>JAESUZ010001750.1:0-320537 GCA_017311185.1 Proteles cristata cristata
CATACCTGAATGGTATAAGTAAGAACCAGCTTCCTTTTACATCAGAAATATAAATCAGAGACTAGCCGGTCTACAGCTAATAGGCATCTACTTCAAGTAACTGATAGTGATGGAATATCATTTATATATATATAATTTAAATTCAAGTTAGTTAACATATAGTGTAGTATTGGTTTCAGGAGTACAATTTAGTCTCTCATCACTCACATATCAAGTTTGTTCTGCTCTAGCAAAGGACTAACTTGTGAAGAGCCAAAAATTAAGTCCTCCATTAAGAGAAACCTCGAGCTGCACGTAGCTGCAGTCCCAGTCCCAGGAAAAGCCTCAGACTGTTCAAGGCTAAAGCCATCCTCAGACCGCCCTCAGTTAAGCTAATCAAAAAGAAAAAAGAAACATTCCTCTGGTCTGAGTCAAGGCTGGGAACTGCGGATACAAACTAGCCAATTTCACACCACTTGTCTGAACCCCACGTGGGCCCTTTGAACTCACTTTACAATTGGTCATTTTCAAAGGATTCTCAAAAGTCATGATTGGGTCCCACCAAAAGTAATGAACACCTCACAGATACTGAATGGTCAAAGCTGTAATTGTAACTGGTGCTTATGTGATGATGCTACATGTACTGTAACACCCCCATTCCTTACTCCTTAAAAACCCTGTTCGTTATTGTTCTTGGCTTCACCTTGCTGCCATGACACGGGCAGGCTGGTGAGCCCCTGCTTGAGCTTGTAATAAAGACCCTTTTGTACTTGCATCGGTGCTGGCTCCTTGGAGGTCTCTGGGACTCGCGAATTGGGCACAACACTTGTAGATTCCTGCCAGTCTACTTTCTTTATCTCTTCTACTTACTCTTTATATATCCTTTATTGTCATTGTGAATATTTCACTATCTCTGATATTCCATACATGTTTTCTGATACATTTTATTTTTTCATTACTACCATCTATATTTAATATATACCCCTTTACATTCTGTATGGCATATATCTGTTTCCACTATCGTTTTGGCTCTGGTAATATTACTTATGAGAAATGATGTCCTTGTAATACATCCTTTTGATTGTTAAAATGTAATGGTAATCTTATAGAAATACATTTCATTAACAAAAAATGCCTTGAAAATTTTTTATCAATCCCTAAATATTGCTTGTTTTTTGCCTTTTGAAGGAGAATGGGTTAACAGTAATGGAGATCATTGTATCAATAAACAACATAATTTAACTGAGATAATTAGATCACATTCTAAATCCTAGTCTAAAACCTAACAGAAATGGCTTAACCTTTCCTGTGGTCTGTTGTTATATCCATAAGTTATGATGAATTTTAGAGTTCTTAATTTTTTTTTAAATTGTGTTATCTGTGACTCCAGTAGCTCAGCATATCTTTATATTGAAGCTGCAAGTGATCAAGATCATATCATTCTATTGTGGTCCTAAGGAAAAGCTGGAAAGTAACCAAATGTAAACTTTCCACAGTTAATCATGAATAGAATTAGGAGATAAAATTACTCCCAAGTCAGGAAAATAATTAAAGCTCAATAAAGCAGAATTCCACACACAATCATCTGAATTTGTTGAATACAAGTGTAGAAATAGAAATAGCACAGACTACCTATAGGAAAATTAAAAGATACATTTTGATGATTTACCAGTGAATAGTTCTGTTTTCAGACCACTAGTAAATTAGCAAATATTAGGTATACTCTCTCCCTTTGGGAAACTTAAAACTCAATAGTTTTATTAAGGATTTAGTGCTCCTATTAGGGAAAAATACTGTATAATCAAGTGAAAAATTACATAAAACACAAAATTAAATGAAATGTTTCAGACAAAGTGCAGACTCTTTAGGAACCTGAAGAGCTCAGTTTTCTTTTTTTTTTTAATGTTTTATTTATTTCTAGGAGAGAGAGAGACAGCGTGAGCAGGGGAGGGTCAGGGAGAGAGGGAGTCACAGACTCCGAAACAGGCTCCAGGCTCTGAGCTGGCAGTCAGCACAGAGCCCTCGAACCCACGAACCGCGAGATCATGACCTAAGCGAAAGTCGTACGCTTAACCGACTAAGCCACCCAGGCGCCCCACCTGTCAGATTCTTCCTTCATAATTCTCCATTACATTTATTTCCCAGAGGTCATCTTTTAACCACCACATTACTTCAGAAATTACCATGTGAAATGAGCCATTCTTCTCTAAACACTATAAATCCAACAGAGATTTGTTGAACACCTACCTCATGTAAACATTCTGTACTTCACTAGGGGAAGGGGATGCTGATAGGAGATGCAGGTTCCTGAGTTTTGGGAACTCACAGTTCAGATGGGGAAACGGACTCATGTACAGAAAATTCAAACATAGGATCATGTATTTTGCTTTAAACAACATCTATGTTCTTGAAGACCTCACATCAATTCAAGTATCACGGTTTTCAAGACTAATTTGGATAAAGGTCTGTGGCGAAATGTTTTCTGTTTAGCAGCTAAAGTATCAACAATATTTGCAGTTGACTCAGCTCCCCAGTTCTGAAATCATGCTATTCTTGAGGTTTTTTTTAACTTAGGAAGGTCACATTATCTCCATATTTACATATTCAAAAGAACATTTAATCACAGGATTCCACCATTTTATAATACAAATTCTCAAACAGTGCATTTGCATGGTCCAAGTTAGAAAAGTACTGGGGGTGACTGGGTGACTCAGTTGCTTAAGTGGCTGACTCTTGACCTCAACTCAGGTGGTGATCTCACACTTCTTGAACTTGAGCCCCATGTCGGGCTCTGTGCTGACAGCAATGAACCTGCTTGGGATTTTATCTCTCTCTCTCTCTGTCTCTGACCTTCCCTGCACTCTCTGTCACTCAAAATAAATAAATGCACTAAAAGAAAAACCAGTACTGTACATAGTTGAATGTGTTTTACAGAGAGCACTTTATTTTGTAAATTAAACATCGGAACTTGGAAATGTTTTAACCTGGCACTTGGTAGGTGCTCAGCAAATGAGTATTGCGATGAATTAAATCTCTGGGGACACTATACAGATATAATGGAAATTAGGCAATTTCATAAATCCTGAACAAGTTGAGGGAGACTTTTTGAGGGGAACGTGGGGGCAAACATTAATATACCTTCAAATAAACCGCAACAGGACAGAGGAGGTAGTTGTGCTTTGCCTGAGGCTACGATGTAATTGGTCTGTACTGACCCCATTGAATTGGGATTTGCAGTTCTCCTATTCTCCCATCAAGATTTCTGGGCAAAGAGGAGGGAGGAGGAAGCTTTTTTTCTCTCATTAATTCCTTCCTTCTTAGGCCAAAGAGAGCTGGATATGGGAGACAAAAAAGTTTAACTTAGCAAGCTGTAAGACAGTCAATCAGAAAACACTGAAAAGCAAACTCAGTACAGTATTGCCAAGGGGAATGGGGCACTGAACCATTATATCCAGAAAGGGAGATGTAATTTGGGCCTCAGAGCCCCAAAAGTGGGGATAAGTTCACTGGAGAGCCATTTGATTTCAGGTCAGCACTAAAACAATTTGAGACTTGGGGATTGAGAAGCCACCAAAATCTAAATCTTAATGTAAAATCTTAAAGTTTTCTTTAAATAATCCAATAGAAGGCAATGGCAGTTTCTAGGGCCCTTATTATGCAAAAATGCTGTCTGTCTTTGATGGGAGACAGAAGAATGGAACTCAGGTGAAACTGCCCAGGCATTTGTTTCCAACTTTGGCTACCTTCCAGCCTTGGACTGCTTAAAAATTTCAGTCCTGAGGTCAGACCCCAGACCAATTGCATTGGCATCTCCCGGGAATAGGATCCAGGCAGTAACAGTTTTAAAGCTGCCCAGCTGATTCCAATATCCTGTGAAGCCCCAATGATGGGCACTTTTGTAAAGAGCTGGGAAGCCAAAGTCTTACCTTCCAGGCAGACGCTCAATGAATTTAACATAGTCTATTTATAAGTCAAAACGCTGGATTTTGTCTGCAATAAAAACTCAAGAGTAGATATGGTGTTAGGCATAACTGAAAATTGGAGCGTATATTCCACAGGAACTATATACAAGGTATTTCATCATATTTACTAGTTGATTCCCCCTGTCCTTCCTTTTAGAGCATAGTAGTTTCAAATGAACTAAATGATACTTTGAGGTCTGAAAGACTCTAATTTAATTAGTCTTTCTGGGTCTCAGATTAAAAAAAAAATTCTATAGGGGCACCTGGGTGGCTCAGTAGGTTAAGCATCCAACTCTTTTAGGCTCAGGTCATGATCTCATGATTTGTAGGTTCAGTCCCCCCCATTGAGCTCCTCTACATGGAACCTGCTTGGGATTCTGTCTCTCTGCCCCTCCCCTGCTTTGTCTCTCTCTCTCAAAATAAATAGACATTAAAGTAGGCTCCAGGCTCTGAGTTGGCTGTCAGCACAGCGCCCGATGCGGGGCTCAAACTCACAAACCATGAGATCATGACCTGAGCCGAAGTCAGACGCTTAACCGACTGAGCCACCCAGGCGCCCCTCAAAATAAATAAACATTAAAAAAAGTATATAATCTCAATTTTATGTAGTTTGAAGCTGACACTGATAAACTATGCTTTAAGTTAGATATGAGCAGGAAAGAAATGCTATCTCACTGATAAAAGGGCAGAAACCAAGTTCCAAACAGCCTGGACAGACCCCAGGGGAGACGCATAAGATCTTCCCTACGATCACTACTCTACAGTAATCTATAGCTTCATTAAAGTATTTTTACATTGTGGTTTTTACCCTCTATGCCCTGGAGGGAGGGAAGCTGCCTTGACACTCTGACAAGGACCACAGAGGACCCAAAACTAATCCTCTCAACCAGTAAGAGTCCCTTAGCTGATTGGCTGCAACCTTGGTCAAGAACCACCCTCCCTAGGACCCATAACCTACCTACACATAAAAAGGAGTACCTGCCAAGGCGCCTGGGTGGCTCAGTCAGGTGCCTGACTTCAGCGAGGTCATGTTCCCATGGTTTGTGGGTTTGAGCCTCACATAAAAATAAACATTTAAGGAAAAAAAAAAGAAGTACATGGCTGGCTTAGTAGGTAAGGCCCGAGATTCAATCTTGGGGGTTGTGAGTTCTAGCCCACACTGGGCATAGAGATTGCTTTAAAAGAAATAAGCTCAGTTGGTTAAGTGTCCAACTGTTGGTTTCAGACTCTTGATTTTGTCTCAGGTAGTGATTTCCAGGTTCATGAGATGGAGGCCCTCATAGAGCTCTGTGCTGCCAGCCTGCTTGGGATTCTCTCTCGCCTCTGCCTCTGGCCCTCCCCTGAGTATGCACACACACCTCCAATAAATATATAGACATTTTAAAAGAAATAATAATTTTTAAAAAAGAAAGAAAGACAGCCCTGATCCCTCTCGGGCCACTGCCACCTCTGGGCCTGCTGCTATTCCATTTCCAGAATGTACCTGTGCTAGAACTACTATTATTATGCTGAGAGACACAGAGGCCAACCTAGACCACTGGAGCCAAATTAAGGGAGTCTTTACTACCGGCCGGAACCGCACAGAGTTAACACAGAACTCTAAATGTGAGGCCCCAGAGTCCAGGGACTTAGGGCTTTTTATAATAAGCAAGCAGGCAAATGGGCACTACATAAGCAGAATTGAACGGTTATTGTAAAAAGGCTACAAAGTGATAAAAGAGAGCACCCCTTATCCTGGTATGTAGGAAAGCATTCGTTATTTTGAAGGCAAGATTTAGGGTTTTTGGGGAGTTTCAAGGGAATAGCCATTATCTTAAGGACAAAGCATGCAAACTGTATCATAAATAGCTATTAATAGGGAACATTAACCCTTGTCTTCTTATTTGGTTTTTCCTTGCACCTGAGGATAGTCACGTAACCTTCCGAGTGCAGGCCCAGAGGTAAACTCTGGGTCAAGATGGAAGGACTGAGGCTAAATTCACGTGCAACTCTATTAAACTCTCACTTAAGAGTTTGGCTCTGAATTCTTTCTTAGCTGGAGTGGGACTCGCCATTAACAAAACCACTTAAGTAACTGCAGCCAGAAGGATCTTTATCTTTTTAATCAAGGTAAAGAGTACATACAGTGAAATGCACAAATACTAACTTAATATTTTTTGATGAGTTTTGATAAATGAATACACCCGTATGGTCATTATCACCCCAGGAAGTTTCCTTATGCCCTTCACAGTCTCCCACTCTCCCCACTCATCAGGAAACTGTTCTTCTGACTTTATTTAGCCTACATCAGTTTTGCCAGTTCTTGAACTTCACTGAAATTGAATCTCATATCACAAGCTCTATCACAGAGCTCTATCATTTAAACAAATGACTGTTTAAAATCACTTCTTTTAAAATCGTTTAAAACTTCTTTTTAAAGTTTATTTATTTATGGGGCGCCTGGGTGGCTCAGTCAGTTAAGCATCCGAATTTGGCTCAGGTCACGATCTCACAGTTCGTGGGTTTGAGCCCCACATTGGGCTCTGTGCTGACAGCTAGCTCAGATCCTGGAGTCTGTTTCAGATTGTGTGTCTCCCTCTCTCTCTGACCCTCCCCTGCTCACGCTGTCTCTCTCTCAGAAGTAAATAAAACATTAAAAAAATAAAGTTCATTTATTTAAGTAATCTGTACTCCTCACAACATGGGGCTTCAACTCACAACCCTGAGATCAAGAGTCACATATTCTTCCCACTGAGCCAGCCAGGCATCCCTGCTCTTTAAAAATTTAAAACACAAATTGGATCATCTTTACTCCTGGAATAAAATCCAGACTCCTCCTTGTGGCCAGCAAGTCCTTGTATTCCTCTCAGTCTTCCAGCACGGTCTCCCACTTCTACCCTGTGCTCATTATAATGGTGTTCTATCCACAAAGGTCTTTCCCAGCACCTTCCTATTCAGGGTCTTTGCTCAGCTGTATTTCTCTTCGCTCCTATTGGCCTTCAGGCATAATCTTAAATGTTACTTCCTCTCAGAGGTATTCCCTTGTGCTTCAATTCTAAATTGCTCTTTTCACTTCTGTCACTATCACAATTGATAATTATATATCTATATGTGTTTATTCTACTTTAAAATTATTCATCTCCTTCAATTCATCCATGAGGGTAGTGGCCATGTCTATTTTGTTCACCACTGTGTTTCTAGCCCCTAGTCTAGAATCTGAAACATACTAGGTGTTCAATAAATATGTGTTAAAATAAATAGATGAGATCATATGGGGAGGCAAGATGGCGAAGTAGGGAGCTCCGTGCATTTCGCTCGCACCCATCTCTCAAACAGAGAAGGCCTGAAGTCATAGGACACTGAGCCACAGGAGTTTGGGAGGAGAAAGAAACAGAGTACACTGGGACGGCAACCTCCTAAGTGTGTGAGTGCAAACTGGGCAAGATAAACGCTGGCCGGACCAGAGACTAGCTCTGCTAGCATGCAGCCGCGGTGAGTAGAGGGAAAAAGAAAGAGCAGCTGAAACTGCTCATAGACCTGTCCCTGGAGAAGAGAAAAACCTCAGCTTGGAAGAAGAGTGATTTTTAGTTCTAGCTGGGATGTTGCCTTTTAACTAGGTGCCCCCGGTTCCGGAGGGCGCCAGGAAAAACTGCTTTGCTGCGTTCCCAGCACCATCCCCGGCGGCAATGACACTGCGGGCTGGCGGAGGCTGAGTTCCCTGGGCTTGACCCCCGGCAGCGCTGAGGCAGTGGATCCCAGGCTGGGCCGCCACTTGACCCCAGTGGATCTGAGGCAGCAGGGAAGCTGCGACCTGCGGGACTGTGTTTCGGGCGGTATCAATAAAGCGCGCAGACTGGGACCTGGAAACTGAGATGGAGAATGGGGCATAGAACAGAGCCCACCTTGGCTATGCCCGCAGCACAGGGAGATCGGATCCAAAGGAGTGATTTGCAACACTTGGTTCAAGAAGGGACTGGGGCGCTGCCGTTTTTCTCCCCACAACCATCAAGGTGGGGCCTCAGGGAGCGGCCAGTGGGACACAGTGGAGGCTAAGATCTGCCTACACCAAACCACGCCTTTCCCTGCTAGAGAGCTGCTTCTTACTAGAGCCTGGTGCAAGACCAACTTGGATGCATTGCCGTGATTAATTCTAGGTAATTCTTTTCTATTCAGATATACTCTTCCTTTTCTCATTTGTAACCCTTCACTCTGCGGGTTGGGGCACTCTGGTCACTGCTTTGCTTAACCAGTCGCATTTAATCCATTCTCTAGATGTACATTCTACACCTCCACCTTTTTATCTCTTTCCCTCTGGAGTAATCAGACTATATAGTTTCTCTGAGTAACACCTTCGTTTCTTTCTTCTCACCTCTAACATTCTACGATTTCCCCCTCTGAATCAAGCCTCTTAGTCTCTCTGTCTGGTCATTTCATTTCCAATTTTGCATCCTTCCTGCCCTGTCATTTCTCTGCATATGCTCTTCCATCAGCACCTGTTCTTTATTTGTAGCTGGGAATTCTGGTTTTATGCTTTTAGACTGTCCTTTGTCTTTTGGGTTTTTTCTTTTCTTCTTTTTTTTATTTTTTATTAATTTTAATTTTTATTATTGGTCTTCCCTCCTTCCTCTTTTTCCTTTTTTGTTTTGTTTTGTTTTTTGTCCCTTCCTTTTTTCTTTTTCGCTTTCAGTTTGCATGTTTGTTGGATTTGTCTGTGCATTTGTGTACCTTTCTTCCCTGTGTGGTTGTCTGTTTTCTTTTCCAGGGCTACCTCAAGAAACAAGCCAAAGTACACATGGTGGAGAGTCCAAAATACCACTACAAGCAGGAAAATAAAATAACAAAAGTCACAACAAGAGACACTAAGGGACACCATTCAAAGAACACTTACTGAACAGACAGGCCCTGAACAGTCAAAGAGCTCTCTGTAATACAGCAACACCCGCAGAGTGCATAACAAGCTTTTAAAATTAACAAGAGACAGAAAGCTAACATAAATGATGAAACAGAAGAACTCTCCTCCAAAGAAATTCCAGGAAGAAATGACAGCTAAAGAATGGCTCAAAACAATTATAAGGAACATAACTGAACAAGAATTTAGAACAATAGTCATAAAATTAATTGCTGGGCTTGAAAAAGGCATGGAAGACATCAGAGGAACTATTGCTACAAAGACTGTGGAGCTTAAAAATAGTTGTGATGAATTAAAAAATGCTATAAATGAGATACATAATAAACTGGAGGCACCCAATACACGGATTGAAGAGGCAGAAAGGAGAATAAGTGATTTAGAAGACACAATTATTGAAAAAGAAGAAACTGAGAAAAAGAGAGATAAACTGATCCAGGAACACTAAAGGAGAGATCGAGAGCTCAAAGATACAGTCAAATGGACCAGCATCCGTATCATAGGAATTCCAGAAGGGAAAGAGAGAGGGAAAGGTGCTGAAGGAGTCCTTGAACAAATTATAGCAGAGAAATTCCCCAATCTGGGGAAGGAAATAGACATTGAAATCCAAGAGGCACAGAGAACTTCCCTCCAGACGTAACTTGAATCGATCTTCTGCACGACATATCATAGTGAAACTGGCAAAATATAAGGACCCGGGAGCCCCCAAAGAGAGAATTCTGAAAGCAGCTAGGGATAAAAGGGCCCTAACATGCAAAGGGAAACCTATCAGAGTGGTGACAGACCTATCTACTGAAACGTGGCAGGCCAGAAAGGAATGGCAGCAAATCTTCAATGTGATAACAGAAAAAAATATGCAGCCAAGAATCCTCTATCCAGCAAGCTTGTCATTCAGAATAGAAGGAGAGATAAAAGTCTTCTGAAATAAACAAAAAATGAAAGAATTTGTCACCACTAACCCAGCCCTACAAGAAATCCTAACGGGGACTCTATGAGGGAAATGTTTCAAGGAACACAGGTACCAGAGACACCACCACAAGCATGAATCCCACAAAGGACACGATGACTTGAAACCCATTTATTTCAATAATAACACTGAATGTAAATGGGCTGAATGCTCCAATCAAAGACACAGGGTAGCATAATGGATAAAAAAACAAAATCCATCTATTTGCTGTCTACAAAAAAACTCATTTTAGACTGGAAGACACCTTCAGATTAAAAGTAAGGGGATGGAGAAATATCTATCATGCTACTGGAAGTCAAAAGAAAGCTGGAGTAGCCATACTTATTATCAGACAAACTGGACTTTAAAGTAAAGACAGTAACAAGGGATGAAGAAGGACATTATATAATAATTACAGGGTCTATCCATCAGGAAGAGCTAACAATTATAAATGTCTACGCACCAAATATGGAAGCACCTAAAGATTAAAAACAATCACAAACAAACACTCTTATGGATAAGAATGTGCTAATAGCAGGGGGCTTTAATACTCCACTTACAGCAATGGATAGATCAACTAGACATAAAATCACTAAAGAAACGATGGACTTGAATGACACATTGGACCAGATGGATCTGACAAATATATTTAGAACTCTACCTCCTGAGGCCATGGAATTCACTTTCTTCACAAATGTGCATGGCTCATTCTCCAAGATAGATCACATACTGGGACATAAAGCAGCCCTCAATAAATAGAAAAGAACTGAGATCATACCATGCACTTTCAGATCACAATGCTATGAAACTTGAAATCAATCACAGGAAGAAGTCTGGAAAAACTCCAAAAACAAGGAGATTAAAGAACATCCCACTAAAGAACGAATGGGCCAATCAGGCAATTAGAGAAGAAATGTAAAAATATATGGAAACAAATGAAAATGAAAATACAACAATCCAAACTCAATAGGATGTGGCAAAGGTAGTCCTAAGAGGAAAGTACACTGCACTCCAGGCCTATTTCAAGAAATTAGAAAAAGCACAAGTGCAAAATCTAACAGCGCACCTAAAAGAACTAGAGGAGAGCAATAAGAGCACCCCAAACCCAGTTGGAGAAGAGAAATAATAAAAATCAGGGCAGAAATAAACAATATAGAAACCAAAAAAAAAAAACAGTTGAACAGATCAATGAAACCAAGAGTTTGTTTTTTGAAAAAATAAACAAAATTGACAAACCTCTAAACAGGCATCTCAAAAAGAAAGGAGAGAGCACTCAAATAGACAAAATCATGAATGAAAATGGACTGATTACAACCAACCCCTCAGAAATATAAGCAATTAACGGGGAATACTATGAAAAAATATATGCCAACAAACTAGACAACTTAGAAGAAATGGACAAATTCCTAAACACACACTCCCTACTAAAATTCACATGGAGAGAGAGAGAAAATCTGAACAGACCCATAACTAGTGAGGAAATCGAATCAGTTATCAAAAACCTCCCCAAAAATAAAAGCCCTGGTCCATATGGCTTCCCTGGGGAATTCTACCAGGCATTTAAAACAGAATTAATACCCATTCTTCTCAAGCTATTCCAAAAAATAGAAATCGAAGGAAAATTTCCAGTCTCATTCTACAAAGTCAGCATCACTTTGCTTCCCAAGCCAGACAGAGACTCAGCAAAAAAAGAGAACTACAGACCAATATCCTTGATGAATACAGATGCAAAAATCCTCAACAAGATACTTGCAAATCGAATCTAACAGCACATAGAAATAATTATCTACCAAGATCAAGTGGGATTCATTCCTGGGTTACAGGGTTAGTTCAATCTTCACAAATCAATCAATGTGATACATCACATTAACAAAAGAAAAGATAAAAACCATATGATCCTGCCGATAGATGCAGAAAAAGCATTTTACAGAATACAGCATCCCTTCTTAATATAAGACCTTGAGAAAGTCGAGATAGAAGGAACTTACTTAAACATCATAAAAGCCATTTATGAAAAGCTCACAGCTAATATTATCCTCAGCGGGGAAAAACTGAGAGCTTTCCTCCTGAGATCAGGAACACAACAAGGATGTCCACTCTCACCACAGTTGTTTAACATAGTGCTGGAAGTCCCAGCATCAGCAATCAGACAACAAAAGGAAATAAAAGGCATCAGAATTGGCAAAGATGAAGTCAAACTTTCACTTTTTACAGAAGACATGATACTCTACATAGAAAACTTGAGAGACTCTACCAGAAGCCTACTAGAACTGATTCGTGAATTCAGCAAAGTTGCAGGGTACATAATCAACGTACATAAATTGGTTTCATTTTTATACACCAATAATGAAGCAACAGAAAGAGAAATCAAGAAACTGATCCCATTCACAATTGCACAAAAAAACCCACAGAATCCCTAGGAATAAACCTAACCAAAGATATAGGAGATCTGTATGATGAAAACTATAGAAAACTTATGAAGGAAATGGAAGAAGACACAAAGAAATGGGAAAACATTCCATGCTCATGGAGTGGAAGAATAAATGTTGTTAAATGCCATTACTACCCAAAGCAATCTACACATTCAATGCAATCCTAATCAAAATTGCACCAGCATTCTTCTCAAAACTAGGACAAACTATCCTAAAATGTGTATGGAACCACAAAAGACCCTGACTAGCCAAAGTAATATTGAAGAAGAAAACCAAAACTGGAGGCATCACCATCCCAGACTTTAGCCTCTACTACAAAGCTGTCATCATCAAGACAGTAAGGTATTGGCACAAAAACAGACACATAGACCAATGGAACAGAAGAGAACTCAGAATTGGACCCACAAATGTATGGCCAACTATCTTTGACAAAGCAGGAAAGAGTATCCAATGGAAAAAAGACAGCCTCTTTAACAGATGGTGCTGGGAGAACTGGATAGCAACATGCAGAAGAATGAAACTAGATCATTTTGTCATACCATACACAAAAATAAACTCAAAATGGATAAAGGACCTGAATGTGAGGCAGGAAACCATCAAAACCCTAGAGGAGAAGGCAGGAAACAACCTCCTTGACCTCAACCGCAGCAATTTCTTATTTGACACATCCCCAAAGGCAAGGGAATCAAGAGTAAAAATGAACTATTGGGACCTCATCAAGATAAAAAGCTTCTGCATGGCAAAGGAAACAATACATAAAACTAACAGACAACTGATGGAATGATAAAAGATAGTTGCAAATGACATATCAGAAAAAGGGCTAGTATCCAAAATCTGTAAGGAACTCACCAAACTCCACACCCAAAAAATAATCCAGTGAAGAAATGGGCAGAAGATATGAACAGACACTTCTCCAAAGAGGACATCCAGATGGCCAACAGACACATGAAATGATGCTCAGCGGCCCTCATCATCAAGGAAATACAAATCAAAAGCACACTGAGATACCACCTCACGCCGGTCAGAGTGGCAAAAATGAACAAATCAGGAGACTACAGATGCTGGCGAGGATGTGGAGAAATGGGCACCCTCCCACACTGTTGGTGGGAATGTAAACTAGTGCAAACCATCTGGATAACAGTGTGGAGGTTCCTCAAAAAATTAACAATAGAACTCCCCTACGACCCAGCAGTAGCACTGCTAGGAATTTACCCAAGGGATACAGGAGTGCTGATGCATAGGGACATATGTACCCCAATGTTTATAGCAGCACTCTCCACAAGAGCCAAAACATGGAAAGAACCTAAGTGTCCATCAACTGATGAATGGATCAAGAAGATGTGGTATACAATGGAATACTATATGGCAATGAGAAAGAATGAAATCTGGCCATTTGTAGCAACATGGATGGAACTAGAGGGTGTTATGCTGAGTGAAATAAGTCAGGCAGAGGACAGATACCATATGTTTGCACATATAGGAGGATTAGGAGGAAGCTAATGGAGGACCATGAGGGAGAAGAAGGGGAAAAACAGTTGGGGAGAGGGAGGGAGGCAAATGATGACAGACTCTTGAATGCTGAGAACAAACTGAGGGCTGATGGGAGTGGGGGAGAGGGGAATGGGGGTGAGGGCTTGGGAGAGGGCACTTGTTGCGATGAGCACTGGGTGTTATATGGAAACCAACTTGACAGTAAACTATTTAAGTAAAAACATAAAAAATAAAACATTTTTTTAAAATTAAAAAAAATAAAATAAGCTCTTTCCGCCATCTTTGAACCCATGGAGGCCTGCTGGGAACAGGACTCCTGAAACGACAAATATGTCTGGAAGGTTGTGGTCCAAAGCCATTTTTGCTGGCTATAAACGGGGTCTTAGGAACCAGAGGGAGCACACAGTTCTTCTTAAAATTGAAGGTGTTTATGCCCGAGATGAAACTGAGTTCTATCTAGGCAAGAGATGTGCTTATGTGTACAAAGCAAAGAACAACACACTGACTCCTGGTGGCAAACCGAATAAAACCAGAGTAATCTGGGGAAAAGTAACTCGTGCTCATGGAAACAGTGGCATGGTTTGTGCAAAATTCCGAAGCAACCTTCCTGCTAAAGCCATTGGCCACAGAATCCGTGTGATGCTGTACCCATCAAGGATTTAAACTAACTGAAGAGTAAATAAATAAAGGTGTAGATTTGTAAAAAATAAGTAAATAAATAAATAAATAAATAAAATGGATGAAATGGTTTAATTGGACTCTTGAACCTATTGTATTGCAAAATGAGAAAAAAAGTATAGAAAGGAAAGGCAAGAAAGAGGTGGCCAAATAAGGGTAGTATTTCAATGCTGAACGGCTCTTCCTTTAACCTTTAGTAGAGAGTGAGGAGCAAGTGTTATACACAACAATGATAGGATCATTTGGGAAGAAGTCAGATCATCTGGCTCAGTGACTTCTCTGGACTGTTTTCCTCATTTATATAATGCAGGAGCTGGACTAGAAGATTTCATCAGTACTAACTCACCCCCATGTATCATTTGGAAATATAAGAGGGAATTTTCCATAGTCACAATAATTGGAGACCACTATTGTCATTTATTAATTTGGAGCACCAGAATGCTAAATATCCTACAATGTATGAGACAGTTTTAACCTCATGTCATCCAAAGTACCAGTGCTGGGGCATCTGGGTGACTCAATCAGTTGAGTGTCCAGCTTTGGCTCATGATCTCACATTTCTTGAGTTCGAGCCCCACATCGGGCTCAGTGCTGTCAGCATGGAGGTGGCTTAGGATCCTCTGTTCACCCCCCACTCTTTCAAAATCAAATAAATACTTTTAAAAAATTCAAAATACCAGTGCTGAGAAATACTATTATAATAGGCATAGCCTGTGGTTCCCTGTTTTTTGATACTTCTTAGGTTATCTTCTAGGTGAATGCTTATTGCATTTAAATTACCTTATTTAGTAAATTATCTCATCTCTTTGTAACTGCTTAATTTAGTATGTCATAAGAACTCAGGGGTAGACATATCAGGGCATGGCTGATTATTTGAGGTATATACTCCACAGGAACTATGTAGAAGTCCTTATTTCTTAGCTTCTTCCACTTCCTTTTTTTTTCTTTCTTTCTTTCTTTTTTTTTTTTGGTAAGCATTTCTTTAAGAAATTCAAAGAGCTTGCTATTTCATTCTTCCTTAATTGATGTGTAGGTAAAAGTGAGTTTAAATTTGGGAAACTGTTATGGACTGATGTTTGTGTCCATCCATCCCCTCACATTCACACATTGAAGCCCTAATGTCCAACTGGGATGAAATTTGGAGGCAGGGTCTTTGGGAGGTAACTAGGTTTTGATGAGGTCATGAGGGTAAAGCCCCCATGATGGGATTAGTATCACTGAGGAACTTCTAAGAGAAAGACCAGAGCTCCCTCTCTCGGCTATGTGAGGACTGTGAGAAGGTGGCCATATGCAGACAGACAAAAGTTCCTCACCAGGGAACCAAAGTGGCATCACTTTGATCTTAGACTCTTAGCCTCCAGAACTGAGAAATAGATTCTTGTTGTTCAAACCACCCAGTGTATACTGTTTAATTATGGCAGCCTGAGTTAATACACAAACTAAGGCTCAAAGAAAATTAACATTAAAATTACAGGGAACCTTGCTGTGGCAAGGTTGATATTTTCAGTGTTGTGTTTCCCAGCATAATGTTTAATCCACCAGAAATGACTCTTAGTAGCTAAGGAGACTGCTAAATATAGTCTCAGCTTCACAATCCGAAGGTCCTTGGCTGCTCTAAAATTGTATGTTGCTATAAAAATACACGGTGGAAACAACAGAAATGTCCATCACTGACAAGTAAAACATATATCCATACAATGGAATATCATTTGGCCACAAAAAGGAACAAAGCACTATACATGCCATAACATAGATTAATCTTAACATTATGCTTAAACAGCCAGTCACCAAAAAAACCCACATATGATTCTATTTATATGCAATACCCTGAAAAGGTAAATATATAGAGACAGAAAGGAGATTAATGGTTTCTTAGGACTTGGGGCAACAGGGAAAGGGAGTGATGTCTAAAGAATACAGGTTTCAGGGCACCTGGCTGGCTCAGTTGGTGGGACATACGACTCTTGATCTCAAGGTCATGAATTCATGCCCCACATTGGGCATAGAGCTCACTTAAAAAAAAAAAAGGATGCAGGTTTCTATTTGAGGTGATGCACATATTCTAAGAAGACTATAGAGATGGTTGTGAATATACTAAATAGACTTTAAGTGGGTGAATTATATGCATGTGCAATGCAAGTCAATAAAAGTTTTTAAAGTATAAAAAGGTTTTTAACTTCATTCATGATTAAAGAAATGAGAATCCAAACAATGAGCAACCATTTTTCATCCATCAGATTGTATGAAATAATATTTTCAAGTCAATCATATTTATCATGGTCAAGCATGTGGGGAGGCTAGTGCTCTTGTACACTGTTGGTAAGAGTATGAAATGAGGCAATATTCTGGGAGGGAAGTTTGGTAAGATCACTCATGATTCAATACACACACACATTTTGATTTAGTCATTCCACTCCCAGGAATTTATTCTACTGTACATTTATTGAGTATGAAAATAATTATTGCAACACTGATTACAATTGAAAACAATGATTAAAAACTGAAAATAAAGTCCATTAATAGAGAATTGAGTAAATTATAAATCCATATATAAATTCTGGGTCTGTGGTTGGTTAAACAAATGAAGTATAGAAACAATATTCATAATCTGCTACTCTTTTGTGTAAAAAGGGAAGAAAATAATAATATATGTGTTTTGCATAAAGGATACACAATAAATAAATATAAATGAATACCCTGTTAAGTGGGAACTAGGTAGATGGTAGACAGAAGTAAATGTGAGACTTTTCAATGAATACCTTTTCATATTGTTTTATTTTTGACCATGTGAAGTTCTCTAAAAAATTAAGAATATAACTGAAATAAAAGAATAAAGCTTATCCACAAAAAGTAAAATACAACCTGTACAAGATATATTAAGTGAAAAAACAAGTTGGAGGGGCACTTGGGTGGCTTAGTCAGTTAAGCGTCCAACTCTAGCTCAGGTCATGATCTCGCGGTTTGAGGGTTTGAGCTGGGCGTCAGGCTCTGTGCTGACAGCTGGCTCAGAGCCTGGAGACTGTTTCGGATTCTGTGTCTCCCTCTCTCTCTGACCCTCCCTTGCTCACGCTGTCTCTCTCTCTCTCAGAAATAAATAAAACAGGACAAAAATTCAAAAAAAGAAAAAACAAGTTGGAGAATAGTATGTATAACACATTTTCATTTATTCAGTTACCAGATACTTTTTGAGTCCCTAATTTATGTTCTAGAATCTACGGATATGAAGTGAACAAGGCAGCCAAGGTTCTGGCTATCATAAAGATTACATTTTAGTAGTGCATAAGTATGCAAACACATATATAAACAAAGGTAATAGAGACTGACTTTGGTTGGGGGAGTAGTTATTTGATGGATGTCACAAAGAGCCTAAGGAAGTGACAAATAAGCTGACGCCTGAATGAGAAGGATGTGGGAAAATAGTGGTCAAGGAAAAGAATGTATTCAGTGCAAAGGTTCTGAAGCTGAAACATGTTGGCAAGATTGAAGATCTGGAATACAGCCTGCATCACAGGTGGAAAGTGGTAGGAGATAAAGTCAAAGTGGAAGTGAGATGACAGATCATGGGTTTAAATAAAAGAATAATACATATGTTTGGGGCACCTGGGTAATTCAATCAGTTAGGTGTCTGACTCTTGACTTCAGTTCAGGTCATGATCTCACACTTCCTGAGTTTTGAGCCCCACATTAGGCTCTGTGCAGACAGCACAGAGCATGCTTGGGATTCTCTCTCCCTCTCTCTCTCTGATTCTCCCCCACCCCCATTGGTGCACACTCTCTCAAAATAAACTTTAAAAAAAAAAGAATAATACATATATTCATACATAAATTGAAAATATTTCAAAGGACACACAAGAATCTTAACATTATAGGGGCGTTGGGGTGGCTCGGTCAGTTTAGCGTCCAACTATGGCTCAGGTCATGATCTCACAGTCTGAGAATCTGAGCCCCAAGTTGGGCTCTGTGCTGACAGCTCACAGTCTGGAGCTGCTTTGTGGGTGGCTTTGTGGGTGGGAGCTTTTTGTGGGTGGGTATTGGGGATAATGGTCAATAGTACTCTTTAAATTTTATATCTTCCAGAGAAGCCTTGATTTTTAAAAGTATTTTAAAATGCATAAGTAAGAAATATGCTTCAAAAAAGCATTTTTAAAAATGTTGAGTAAGAATCTAGTATGCAGAACAATTCTAGTATACTAGGACTCTAGTAAAGTGAAGGTTGAGGATTCCTTTGGTTCTAGTCCCTCTAGTGGCAATGATGAGGTAGTGCTGGTGGCTATTCCACAGCACAAGTGAGAGCTTAAAAAAAAAATCTTTAATGAAACTGACACACTCAGACGTTTGAATTTTTTTTTTATGTTTTATTTATTTCTAGAAGAGAGAGAGAGAGAGACAGCATGAGCAGGGGAGGGTTAGAGAGAGAGGGAGTCACAGACTGAAACAGGCTCCAGGCTCTGAGCTGGCAGTCAGCACAGAGCCCGACGTGGGGCTCGAACCCACGAACCGCGAGATCATGACCTAAGCGAAAGTCGGACGCTTAACCGACTAAGCCACCCAGGCGCCCCACAGACGTTTGAATTCTTGAAATTGCATAATTCTTGTTAAATGGTGGGTGGAGAAACCCTCCAAATCTCTACCGTTATTGTTACAATCACCTCCTGTACATCATGAAGCAGGGGCCAGCAAAATCGTCAGATTTCAAAATTAAAACATGAGGAAAATGCTACAGTTCAGTTGTCTTGCAACTATATGGCTTAAATATCCAGGGTCCTGGTCACCATTTCTTCTGAATCTTTGCTCAGGCCTATACTGCCCTGCCTTCTCTCCACCTGGATAAGTTATATCTCTCTCCCCTCTTGGTCAGCTCACCACTTCTACACAGCTTCACCAAGAACTCACTTTGTTGCCCACCCACCAATTTAAGGTTTATTTATTTTGAGATAGAGAGAATCAACAGGGACAGGGCAGAGAGACAGAGGGACAGAGGATCCGAAGCAGGCTCTGCGCTAAGAGGAGCAAGCCTGATGCGGGGCTCGAACTCATGAACCTGAGTTCATGACCTAAGCTGGTTGGTTGCTTAAGCAACTGAGCCACCGAGGGGTCCCTCTTTTTTTTTTTTTTTTTAAGGCTTATTTGTCTATTTTGAGAGAGGGAGAGAGAGGGAGTGAGAAAATCCCAAGCAGTCTCCACACCATCAGCGCAGAACCTGATTCAGGGCTCGAGCTCACAAACTCCAAGATCATGAGCCGACATCAAAAGCTGGATGCTTAACTGACTAAGCCACTTAGGCGCCCCTAGTCACTCTCCTTTTTGACAAATCTTTTAATAATTCCTTGAGAGTAAAGGCATTAAGGTTAGAGGGGAAAGAACTACTGAGTGTGAGTATCAGAGCTTGACAGGATCTAAAGTCCTTTGCTATTCCAAGTGTGATCCTGGATCAACAAGGACTTCATCTGGGGGACGGTCAAAAATGCAGAATCTCAGCTCACCCAGATATCCTGAAACAGAAGTTGGCCTTTAGCCAGATCACCAGATCATTTGTGTGAGACTTCAAGGTTGAGAATCAAGGAAGTATGGCTCAACAAGGGGACGGGGATGGGGCTGATGCTAGAAATCAGGTCTCCTAACAGCCTTGTCATGTGCATTTCCCAAAAGGCCAAAATTCTGGCCAGATAATTTGATGTAGTATTTTTATGTATTTTCTTCACCATGGGCTGAAGAGTCAGACACAGCAGCCATCAAATCCCAGCTTTACTACCAGCATATAGTAGGAGCTCCATAATAGTGGCTATTATATTTCCTGTTGTTACTATTATTTTTCTAAGTTAATAAAAATTTTACTTTTTATTTTATTAAAAAAATTTTAATTAACATTTATTTATTTTTGTGAGAGACAGTGTGAGCAGGGGAGGGGTGGGGGACACAGAATCTGAAGTAGGCTCCATCCAGGCTCCAGGCTGTCAGCACAGAGCCCAATGCGGGGCTCGAACCCATGACCTGAGTCAAAGTCGGATGCTTAACCGACTGAGCCACCCAGTCGCCCCAAAATTTTACTTTTTAGTTTTAGGTTCAATTTAGCAAAATTGAGCATAAAGTAGTTTCCACATACCCTCTCTCCACAAACTCTCTACCAACCTCTCCACCACTATCCTACACACTATTTTAACAACTGGATCACTGATTAAAACTTCAAAGAAATGTTTCAACAGCCTTTAAGGAATCTTTCACAATTCTATTCTATGTCTGACTTAACAAAAAGATGTTGTTTTAACATACCCTGTACTTGTTTCAAAATACTGTTTTGTTCTCGCAGCCAGGGAGGATTTTATTAGGTTGTTTTACAAACTGGTGACACTGACATACTTGGAGTCTAAGGTCCTGACAGGCCATTTCCGCGGGATCCCACGCTGGAACGGAACTGTAGACTCTGAGGAGCAGGAGTTGAGAGCTCGAGCTAAGTCGAATCGAGTCCTTTTTATCACAGTGCACGAATGGTGTCCAGGATTCCAGCCTAGCGAGGCGGGGGGAAGTGGGGAGACGGGGCCTGCTTTGTGGGAAATCAGGACGAAGGGTTGCAGGCAGTTTCTGGAACCTGGGTTCAGCGCCTTGAAAGCTCGAGTTTCAAAAAACCCGTAAGGAAAAAGAGCCGATTTTGTTTAGCAGGATAGACATTTGGCGGGAAACTGCAAGGAAAAACAAGAGGCAGGAGGGGAGCCAGTTTGAGAATGCCTTTGGAGCTGGGCGGAGCCCATCTACAGGTTGCCCAATTTATTTTTATTTTTTTAAATTTATTTATTTGAGAGAGAGAGAGAGAGAGAGAGAGAGAGAGCAGAGCCAGGAGAGAGAAAGAATCCTAAGCAGGCTCCGCAGTGAAGGCTCAGAGCCCAAAGCTGGGCTGGAACCCACTGTCGGGGACATCAAGATCCCAGACAAAACCAAGGGCCAGAAGCTCAACCGACTGAGTCACCCGGAAGCCACACAGCCTGCGTAATTTTTATTCTCGCTCAGCGCATCTGAGGCTTGTGGTCTCTTACCTCCTAGATTTCTCCTTTTTGTTTGTGCTGACCTTAGCTGTTTTTCCTTTCCCACTTAAAGCCTAGCGCATTTGAAGTAAAAAACCCCAACAAAACAGAAACCAAAAACACTTCCGGAAGGATGGCTCCCGGAGGCCGGAAGTAACTGGGACTTCCCAAGATGCTCCTTTCCCTCTAATCCCTCGATGTCTTGTGGGAGTTGTAGTCTCAGGGTGGGTGACGTTTCTCAGGCTGGAGGAGATTGGGTATTTTTCTGATCTGGTTGGTCCTGAGGTTGGGCATCTGACTCAGAGAGTCTTGAGGTGTAATGAATTTTAACTTTCTTAAAAAGTTCTACATGATTGCTACTATATATTTTGCACTATGCATTTTTAAAGACTTTATTTAATAGCCTTATGTAAATAAAACAAACGATAGTTGCTCTTTGAAAATATTAAAAAGCATAACATGAAATAAAAAATGGTAGGGTGACTACACTGATCAGGTACAAACAGTCCAGAAAAGTATAAACTGAAACTAAAAGCCTATATTCTATACCTGCCCAACTACACTCCCTGAAAAGAAAAACATCATCTTTTTAAAGAAAAAAATTATAAGTGCAAATGTACATACTATTACAAAGTACACAAGTGTGATAGTGCTATAATAGTCTTCTCAAACTCCTTTTTTCATTTTATAATCTATGCTAGACACCTTCCCTAGTTGTACAGAAAGAGTTATCCTACTCTCTTTTCAATGGCTGTACAGTGGTTTATTCCACAGATACTATAATTTATTCATCTATAAATTCATCATTTATGCCATTGGCTTCTCCATCTTATTGAGGGACATTTTGGTTGTTTCTGATTTTTTTTCTGTTGCAAAGAATGTTGCAATGATCACTTTGAACATATTTTGGTATAAATCCACAGGGTAAATTCAGAGAGACAAAATTGCCCAGTTAACGAGATATAAGGTTTAAAAAAGTTAATAAATACTACCAAATTGCCAAATGGTGCAAGATTACACTCTTATCTAACAATGTATGAAGGTTACTTCCTTACTTCTGCTTTAGGATTGGGTATTATCAAACTTTAGAAATTCCACTTCTTTGAGAAGTGAACAATTTATCTTCCTTTGATTAAGTTTCATAGTGTTAAGGAAAGATGCACTCCTATATGTATCGGCCATTTATATTTCTGAGAGTAGCTGTGTTCTCTGCCCAATTTTCTATAGGATTGTCAATCTTTTTCTTACTGATTTGTCTGCACTTTTTGTAAGGTAGGGAAGTTTGGAATTGTTAAATTGTTCTCCTTGTACATTATTAACCTGATTTTGCTTTTGTATTTTTTGTGCTGCACAAATTGACTTAATATTTATATACTCCTGTTTATTAATTTTTCTGTATGGCTTCTGGGTTATTTGATTGTATGTAATTTATTTTGGCGTTATCATTTATTATTTGTAGCTTTATCATTTATCCAAATATTAGCCAGTGGTCCCAGCATGATTTTTGTTACCTTTATTGGGGAGAAAACCCCAAATGGACACTAAAAATATATCCTGTAGGGGCTTCTGGGTAGCTCAGTTGGTTAAGCATCTATCTCTTGATTTCACCTTGTCATGATCTCATGGTTTGTGGGTTTGAGCCCTACATGGGGCTCTGCACTGATGATGCAGAGTCTGCTTGGGATGTTCTCTCTTCTCCCTCTCTCTCTGCCTATACCCTGCTTACTCTCTCCCTCAAAATAAACATATAAACTTGAAAAAATAAAAAAGTATATACACCTCATAATGAAATCCTGTGCTAGGTTTGAAGGTTAATATTGGGGAAAGGGTAGAAATAAATAAGTGACATTCCAACTTTTCTGAAAACATCTGCTCATCTTTTATGTATTTATTTGTTTTTTGTTTTTTAAAGTTTTTGTGTGGACACATTTTCTTTTTATCTTTTTAAATGTGTATTTATTTTGAGAGAGAGAGAGAGCATGATCAGGGGAGGGGTAGAGAGAGAAGAAGAGAGAATCCCAGGCAGGCTCTATTCTATCAGCACAGAGCCCCATACAGGGATCAATCTCATGAGCCATGAAATCATGACCTAAGCTGAAATCAAGTCAGCTGCTTAGCCAACTGAACCACCCAGGTGCCCCCTGCTCATCTTTTATGCCCCCAAAAGGCTGCTAATATATATTTTTTTAATTTTTTTTTATTTATTTCTAGGAGAGAGAGAGAGACACACACACAGCATGAGCAGGGGAGGGTCAGAGAGAGAAGACAGAGAAACAGGCAGGCTCTGAGCTATCAGCACAGAGCCCCATACAGGGATCAATCTCATGAGCCATGAAATCATGACCTAAGCTGAAATCAAGTCAGCTGCTTAGCCAACTGAACCACCCAGGTGCCCCCTGCTCATCTTTTATGTCCCCAAAAGGCTGCTAATATATTTTAAAGTAAGTAATGAAAACTTTTCTAGATAATATACAACTTAAAAAAGAGAAAGCATTTATGAAAATTATTTCAAAACCTAAGAATTATTGAAATAGAATTTCCAAATTAAAAAAGTATTATATATGGTCAGATATAAGGCAAAGTTACCATCCTTTAGAAAAAATGGTAGATTGCCTTATACTTATATATGTACAATATATATTTCATAATATATGATTTAAAACATGTAGATTAAAGTGAATTTTAAAAATTAAATACGGTGAGGGGCACCTGGATGGTTCAGTTGGTTGGGTGTCTGACTTTGGACTTCAGCTCAGGTCATGATCCCAGGGTCATCCCTCTTTGGTATTTAAGATTCTCTCTCGTTTCCTCTACTGCTTGTGCTCTCTTTCTCTCTCAGGAAAAGAAAGCTAAATATTATGAGGTCATTTGATCATCTTCAGTATTATATGTAGGTATTTGACTATTTATATATAATATATACACTATATTCTTATGTTATATAGATACTTATGTAAACCCAAATTTGTTTGTTTGTTTGTTTGTTTGTTTGGATTGTCTTTCGGTGAAATTTACAGCTGACTTTTATTCAGGCCTATGTGGTATGTTCTTGCCATTTTGCTACTTTTGATCACGGCTTTAGTGTGAATATAGTAGTGTAATACTTTACCCTTACAAGAGGTTCTGAAGTAAGGAGCAGAGTTTGGCATTGTTTACCTTCCACTGTGATTCCTGTAAGCAAGAAATCTTTCCAAAGATACAAAAGCTGGACCTACCTCTCAGAATGGATAGTGGCTGAGACACCTGAGAAGGGACACCTTGTGATGGCAGCATTCATTTTATTCTTGTCAATCCCACAGCACAATGTTAGCTTCCCAGGATGGGTAAACTGGCTACAGTAGGGTGTGTAACAAACCAAGCCCAAACCAAACCAACTGAAGAAAAAATTCTATTTTTTTATTGAAAAAAAAAAAGTTTAAATAGTTTATTGTCAAGTTGGTTTCCATAATACACCCAGTGCTCATCCCCACAAGTGCCCTCCTCCATGCCCATCACCCCCTTCCCCCCACCCCACCTGCCCTCAGTTTGTTCTCAGAATTCAAGAATCTCTCATGGTTTGCCTCCCTCCCTCTCCCCCACTATTTTTCCCCTCTGAAGAAGAAATTCTTGAATAGAGCCCTCTGATTGTCATCTCTACTAAGTCAGTAAATAGCTGTGTGATGTTTGGCATTATGCAGTTTTTACTGGTTTGCTTTTCATTGCTTCTATTTTAATTTTTTAATTTAAAAAAATTATTTATCTTGATAGAGAGAGAGAGAGACAGCGTGACAGGGGTAGAGAGAGTGGAAGAGAGAGAATCTCAAGCAGGCTCTGCAGTTTTAGTGTAGTTTTCAGTGAACCACGAGATCATGACCTGACCGAAGTTGGATGCTTAACTAACTGAGCCACCCAGGCACTTCTTACTGCCCCCTTTTAAAATTACAAGTATTGGGGTGCATGGGTGGCTCAGTCGGTTAAGTGTCCGACTTCAGCTCAGGTCATGATCTCACAGTTCGTGGTTTCGAGCCCCACATCAGGCTTTGTGCTGACAGCTCAGAGCCTGGAGCCTGCTTCAGATTCTGTGTCTCCTTCTCTCTCTGCCCCTCCCCTGCTCACACTGTCTCACTCTGTCTCTCAGAAATAAATAAATGTAAAAATAAATGAATAAATAAATAAAATTACAAGTATCATATATATTCATCTTAGCAAATGTAGATGAATAAAAAAAATGAAATGTAAACCATCTGTGACCCCACTACCTAACTGATCTATTTTGGTGGATATGCTTTTTCACATTTTATAAATATACATAACGTATATATTTATAAAGCTGGCATTGTACCATATGTATTTTAAATTTTATAGGTTTTATTTTTTAAATTGAGATATTTTACTTAGCAACATGTACAGTCTTCGGGCTCAATTAATTTTTACATACTGGCTTGTAACCTTTTTTTTCACCGAACAATGGAGTTTGGACACTTCCCAGGCATTACCTATGTTTCCACATCATTTTATAAATTTTTTCAAGATTTTAATTATTTTTATTTTTAAAAAAATTTTTATTATGTTTATTTATTTGAGAGAGGAAGAGAGACAGAGAGAGACAGCGTGCAAATAGGAGAGATGCAGAGACAGAGAGGGACACACAGAATCCGAAGCAGGCTCCAGGCTCTGAGGTATCAGTGCAGAGCCTGACATGGGATTCAATCCCACAAGCTGTGAGATCATGACCTGAGACATAGTCAAACGCTCAAATGACTGAGTCACCTAGGTGCCCCTCACGATTGTATTTTTAAGTAATCTCTGCACACAAGGTGGAGCTTGAAGGTCACAACCAAGAGAACAAGAGTTGCACGCTCTGCTGACTGAGCCAGCCAGGTGTCCCTGTTTCTACATCATTTTAAGTGACCACATGCTCAAAAGATTGTTTAAAATTCTGACTTCTGATATGACAATTTCAAATTCAGAAAGGTTGGAGGCACCTGGGTGACTTAAAGTGTCAGACTTTGGCTCAGGTCATGATCTCACGGTTCACGGTTTCAAGCCCTGCATCAGACTGTGCTGACAGCTCAGAGCCTGGAGTCTGCGTGTCTCCCTCTCTCTCTGCCCCTCCTCCACTCGTGCTCTATCTCTCTCAAAAATAAACATTAAAAAATTATTTAAAAAAATAGAAAGGATGTACTAGTTTCTTCTGCTGCCAGCATATGTTGACTGTGACTCTTTACTAACTTAAATATATAGAATGTGAAAACATGGTGGTTTAGGAGAAAGATCCTTCCAGTTGCATTTGAAAAAACAGGGGAGAGTGCTTTGCCAAAATTCCTTTAATAATCACCTCTTCTTTTTGTTCTTCAGGACAACATCAAAGCATTATCCTCACTGTTCTCAGGATGGAGAGTAAAAGAGCAATACTTTTTTTTCTGGTCAAAGTTGTCTGGTATTTATATAACTTTTAAAAAAAACTAGGGCAAATATACTTTATATAATATAAAATAAATTTTATAACATAAAATTGACCACTTTAACTATTTTAAATACACAGTTTGGTGGCATTAGATACATTTGTATAGTTGTGTGACCATCATCATCATTCACATCTGCAACTTTTTCCATCTCCCCAAACTGAAGCTCTATGCCCATGAAACAGTGACTCCACATTCATCCCTCCCCTTAGGTCCTGGTAACCTCTAATTTTCTTTCTGTCTCTATGAATTTGACTACTCTACATATCTCATATAAGTAGAGTCATACAGAACTTGCCTTTTTGTGATTGGCTTATTTCACTGAACATAGGGTCTTCAAAATTCATCCATGTTGTAGTGTGTGTCAGAAGTTCCTTGCTTTTGGGGCTCCTGGGTGGCTCTGTCAGTTAAGCATCTGAGTTCGGCTCAGGTCAGGATCTCACAGTTTGTGGATTCAAGCCTCATGTTGGGCTCTGTGCTGACAGCTCAGAGCCTGAAGCCTGCTTTGAATTCTGTGTGTGTGTGTGTGTGTGTCTCTCTCTCTCAAAAATAAGTAAACATTAAAAAAATTTTTAAAAAGAAGTTCCTTTTTAAGACTGAATAAAATTCTATTGTATGTATATACCACATTTTATTTATTCCTCCGTCAAACACTTGTGTTGTTTCTACCACAAATGGCTATTGTGAATAATGATGCTGTGAACATGGGTGTACAAATAGCATGTTAAAGTCCTTGCTTTCAGCTTTTTTTCTTTTTCTTTTCTTTTTTTATAGTAGACTTCATGCCCAGCACAGAGGCCAGTGGCTGCGTTTGAACTCATCTCCTTGAGATCAAGACCTGAGCTAAGACCTGAGCTTATATCAAGAGTCGGATGCTTAACTAACTGAGCCACCCATCTTGCTTTCAGTTCTTTTAGGTATATACCCAGAAGTAAAATTGCTGCATCATATGGTAACTTTATGTTTGATTTTTTGAGGACTCGCCACCCTATTTTTGATAGCAGCAACTTCACATCATTTTAAGGCCATTTGCCAGTTCTGGTCTGTAATTCTGGTCTGTATTTTGTGATACTGAAGTAGGCCTCCAAATACCCGAAACAATGTGAAGTGTCCACAACAAAAATAATTGTACATTATTTTAATTAATTAATTATTTATTTAAGAGAGACAATGCAAGCAGGGGAGGAGGAAGGGGGAGAGATACAGACTCTATTTCTAAAATATTTATTTATTTTGAGTGACAGAGAGAGAGAGAGCAGGGAAGGTGCAGAAAGAGAGAGAGAGAGAGAGAGAGAGAATCTTAAGCAGGTTCTGAGCTGTCCATGCAGAGCAGGAATGGGGCTTGATCTCATGATCCAAGCCAAAATCAGGAGTTGGCCGCTTTACTCACTGAGTCCCCCAGGCGCCCTGAAAGAGAAAGAATCTTTTTTTTTTTTTTTGTGATGAAATCTCTTTATTCTTTATTCTCCCTTATCTTTTTATAGATTTTTTTTTTTTTACAAATAGTTTATTGTCAAATTAGTTTCCACATAACACCCAGTTGAAAGAGAAAGAATCTTAAGCAGACTCCATGCTCAGCGCTAAGCCTGACAGAGCTCGATTTCACCACACTGGGATCATGACCTGAGCCGAAATCAAGAGTCAGATGCTCAACTGACAGAGCCACCCAGGCAACCCTATACTTTATTTTAAAATTCCAAGAGGGGAGGCAAGATGGCATAGAAGTAGGGAGCTCCATACATTTCACTCGCCCCCACCTCTCAAACAGAAAAGGCCTGGAGCCATAGGACACTGAACCACAGGAGTCTGGGAGGAAAAGAGACAGAGTCCATTAATAAATAAGACAACCTCACAGGTGCATGAGTGTGAACTGGGGAAGATAAAAATGGGCTGGGACCAAAAGACACGAAGGGAAGGGAGGGAATCCCCTTCGTGAGGAGCTTCAAACAGTCGAAGGGAAGAGAAAGAGGAGCTGAAACAGCTCATAGAACTGTCCCTGGAGAAGAGAAAAACCTCGGCTCAGGACGGAGAGTGATTTTATTTCTAGCTGTGGCGCTGACTTTGGGCTGGGTTCCCGGGTCCCAGGCGACGCCAGAAGAAACTGCTCCGCTGCTATCCCAGCTCCATCCCCAGCTGGGAAGTGACCCAGCCCGAGGGATTACATTTCGGGGCAGTATCAATAAAGCGAGCGGACTAAGACCTGGAAATGAGGCGAGGGTTGAGACATAGAACACTGCCCACCTTCACTATGCCTGCACCACAGGGAGATCAGAACCAAAAGAATGATTGGCAACTCTTGGTTCTGAAGGGACTGGGGTGCCGCCATTTTTCTCCTCACAACCAACAAGGTGGGACCTCAGGCCCGCAGGACCACAGTGGAGGCTAAGACCTGCTTACACCAAACCATGCCCATCCCTGCTAAAGAGCTGCTTTTTATTTTTTACCTGAGCCCGGTGCAAGACCAAGATGGATGCACTGTAGTGATTAATTCTAGATCAATTCTTTCCATTCAGATATATTTTCCCTTGTCTCATTCGTATCCCTCCCTTCTGCTTGACTGGCCTCTCTGGTCATTGGTTTGCTTAAACAGTCACATTTAATCCATTCTCTAGATGTATATTCTACACCTCCACCGCTAACTTTGTATCTCTCTGGAGTAATCAGACTATATAGTTTCTCTGAGTAATATTATCTTTGTTTCTTTCTCCCTGCCTCCTACCATATTCTCCTCTTTCTCTCTCTGAATGAAGCTTCTTAGTCTCTCTGCCTGGTCATTGTCCAATTTCGCTTTCTCCCCACCCCTGTCATTTCTCTCTTTGTATATGCTCTTCCATCAGCACTGCCACCCTGCTCTTTATTTGTAGCTGGGAATACTGGTTTTATACTTTTAGACTGTCTTTTGTCTTTTTTTTTTCTTTTTCTTTTTCCCTTTGGTTTTGCTTGCAGTCATAAAGCAGCCCTCAACAAACATAAAATAATTGAGATCATACCACGCATACACTCAGATCACAATGCTAAGAAAGTTGAAATCAGTCACAGATAGAAGTCTGGGAAAACCCCAAAAACATGGAGGTTGAAGAACACCCTACTAAAGAATGAATGGCCAATCAGGCAATTAGAGATGAAATTTAAAAATATATGGAAACAAATGAAAATGAAAATACAACAATCCAAACTCTTGGAATGTGGCAAAGGCAGTCCTAAGAGGAAAGTACATTGCACTCAGAAAATTAGAAAAAGCACAAATACAAAATCTAACAGCACACCTAAAGGAACCAGAAGCAGAACAACAAGAGCACCTCAAACCCAGTAGAAGAAGAGAAATAATAAAAATCAGGGCAGAAATAAACAATATAGAATAAAAAAAAAACAGTTGAATAGATCAATGAAACCAAGAATTCGTTTTTTGAAAAAATAAACAAACTTGATAAACCCCTAGCCAGGCTTCTCGAAACATAGAGCACCGAAATAGACAAAACCATGAATGAAAATGGATTTATTACAACCAATTCCTCAGAAATACAAGGAATTATCATGGAATACTATGAAAAATTATATGCCAACAAACTGGACAACTTAGAGGAAATGGACAAATTCCTAAACACATACTCTCTACCAAAATTCACATGGGAAGAGATAGAAAACCTGAACAGACCCATAACAAGTGAAGAAATTGAATCAGTTATCAAAAATCTCCCAACAAGCAAGAGCCCTAGGCTAGATGGCTTCCCTGGGGAATTCTACCAGACATTTAAATCAGAGTTAATACCCATTCTTCTCAAGCTATTCCAAAAAAATAGAAATGGAAGTAAACTTCTGGACTCATTCTACGAAGCCAGCATCACTTTGATTCCCAAGCCAGACAGAGACTCAGCAAAAAAAAAAAACACAAAAAACAAAAAAAACCAAGAGAGAACTACAGTCCAATATTTTTGATGAATACAGATACAAAAATCCTCAACAAGATACTTACAAATCGAATGCAACAGCACGTAAAAAGAATTACCCGCCATGATCAAGTGAGATTCATTCCTGGGTTACAGGGCTGGTTCAATATTTGCAAATCAATCAATGTGATACATCATATTAACAAAAGAAAAGATAAAAACCATATGATCCTGTCGATAGATGCAGAAAAAGCATGTGACAAAATATAACATCCCTTCTTAATAAAGACCCTCGAGAAAGTCAGGATAGAAGGAATTTATTTAAACATCATAAAAGCCATTTATGAGAAGCTCTCAGCTAATATCATCCTCAATGGGGAAAGCTGAGAACGTTCTCCCTGAGATCAGGAGCACGACAGGGATGTCCACTCTCACCACTGTTGTTTAACATAGTGCTGGAAGTCCTAGCATCAGCCATCAGACAACAAGAGGAAATCAAAGGCATCAGAATTGGCAAACAATAAGTAAAACTTTCACTTTTTGCAGACAACATGATGTTCTACAAGGAAAACCCAACAGATTCTACCAGAAGCCTACTCGAACTGATCCATGAATTCAGCAGTCACAGGGTACAAAAATCAATGTATAGAAATCGGCTGCAATTTTATAGACCAATAATGAAACAACAGAAAGAGAAATCAAGAAACTGATCCCATTCACAATTGCACAAAAACCCCCACAAAATCCCTAGGAATAAACCTAACAAAAGATATAGGAGATCTGTATGATGAAAACTATGAAAACTTATGAAGGAAATTGAAGAAGACACAAAGAAATGGAAAAACATTCCATGCTCATGGAGTGGAAGAATAAATATTGTTAAAATGTCATTACTATGTACCCCAATGTTCATAGCAGCACTAACAATAGCCAAAACATGCAAAGAGCCTAAGTGTCCATCAACAGATGAATGGATCAAGAAGATGTGGTTTATCTATACCATGGAATACTACATGGCAATGAGAAAAATGAAATCTGGCCATGTGTAGCAACATGGATGGACCTTGAGGGTGTTATGCTGAGTGAAATAAGTCAGGCAGAGAAGGACAAATATCATACGTTTGCACATATAGGAGGATTAGGAGGAACTTAACGGAGGACCTGGGGGAGAAGAAGGGGGGAAATGGTGGGGGAAAGGGAGAGAGGCAAACCATGAGAGACTCTTGAATGCTGACAAAAACTGAGGACTGATGGATGTAGGGGGCGGGGGGATGGGCATGGAGGAGGGCACTTGTGGGGATGAGCACTGGGTGTTATGTGGAAACTAATTTGACAATAAACTATTTGTAAAAAAAAAATAAATTAAATTAAATTAAATTTTAAAAAATGTCATTACTACCCAAAGCAATCTACACATTAAATACAATCCCAATGAAAATTGCACCAGCATTCTTCTCAAAACTAGGACAAACTATCCTAAAATGTGTATGGAACCTCAAAAGACCCTGACTAGCCAAAGTAATATTGAAGAAGAAAACCAAAATGGGAGGCATCACCATCCCAGACTTTAGCCTCTACTACAAAGCTGTCATCATCAAGACAGTAAGGTATTGGCACAAAAACAGACACACAGACCAATGGAACAGAAGAGAACTCAGAATTGGACCCACAAATGTATGGCCAACTATCTTTGACAAAGCAGGAAAGAGTATCCAATGGAAAAAAGACAGCCTCTTTAACAGATGGTGCTGGGAGAACTGGATAGCAACATGCAGAAGAATGAAACTAAATCACTCTCTCACACAGTACACAAAAATAAACTCAAAATGGATAAAGGACTTGAATGTGAGACAGGAAACCATCAAAACCCTAGAGGAGAAGGCAGGAAACAACCTCCTTGACCTCACCGCAGCAATTTCTTATTTGACACATCCCCAAAGGCAAGGGAATCAAGAGTAAAAATGAACTATTGGGACCTCATCAAGATAAAAAGCTTCTGCACGGCAAAGGAAACAATCATAAAACTAATAGGCAACTGACGGAATGGGAAAAGATAGTTGCAAATGACATATCAGATAAAGGGTTATATCCAAAATCTCTAAGGAACTCACCAAACTCCACACCTGAAAAACAAACAACCCAGTGAAGAAATGGGCAGAAGATATGAACAGACACTTCTCCAACGAGGACATCCAGATGGCCAACAGACACATGAAACGATGCTCAGCATCGCTCCTCATCAGGGAAATACAAATCAAAACCACACTGAGATACCACCTCACGCCAGTCAGAGTGGCTAAAATGAGCAAATCAGAGGACTCTAAATGCTGGGGAGGATGTGGAGAAACGGGCACCCTCCTACACTGTTGGTGGGAATGTAAACTGGTACAGCCCCTCTGGAAAACAGTGTGGAGGTTCCTCAAAAACTTAACAATAGAACTCCCCTATGACCCAGCAATAGCACTGCTAAGAATTTACCCAAGGGATACAGAAATGCTGAGGCATAGGAGCACATGTACCCCAATGTTCATAGCAGCACTCTCCACAATAGCTAAAACATGGAAAGAGCCTAAGTGTCCATCAACCGATGAATGGATCAAGAAGATGTGGTTTATCTATACCATGGAATACTACATGGCAATGAGAAACAATGAAATCTGGCCATGTGTAGCAACATGGATGGACCTTGAGGGTGTTATGCTGAGCGAAATAAGTCAGGCAGAGAAGGACAAATATCACATGTTTGCATGTATAGGAGGATTAGGAGGAACTTAACTGAGGAACAAGGGGGAGAAGAAGGGGGGAAATAGTGGGGGAGAGGGAGGGAGGCAAACCATGAGAGACTCTTGAATGCTGAGAACAAACTGACGACTGATGGGTGGGGGAGAGAGGGGGGAGATGGGCATGAAGGAGGGCACTTGTGGGATGAGCACTAGGTGTTGTGAGGAAACCAACTTGACAATAAGCTATATTTTAAGAAAGTGTGTGTGGGGAGGGCGGAAAGAATTCAAAAGTCTGCTTAAGATAATCCATTTTAGATTGGTTATATGGAAACCAACTTGACAATAAACTATTTGTAAAAATAAATAAAAATTAAAAAAATTAAAAAGAATGAACAAATCAGGAGACTATAGATGCTGGGGAGGATCTGCAGAAATGGGCACCCTCCTATACTGTTGGTGAGAATGTAATCAGGGGTGCTGATGCATAAGGGCACATGTACCCCAATGTTCATAGCAACACTTGCAACAATAGCCAAATCATGAAGAGCCTAAATGTCCATCAACTGATGAATGGATCAAGAAGATGTGGTTTATCTATACAATGGAACACTATATGGCAATGAGAAAGAATGGAATCTGGCCATTTGTAGCAACGTGGATGGAACTTGAGGGTGTTATGCTGAGTGAAATAATTCAGGCAGAGAAAGACAGATGCTATATGTTTTCACTTGTAGGTGGATCAGGAGAAACTTATCTGAGGACCATAGAGGAGGAGAAGGAAAAATAGTTGGGGAGAGGGAGGGAGGCAAACCATGAGAGACTCTTGAATATTGAGAACAAACCTAGGGCTGGTGGGAGTGGGGAAAGGATGGGCATGGAGGAGGGCACTTGTGAGGATGAGCACTGGGTGTTATATGAAACCAACCTGTCAATAAACTATGAAAGAAAAATATAAAATTCCATACAGAAATTTTAGTTAGGGAGTGTATATAATGAAGGAGTTGTGAAAATGATGCTCAGTGCTTTATTTCATTTCCAAAATAAATTTTAAAAAAGTTGTATATAGGTGAGCTCAATGAAAATGTTTCTTTTTTCAACGTGGTTAATGTTTAAAGGATTGAGGTAGTTAAAATGTTGTATCCAATACCACTGACTTTCTTGTGTAAATCCTAGACTGATCTGCATATCCTAGGACCACAGTAAGCTGAAACACAGATTCCCTGAACTTACCCTAGGCCAGATATCTCCTGAGCCTGGAGAGCCAACTCAGGAACAATAGCACAGTAAATCAAACATGGTCATCATACAGTTCTCCTTCTCTCTGTCCTGTTTTATTTCCATCATGGTATAAATTACTGTTAAATTTTTTAATGTTTATTTAGTTTTGAGAGAGTGAGAGACATAGTGTGAGCAGGGATGGGGCAGAGAGAGATGGAGACATAGAATGTGAGGCAGGCTCCAGGCTCTGAGCTGTCAGCACTGAGCCCGACCTGGGGCTTGAACCCATGAACCACAAGATCACTCCCGAGCTGAAGTTACATGCTTAACTGACTGAGCCACTCAGGCACCCTATAAATCACTATTTTAATTGATCTTGTTTGTTTGCGTGTTTCTTGTCTGTTTTCCTCCATCAGAATATAAGTCCCTTGAGAACTGAGACTTATCTACCACACCTTTTCCTACAAGTGTGCTGGGCATAAAATAAATTCTCAATAAATACTTGTTTACTGAATACATTATCAAATGATTGAAAATTTGCTCTCCTATTTCCTTCTATTCTTAAACTATTTGAAAAATTATGAAATATTCTAAACACTCAGAAAAAGCCCACTATTCAGATTTAACACATTCTAAGATTTTTATTATATTGCTTCAAAGTTTCTTCTATTTCTTCAAAAAAAGGAAAAAGATGAAAATATACAGGTGATGGAGAAATAGCTAATTTGGGGAGTATGTAAAAATGGACAGTCTTTGTCAACGTATAAAAGGAACGGTTCAAGTGCATTACTTACATAAACTGAAACTACAGATCCCAGGCTTCACTGCAGCAGTTAGGCACGTGGTCTATTCTTTTCTCTCCTGCCAACAGCCAATGAAAGGTAGAGTTTACAAAGGTCTAGGATGACATCTGTTGTATGGACTGTGGCCAGCCTTAAATCTAGTTATTGCTGTTTGGAACGTGCTCCTGAAAGCCAGATTTAAAAAGGCTTTTCCTGTTAATTCACAGCTTATTTTGTCTCTTGTTTCACAGGGAAGAAAAGCTGATTTAGTCATTGAAATGGATGCAATACTAAATTACAGGTCAGAAGATACTGAAGATTACTACATGTTACTGGGATGTGATGAACTGTCTTCGGTAAGACAGTGGATAATGCTGTTCTTTTTCACAACAGGTTTTCAAGTTTTTATTTAAGGTTTTAACTTTGAACTTTTAGTCACATTGCCTAAAAACCTAATCTTACATTGTTTTAAAGCATGTTTGGCTTAGGGAAAGAAAGTTAAGGATTTAAATCCTGGGTCTTTACTGGAGTAGTGTCCTTTGTGATTTTATAGATGTTTCTGATTCAATATGTGTATTCTGACACATGGCCATAGACTCTATTTCAAATATACCAAAAATATATATTTGAAATTTTATTGTAATGCTGTTGGCAGTGTTTCACAGAACACATAAGCTATATCTTTATGATGGCAATTTATACTATAATTGAGATTAAATGTATTTAATGTTAATTAAGATTAAATGTATTTTCTAGTAATTAGTGATTTTAAAATGTTTTACTAAAATATGTACTTTTATATAAGCAGTTAAATTATATAAACCAAAAAACACCCTTTTATGTTAACATTTTAACTTAAAAATTACTTAAAAGGGTGGCTTTGAAACAAAACGTGTGATAACTTTATACTTGTTCACTTGATCTACAATGAAATAATGTTTTTAAAGGGCCACATAGACAATGATGAAGGTTGTAAACATTTTCAAAATTATGGAAAACTCATTTGTAATTCTACCTCCCAAGGGTAACACTGTTAATGTTTGGTATATTAAACTTCAGTCTTTTTCCTATATATATTTTTAGAGAGATATTTGGGAAGATTTTATATATTTACTCTTTGATTCCTGCTTTTTACCCACTACCATTATAAGAAGGATTTATCCATACCGTTAAACACTCTTCATACATATTTTAATATTGTATATTTCATTTTATTGTTGTATCACAATTGATTATTCTCTTATTGTTAAATACTTCATTCATTCCTAGTTTTCCAATATTTTAAATACTATGGAGATGAATATGAAGTATATTTCAATTATTGAATATATTATCTTATATTTTATATAATAGTTACTAAAATGTTTTATTTTATTACTAAAACATGGCTATTAATATTAAAATATTTTAAAGCAAAATATTTTTCTAATTATCTTTGTTTCATAAAGCTGGAGTTTAGTAATAAAATGTGCTTAATTTTGTTTGGAAAATAGAATGTGACCTTGGACACAAAGGATTAAAATCTCTATCATCAGACTGAGAAAGTCAGCTTAAGTATCTTGTAGTTAAACACACACACACACACACACACATAGCCTAGGTTATAATACTCTTTTAGTTGCATATTTCCCTTTAGGATATGCTATTCTTGTTTATTTTGGTGGTGATTTACTTACAGCAATTGAGAAAGCTTATTACCATTTTTAACATCTGTATTATGAATTATGCTATTGCCAAATAACTTTTGAAGGAAAATTTTATTTTATTTTATTTTATTTTTAATGTTTCATTTATTTCTAGGAGATAGAGAGAGAGAGAGAGACAGCTTGAGCAGGGGAGGGTCAGAGAGAGAGGGAGTCACAGACTCTGAAACAGGCTCCAGGCTCTGAGCTGGCAGTCAGCACACAGCCTGACACCGGGCTCGAACCCACGAACCGCGAGATCATGACCTAAGCGAAAGTCGGACACTTAACCAACTAAGCCACCCAGGCGCCCCTGAAGGAAAATTTTAAAATCAAAGGAACATCATTTAGCTCAATAAGCTTCATGATTTGGATTTTACAAGACTATTGTCATGCTAAGTTATAAGGTAAAAGTTGTTCTACCCCCATAATAAATCTCCAGACCCAATTAGTCAGTCTTTTATAGTTATGTGATTATTTCCTCAGTCTATGAAGAAAGAGAAGGAGCATTAGTTTTGAATAGAGTAAAAAAAAATTTTATTATTTATAATGTTTGTAACAGTTTCCTTTCATTATAGTCAGCATTTTCATTACCAGTTATAGTCATACTTCTCTGTAGGTACTGTGGACAGGAGAATAAAAGCATTATCTTGCCATTCCTTCTGTCCATGCCATAGCATGTTTAAATTACAATCATTTATTTAAAATGAAATGATCTGTCACAATTTTGTCAATTTTTGTATGTATCTTTCCCATCTTTTCATATATATCTTTCCCATTTGAAACTATTTTAATTCCATTTTTTTGCGTATTTAGTGTGACATTTCATTTACTTGATTTGTATTGGATGGATTTACTTCAAATATTCCTTGACTTGATGCTTTAAAAGATTGACCAGAAATGTTCATACTCAAAAGCATTTAGAGGTACCTAGCTGGCTTAGTTGGTAGAGCAGAAGACTTGTGGTTTCAGGACCATGAGTTCAAGCCGCACATCGGGCATTGACCCTACTTTAAAAAAAAAAAAAAGCAATTTAGCAGTTATAATTTCAAAGCAACTCAATGTGTTGATTCTATTGATAACAACTGAGTTGGGCCTCACACAAAATTCTTTTGCTTTAGTATATAGTTCTTACAATTCATTCATTCATTCATTCATTCATTCATTCATTCATTCATTCATTTTGAGAGAGAGAGAGAGAGCAGGGTAAAGCAGAGAGGGAGGGAGAGAATTTCAAACAGGCTCTGAAGTGTCAGTGCAAAGCCCAACCCGGGGCTTCATCTCACCTCAAGAATATAACCTGAACTGAAATGGAAAGAAGGCTGCTTAATCAACTGAGACACCCAGGTGCCCTAGTTCTTACAATTTAAAGCTTGTGTTGAAAATTAATTAAATGACACATATAAATGTCATTTAATTAAGGGAGGATTTCTGCTCTGTTGAGTAGAAAACAACATACCCTAATTTCAAGAATATATTTTTTTAAATTTTTAATGTTTTATTTATTTCAGAGAGAGAGACAGCATGAGCAGGGGAGGGTCAGAGAGAGAGGGAGACACAGAACCTGAAACAGGCTCCAGGCTCTGAGCTGGCTGTTTGCACAGAGCCCAATGCAGGGTTCAAACCCACGAACCATGAGATCATGACCTAAGCCGAAGTTGGACGCTTAACTGAATGAGCTACCCAGGTGTCCCTCAAGAATATTTATTGAAGATTGATTCCAAGTTAATCAGCTTTTTCACCCTGCATCACATTTTACACAAAAGACACATTATGAAATCTTCTAAAGTCCTTATGAATTCATCCTCCTTGATGTATACTTTACTTGATTTTTTGATATTTGGTCGTCATTTCAGTAGTAATGATAAGAAGGTATTCTGATTTCAAGATTTCACAGTCTTGAAAATTGAGCATAAACTTGATAAATGGAGACATCTATTTTTTGTTTCTAGTTCTCTTTCTTATTGATTTCAGACCACCTGAGTTTAAATCTTACCATTTACTAGCTGTGTGACCTTGGGGAAATAACTTAATTTTTTTCTATGCCTTTGTTTTCTAATCTGCAAATGGGGGTAATAATTATAGTACCCACCTCATAGAGTTGTTGTGGGCGTTACATGGGACATGCTAAATAAAGTGCTTAGAATAGTACCTGGCATGTAATAAGTTGCAGGTGTGGGTATGGGCATTGTTTTGGCCTCACAGTAATACTGGACACTTGGAACTTTGTAAATTTAGACAATTCATTAACTGACACTATTTTTTAAAGTATTAAAAATTTTTAATACTTATTTATTTTTCAAGGAGAGAGAGAAAGAGCGTGAACAGGAGAGGGGAAGAGAGAGAGGGAGACACAGAATCTGAAGCAAGCTCCAGGCTCTGAGCTATCAGCACAGAGCCCAATACAGGGCTCAAACTCGTGAACTTCATGACCTGAGCCAAGGTCAGACGCTCAACTGACTGAGCCATCAGGCACCCCTAAAAATATATTACTTTGAAGTGATTTTTTTTTCTTAAGTAAGTTCTATGCCCAATGCGGGGCTTGAACTTATGACCCTGCGATCAAGAGTGGTATGTTCTACAGACTAAACCAGCCACTTGCCCCAAAATGATTTTTAATAGACTTTAAAAAAATGTTTATTTACTTTTGAGGTTGGGGAAGGGTAAGAGAGAAGGGGGCACAGAGGATCTGAGGTGGGCTCTGCCTTAATAGTAGTGAGCCTGATGTGGGGTTAGAACTCAGGAACTGTGAGATCATGGTCTGAGCCAAAGTTGAATACTCAATCGACTGAGCCACTGAGGTGCCCCTTAACAGACTTTTAAAAAGCAGTTTTAGATACATAGCAGAATTGAGTGGAAGGTATAGAGCTTTTCCATATACTTCCTTCCCTTCACTAATGCATAGCTTCCCTGTTATCAACATCGCCACTAGAATGGTACATTTGTTACAACTGATGAACCTTTACTGATATATCATAATCACCCAAAGTCATAGTTTGTATTATAGTTCACTCTTGGGTTTGTACATTTTATAGATTTGGACAAATGTAAAATGACATTTATCATACAGAGTAGTTTTACTGCTTTAAAAATCCTCTGTACTCCACTTATTTGAATAATTTTTGACTTAAAGAAAAATTGCAAAAATAATACAGAGTTCCTGTATACACTTCATCCTGTTCCCCTTAATGTTAACATTGTATTTACAATTATGCGTAGTAAAATTTTACAAATCAGAAAATTAGCAGTGGCACAATAGTATTAACTCAACCAGGGACCAGCAAACCACGGGATGGTAAACTGAGCTGAGATCAAGAGTCAGATGCTTAACCAACAGAGCCACCCAGGCATCCCTACAAGATGATTTTTTAAATGACTGAATAATATCTCTGCCTAAGCAATATTTCAGTTAACTTTAATATCTCATTACTGGACATATAAGGTTTTGTTTAAAATTTATAACATTTTATTTATTGAACCTTCTTATAACTAAATAATTTTCTCACCTCTGAATATCTCCTTAGACAAATTGCTATAATAGGAATTGTTACATCAAAGAGTAAAAAAAAATTATATACTTTTCATATATATCTATATATACATATATATCTCCAATTCTATCACTCTTTCATATGTAGGTAGATAGAAGATAGATAGATAGATAGATAGATAGATAGATAGATAGATAGATGATAGATAGATCTCTGTATATATCTCTTTCCAGGAAATTTGTATCCTCACCAAGAGAGTATGAGAATGTTCATTTCTTTGCACCCTCGGTGACACTGGTCATTATCATACCTTAGATATTTTGATTTATTTGATTATGAGTAAAGTTGAACATTTGTTTGTATGTTTATTGGCTAGCAGAATAAGCAGTATTCCAGACCATTGAACACTGGCTCAGGAAAACAGGATCAGTGGACCTTGACATGGAGGGCCTCATTTGTCCATGGACTACACTTGGCATGAACACATGGGGTGGGGATGCCAGGAGATAAATGGAATATTCCTAAGACAAACTAACCTGCTTTACCAGTTAGTTTACTCAGAACTAGCCTACCTAGGAGATTTGTGATAGATTTGTGACCCTAAAACTATAAAAAGTAATGAAAAACAGATATGGACTATTCTTAATTTAAAAACAATTTTTTTTAATGTTTAATTTATTTCTGAGAGAGAGACAGCGTGAGCAGGGGAGGGTTAGAGAGAGAGGGAGATACAGAATCCGAAACAGGCTCCAGGCTCTGAGCTGGCTGTCAGCACAGAGTCCAACTTGGGGCTCAAACCCACGAACTGTGAGATCATGCCCTGAGTGAAGTCGGCTGCCCAACCGACTGAGCCACCCAGTTCGCCTCTATTCTTAATTTTTTAAAATATGAAATTGGCAAAGTAAAGAAAGTGTAAAGAAGAAACTAATTATTATTAGCATTATTAGCATTTTTTATATTAGCATTATTATTAGCATATTAGCATTATTGAGAATGAACCATTTTGGTACATTTGCTTCCATGGGCTTATGGCAGAATGTTTCTTAATGGGATAGGATTGAAAAAACAAAACAAAAAAACCCTCTAAATTTTCTACCTTTGATAGATATGTATAATTTCACCCATTTATCTTATTAAAGTCCTCCAATACATACAAACATACATATACATACATAAATATGTGTATAAGTGTGTAAAAAATGTATCTTGAAGGGTATAATCTGTTATCCTGGGAGGATGAGGGATAAAGGAACTTTTACTTTTTGTTCTGTATTGATATAAATATTTTCAGAGAGATTATGAAATTCATATATAGCTTAATTAAAAAATGCTTACTACTACTACTAGAATCTTTAGAAATTTTAATATTTTAAAATTTAAAAACAAGTCTCAGTCTCAATTTTCTCTGTTATATAAGTGGCTTTTGGTAACTGTGGTTAAAGGGAGCACCCAGGAAGAGGAAACACAATCACAATTCTGAACAGAAAGTCTATCTTTTCCTATTATTCCACTGGATTGCCAGTAGATGATTAACTAAGAAAAGAATAGTTATCAGTCTGGGCATTTAATGCATATGCTTACCTAATACAGCCTGACTTTATTATTATTATTTTTTAAAGATTTTATTTTTAAGTAATCTCTGCAGCCAAGGTGGGACTTTAAACTCACAACTCTGAGATCAAGAGTTACATGTTCTTTCAACTGAACTAGCCAGGCTCCCCTATAGCATGGCTCTATAAAACGGAGGAAATTTTTTTCAAGAATTAAGGATGACATGGAGCTGATAAATTTATGTTTTTTTCCATGAGTCTTATAACAATATTAAGCTGAGCTGCTTGAGAATTTGTTTCTCAAACAAGAGGTCATTTGCTTTTATTAATTAGTGGATAGTAAATATGCAACTTGGTAATAGTTCCCTAAGAATTCTGCCATTGGTTAAGATTATTGTATTTGAGGGGCACTTGGGTGGCTCAGTTGGCTGAGTGTCCAACTTTGGCTCGGGTCATGATCTCACAGCCTGTGAGTTCAAGCCCCACATCGGGTTGGCTGCTGTCAGTGCAGAGCCTGCTTCAGATCTTCTGTCCTCTTTTCTCTCTGTCCCTTCCTGACTCATTTTTTTTCTATCAAAAATAAATGAATATTTTAAAAAAGATTATTGGATTCAAAGTCCAACTTCTTCGTTAACAAAAATTTGACTGTTTTAGTAAGTAGCTAAATGATTTCAGACAATTTACCTAACCACTGACATTTAGTTTTAGCTTTTATTATTGAGTTCTTACTATAATTAGGCTTTGTGTTAAATGATCTATTTCTATCATTCATGTAATGCGAAGATAAGGAAACTAGGCACATGAAAGTTATATAACTTGCCTAAAGTCTCTGGCAGAACTAAGATTTAAAATGAAGCAAATGAGGGCACCTGGTTGGCTCAGTTAGTAGAGCATGTGACTTTTGATATCAGGGTCATGAGTTTGAGCCCCACTTTGGGTGTGGAGCCTACTTAAAATAAAAATTTAAAAAACAGTATAAAACAAACAAACAAAGTAAAATGAATGGTATTGCGGGCCACATAACCACTATTGTCTCCTGCTGCCGTCATTGGAATTACAATTAACGAGGACAAGTCTTGATTATGCATGATAATAAGGTTTAGATGGCTGAGTGAAATCAAATCAAATCAAAATGCCTCTCAAACTTCATGTTAGTTTAGGCTGAAGTTTCTCTTTTCCCAGCCATAGTCTCCAACCATACTGTTAATTGATAACAAAATTAACAGATTTGAATTATGTCCTTTTAATTGTGATATTCTTTTTTTTTTTTTTAATTTCTAGGAGAGAGAGAGACAGCGTGAGCAGGGGAGGGTCAGAGAGAGAGGGAGTCACAGACTGAAACAGGCTCCAGGCTCTGAGCTGGCAGTCAGCACAGAGCCCAATGCGGGGCTCGAACCCACGAACCGAGAGATCATGACCTAAGCGAAAGTCGGACGCTTAACCGACGAAGCCACCAAAGCGCCCCTTAATTGTGATATTCTTAATAAAAAAAGAGGGAACTTTATGATGGATTAATTTATAAACTAAACAGTCATCCTTGAATAATGAATGATGGCTAAGCATCTTTAGAAGAACTCAGATTAGTGAACACATCTTCTATGTATTCTTAAAATAAACCCATTCGACCATCTGTGACATTTAAACATATTGAGCTCACAGGTGTCCTGGACCATTATCTAAATGCAGTAGCAAGTTAAATTGTTACCGCTATTTGGACAAGTTTTTATTGGACGCTTTCTGAATTTCATAATTCAGGCAATTATTTCTTAGAGTAAAACATTAAAATACAAATACAAGGATCACAATTAAAAGTTGGGTTGGTCATCGCTGTTTTGAAAAGGAATGATGCCCAACTTCTTCTTCTATGCCATTTAAGTTGGAATCCTTATTTTTAACACCAGTTTTTGTTTTAGGTTGAACAAATCCTGGCAGAATTTAAAGCCAGAGCCTTGGAATGTCACCCCGACAAACATCCTGAAAACTCCAAAGCTGGTAAATATTTAATAATGCCTGTTTCCCATGAAAATGAATAGCATCTAAATCTAAAAAGCTATTGAATAGTAACCCAATTTTCTTTTGTATGTCAGGCTCAAACTTATTGTTTCATTCAATGACAAAGAATGTTTTTGCACTATTAGATGGTAGAAGGGGAAGGAATGGTGTAGGATCTTTTCTATAATAGTCATTTCTCATCCATTTTTCTTTTGCTGTAACATGCTGCTTCCTGGTTTAAAATTTGTTCACTTTATGCTTTATGTCACCAGCTTTTGAGTGTTAACATGACCTAAGTATGTTTGTAACCAGGTGATTGTCTTGATGAGAACTTGATGTTATTTTCTTCATTTTGGAGAACTGAATATGTCTCTATATAATATATGGTAATATATGCATACTTTTTTTTTCTTTACCATAATTTAAGTTCTTTTATCAAATGGAATTTGACATACATGCTTATGTGTATGTCAGTTTAAAATAATACAGACATGGGCACCTGGGTGGTTCAGTCAGTTAAGCACCCAACTCTTGGTTTAGACTCAGGTCAAGATCTTGCAGTTAGTGGGTTTGAGCCCTGCATCAGGCTCACTGCAGTCAGCCTGTCAGTGCAGAGCCTGCTTCAGATCCTCTGTCCCCTACTCTCTGCCCCTCCTCTGCTTGTGCTTTCCCAATAAATATTTAAAAAATACAAACTTATCATTTATCCTTCTTTAACCTGTCTCCCTCCTGCTCCTCTTTTATCTCTGTCCTTCCGTTTAAAGCCAAACTTCCTGAAAAAGAAGTCCACAATTGATATCTCTACTTTCCATCACCAGTTTTCAATTTATCCCAGGCTAACTTCCCTCTCACCTTTCCTATCTTTATGTTTATTTATTTCTTAGAGAGAAAGGCAGAGTGTGAGCGGGAGAGGGCAGAGAGAGAGGGACAGAATCTGAAGCAGTTTCCAGGCTTTGAGGTGTCAGAACAGAGCTTGACACGGGGCTTGAACTCATGAGCTGTGAGATCATGACCTGAGAAGAAGTCCATTGCTTAGCCAACTGAGCCATCTAGGCACCCCTTGGGTGCCTTTTTATCTCTATTGTGACTCCTTTTCTGCCCTAAATCTCCCTCCTAAACTCTCATTTTTGGGCTTACTCCCCACTTTCTCTCTGGAGTCTTTTTTTTTTTTTAAAGAATGTTATTTGTTTTTGAGAGAGAGAGAGAGAGAGAGAGAGAGAGAACTCAAGTAGGGGAGGGGCAGAGAGAGAGGGAGACAGAATCTGAAGTAGACTCCAGGCTCTGAGCTGTCAGACAGAGCCCAAAGTGAAGCTTGAACTTGTGAACCATGAGATCACGACCCGAGCCAAAGTCACACACTTAACTGACTGAGCCACCCATGCACCCCAATTTCTCTCTGGAGTCTTGTGCAAGTCTGTGGCTTCAGTCATCTGTTCTTTGTTGATGGCTCCCAAATCTATCCTTAACTCAGTTCTCATTCCTATCTTTGGACTCTAGTTTTTACTGCTTCTTAGAAATCTCCATTTGGAGACATTTCAAAGTCACCCTGTCAGAAATTGCTTAACTGAGTGAGCCACCCAGGTGTCCCCACCCTGACAGAAATTGAACTCATTGTTTTCCTCTTACCGTGTCTCAAACCTTGCTCATATCTCTATGTTTCCCCATCTTAATAAATGGCAACATCATCCATTTAGTTGGTCAAGCAGAAAACTGTCTCCTTGCTCTCCCTTAAGTCTACATCTGGTCAATTACCAAATGTTGGTGATTTACTTTCCACATGTCTCTCCTGGAGGTCTTTTCCCCTACATCTTCAAAGCCCCTAGAGAAGATGAGTCACCATCATTTCATGCCTGGATCCCTACAGCACTCCTTTAATTGCTTCATACTGCAGAGAGTGGATTTCTTTTTAATTATGGAAAAAATAAAATATTTAATATGTACAAAAAGAGATGAGAATTCTATGTATGTACACCTAGCTTAAAACTTCAGCAATATAGCTGTGCCTGGGTGGTTCAGTCAGTGTAGCACCTGACTTTGTCTCAGGTCATGATCTCATAGTTTGTGGGTTCGAGCCCCAGGTTGGGTTCTGTGCTGACAGCTCAGAGCCTGGAGCCTGCTTCAGATTCTGTCTCCCTCTCTCTCTGCCTCTCCCCTGTTCATGCTCTGTCTCTCTCAAAAATGAAAATAAACATAAAAAAATAAAATAGAACTTAGGTAAAGTAGTTGAAGTCATTTGTATATTTCTACCTTGGTTTTATCCTCAGGGTAGGTAGTATTATATTAAATTAGATGATTATGTTTACTATAGGTGAATACTATAGGTTTGTGTATAGTATGTATATGTATATGATTTTTCTATAAGGAAAATATTATGATTAAGACCTGTCTTAATCCACATTGCACAAATGGTAAAACCCAAACTCTTCATTAAAATTTTTTTCCTTTACCTTTTAAAAAAGTTTTTATTTATTTACTTTGAGAGAGAGAAACTGTGAGAAGGGGAGGGGCAGAGAGAGATAGAAGAGAGTGAGAATCTAAAGCAGGGTCCGCACTGCTAGCGTGGAGCCGATGTAGGGGCGTGAACTCACAGACCATGAGATCATGACCTGAGCCAAAGTTGGTCGCTTAACTGACTGGCTTCACTGACTGAGACATCCTGGAGCCCTGATTTTCTCCTTTCTTAAAGTTCTTTATTAATTTTCTCTAGAAATCATTGATCCTTTTGATTTGTATAAACAGGTCATTTTCTAATATATCAAGTCATTTTTCATTATACTTTTTAAAAATTAAAAAAAATATTTTATATTTATTAATTTTGAGAGAAAGAGAGCACACAAGAACGGGAGGGGGGCAGAGGGAGAGAGGCAATCCCAGATGGGCTCTACACTCGGCATGGAGCCCGATGCGATGCTGAGATCACCACCTGAGTCAAAATCCAGAGTCAGGTGTTCAACCAACTGAGCCACCCAGGTGCCCCGTTTTTTGTTATATGATTTTTACCCTTTTTATTAAGGCATGATCTGTTCAAGGCAATGTGAACAAACCATAAATATAAACCCGATAAATTTTTGTCTACATATTACCAGTTTAACCACTGCTCAGATGGATGTAGAATATTTCTGGCACCCCAGGATTCCCTTTTTTACATCTTATTCAAAGTTAGTATCCTCTCCCATATTTGGATCTCTATTTCATTGATTAGTTTTGCCTAGTTTTGAATTTCATATAAATGGAATCATACTATATACTCTTTTGCTTTACATTATGTCTGTGATAGTTGCCCATTCTGTACACGCAGCAATAGTTTACTCTTTGTCGTTGCTAAGCCTTTAGCTACAAGCCCCTTCATGTTGTGCTTCTTGACTCCTTTGCTTCTCTCCATTTTCATTTTCTCTCCACCATTTTGCCAACAGCCCCATGTTTCTGCCACAGAGAACTACCTTGATTTCTCAATATGCCCTGTTTTCTACTCTTCAGGACTTTATGCCTGCTTCTTCCTCTGTCTGGCTCCCTCTGAGGCCTGCACACCTCTGTGCCTTGCTTTAATTGGCTAGGTCATGCTCTTATGTCAGGTTTTGGCTTAGTCATGATTTCCTCTGGGAAGTCATGTGTGCCCCAGCTACCCAGAGCATACTTTACGTCAGGCAGCAGACTGTATATCACACCATCTTCTTGTTGCCTATTTGCTTATTAGTCATACTGAAAGCTCAGTGAGGCAGGCCTCCTGCTATCCTGTTCACAGTAATATGCCCCACACCTCCTATAGCAACTACCTTGAAGGATACTTACTTTGTGCAAATCATTTATTGAATGACTGAATGAATAAATTTCATGAACATTTCTTTAGGAGATACATTAATTACCTCTTTGAACTGGAGTTACTATTAAGACAGATGTCCTAACCTAAAAGTATAAAAATCTGACAAACACTTAAAAACAACTACCACCCCAGGTTATTCTTTAACTGGGCTCTTTTCCAGTAAAACATGGCTTTGAGTTGTTTCTCTGTCCCCAGCAAACAAATTCTATTTGGGATACATGATGAATCACTGTGTAATTATTGCCATTTCTGGTTACCATAGTGATGGGAATTTTCACGTATGGGCTACCTCAAGGCTTCTTTTTCAGAGAAACACTGAGCTGTAAATATTGTTTAAAATGAAAGGTACACAGACATCAATATCTTCCCCTGTCAGGCTTGTAGTTGATAGATGATTCAATCTTTGGGTAGAAATTGTTTTCAAATCTGTTTAAGCATTCATTTACTCAATTTAGATTAATATGACTTTCTGAAAATTTAAGTGGTTCTTTATACACTTGAAGAAAGATTAAGAGTACTGATAAAAGTATTGTAAAATGTTAAACAAAAGTTCACCTAGATGTTGAATTTTAATTTGACAGAAATTCAGAATACATTAGGTGGATTTTGAAACGTTTCATTAAGGTGAAAGCTTATAGAGCAATTGCCTATAGAAGACATTATACTTGTATATATACCTTTTTGGTTCATTAAGTGTAGTCTCAATCGTTTCCATTACTAATTATTGATTTGTTAGCATGATGGAGTAGTAGATAGGGAGCATAATCTTGTCTGTCTGGATTGCTCCTAGTTCCTACTTATGAGCCAGTAGACCTTGGGCCATCTTTTTGAGCTACAGTGTTCTAGTAGGAAAAATGGGTACACTAATAACATATTGCTTCATGCATCGGATGCAGAGACTAACATTCCTGGGCATGCAGGAATAGCTCAGTGAATGTTGGCAATTATGACTCATTGGAGTTTCTTCTTTCTTTTCTTTTCTTTAATGCAGGATACCAAGATAAAAATTTAATAAAATGAGATAATTTTCTTTTTTTGTAAGTAAACTTTACATCTTTCTCCTTTTCATTTTTTTTAAATTCTAAATCGAAGGCTTTTGGGGTGCCTGGGTGGCTCAGTTGGTTGGCCATCCGACTTCGGCTGGGATCATTATCTCGCAGTCTGTGAGTTCAAGCCTCGTGTCTGAGCCGCATGGGGCTCTGCACTGACAGCTCAGAGCCTGGAGACTGTTTCAGATTCTGAGTCTTCCTCTCTCTCTGACCCTCCCTCGCTCACACCCTGTCTCTCTCTCAAAAAGAAAATAAAAACATAAAAAAAATTAAAACGAAGGCTTTTAGGTTTTCAGAAATCCCTTCTCCTCTTCAGGTGTGGGTGATGCAGATAGACCCAATTGTGCTGTAGAGATTGTGTCACTGAGCTCAAAAGCTCCTGGCTGGTGTTCATGCCAGTCCTGTGTGTACATGTGACAGTAATTGTTCCAGGCCAATGCTTTATTAATTTCTCTCTGACCCTGAAGAAGGGGATTTCAGACTGAATTAAAGATCTGTGAAATGATATTTTTGTTATTGATTTGTAGGCTTCAAAAACATTGGGGCATTTGAAGGAGAGTTCTTTGTCCTTGCTAACTGATATCTTCCCAAATCTCCATGCTTTCCTACTTTAAAAACTCTTTATTGCTTTTTTCTCTTTGAATAAAAATAGCATACAGTAATAAATAATGTTGAAAGTGAAAGTCCGCTCTTATCTCTCCCTGGCAGAGAAACATTATTAACAGTGGTATATTATACCACTGGAGGTATATACCTCCACATTTTTTTCAAGGTGTGTTCAAATATCATATTTTTATTATTATTTTTCAAGTAATTTTAAGTGGCCTACATTTAAAATGTGGCTATAATAATACAAATTCTATTGGGAAATATTAATTTATAAGGACTTCTGTAGTTTCAGAGCAGACCTAGGAGTTAAATCAGAATGTCTTTCAAAGGTCCCAAGCATCATTTGCTCACATAAGCTTATAAAATGAGATCTCTCTTCCCAGAACTGGTAAATGTTTATCTTGTGTGATTAATTTGATTAGCTATATATGAAAGGACAAATATAAACCGAATCTCGTTTTTATTAAGTGTGGTGGAGAGGATGGAACAAGGAAAGGCCACCTATCAGGAAAGATAAGGTCTCTTTAGCTTTCTGCTTATCAATTGTTGTCAAGGCATTGACATCAGAATAATCCCAAGCAGGCTTCTTTCATTCTGGAGACTCTGTAAAACAGGTTAACAGTAATGTGCAAAGAAACAGTGACTCATAGATAAATACATAAGTCTTTACAACCACTGCTGTGGTGGTAACTGGCAGGTGCATCTGTGGTGATAATTTCATGTGCTTTTTATTCCTGTTGGAAAAAGTGACATCTTATTTGTACAGTGGGACATTTAAATTGTCATCAGCAGCAGGAAGGATTACTCACTGGAGTGAGTTGCTATGGCAAGATGCTTTTTATTAGTTTGTTTATTTCCCTGTAATTTTCAATAACCCCATCTTTAGGGTCTTCCCTTTAATCCACCAGTTGCTCCTGTCTCTAGCAGTGATATTAAGTAGCAAATGATCTGTGAGGTACTGGGCTGTCCAGCTTTGGAGTAGGGTCTTGGAGGGGCCCTGCTGTGCCAAGAAGTATGTCTGGTTACTGGGGGGAAAATATAAAGTGGTGGTGTTTGGAGGATGAGGGCTCAGGAATACCAATTCTTTACCACCTAGGGTATAGAAATATTTCAGTATTTTCAGTATCGTAAGTGTGGATCATACATTTGCTTCAACACCTGTTTGAGAGACTCTTGACTAATTCCAGTGAGGTATTTTAAGCACTATCAGGGCAATTTAAATTAGTTTTCCCACTGATACTATTAAAATATTCCTAATTCACAAAGTGTTTGAAGGATATGTGTCATTTCTTTTGGTGGTTGGAGCTCAGGGAATAGCACTATATAACATCTTTATATTCACAGTCAAAATAGGAAGCATTCATTCATCGATTCATTGAACAAATACTTTTTGAGCACCTGCTATACTGTTTTAATGCAACGGATATAGCAGAGAACAAAACAGATCAAGTCTCTGTTTTCACAGAGTTTGTATTCTGGTAGAGGAGATAGTTCATAAACAAATAAATACATAATGGCCAAGAGCAAGTAATATAAATAAAAGTAAGGCAGGTCAAGGGAGATAAAAGCGTGGGGCTAATGGACAGGCATTTTATATAGCACAGTCAGGGAAGACCACCTCTATAAGACAGCATCTGCGATGACATCTGAAGGAAGTAAGCCATATGAGTGCCTGGGGTAAAAGTATTCTTTCTGGATAGATTGTAAGTACCAAAATCCTGTTTGGCGTACTCAAGGGGCATCAGGGAAGCTCCTATGGCTGTAGCAAAGGAGATGGGGAAAGTAGAAGAAAATGAGGTAAGAGAAGGAAGAGAAGATAGGGGGCAGGCAGAGCATGTTAGACCTACTAGACATGCCATTTATGGTAAGAATTTTTAGTGTTACTCTAAGAGAAATGAAAAGTTATTAAAAGTCATTTTGAGCAGAGGAGTGATATTGTATTACTTATTTTTAAAAAGGTCTCTCTGACTGCTAGAACACAGATTGAGGCAAAAGCAGGCAGATCGGTTGAGAAGCTGGTATAATACTCCAAGCAAGAGAAGATGGCAGCTTGAACAAGACCTTTGGTACTGCAAATGGCAGCAAGGGGTCAGATCTTGCATATGTTTTAAAAGTAGAACCAGTAAGATTTGCTAAGGGATTAGAAGTGAGATGTGAGAGAAAGAGAAAAGTCAAGGATGACTCCAAGTACACAGAAAACTAATGAAATATTTTCTGAATCCCAAAGAAGAACCAGTTTTCCTCTATTTTTTTTAATGCTTATTTAGAGAGAGCGAGGCCCTTGCCTCTATATTTCTATACATGATATTGAAATGGTTTGTTTACATGTCTGATTCCTTACTAGACTCAGCTTCTGAAGGGCACATCTTGGTTCCTATTGATGAATGATGACTTTTATTATCCCTGGCGGTGGAGAAGAAAGTGGAGATTGGAGGGTAGCATCCATTGCAGGAAAACGGAAGGTGCAGGAAGAAGGTAGTCAAGTGGAGAGACCAGCTGGGGAATCTGGCAGGCTAGGGTTTGATTTTGCGTCTCCATCACTTGATGCTTTGGAACTTGGGCAAGTTACATCAACTCCTTCAGCCTTAGATTCTTTAAAATTGGAATAGTAACAACAACAATAATAATAATATCCACCTCATAAGGTTGTGAAAAAGAAAGAAACTCTATACTAATTAGCAATTACTTCCCATTTTCCCCTGCCCGGCCCCTGGTAACTATGAATCTATTTCCTCTCTCTACAGATTCGTCTATTCTGGATATTTTATATCAATGGAATCATACAATATGTGGGCTTTTGTGGCTGGTTTCTTTCATTTAGCAAAGTGTTTTCAAGACTCATCCATTTTGTAGCATGTTTTAGTACTTCTTTTGTTTTGTGGCCAAGTGATAATTCCATTAAATGTATATACCACAGGGGCACCTGGGTGGCTCAGTGGGTTGAGTGTCTGACTCTTGATTTCAACTCAGGTCATGATCCCAGTGTCATGGGATCAAGCCCTGCATCTCTTTCTCTCTTTCTCTGTCTCTCCCTTTGCCCTTCTCCCTTACTTGCACTCTCTCTCTACAATACAAAATATATATATATATATACACATTTGTTTATCCAACTACCAACTAATGGAAATTTGAGTTGTTTATACTTTATGGTTAGTATAAATAGTGTAACTATGGACATTCGTATAAAAGTTTTTGTTTGGGCATATGTTTTCATTTTATTTAGAGTTGTAGTTTTTGGATCATATGGAAACTCGATGTTTAACATTTTGAGGAACTAGTAAAATGTTATATTTTAAAGTTTTATTTTATTTATTTATTTTAAGAAAGAGAGTGAGAAAGAGAGCACAAATGGGGAAGGGGAAGAAAGAGAGAATTCCAAGCAGGCTCCATATTATCAGTACAGAGCCTGACATGGGACTCAAACCCACGAACCATGAGATCATAACCTGAGTCAAAATCAAGAGTCAGACGTTTAACCAACTGAGCCACCCAGGCAACCCTGGTAAACTGTTTTTCAAAACAGTATACTGTTTTACAATCCCACCTGCAATGTATGAGGCTCCAAATTTCTCCACATCCTCACTAACACTTTGTTATTATCTGTCTTTTTGTTTTAGCCATTCTAGTGATTATGAAGTGGTATCTCACTGTGGCTTTTATTTGTATTTTCCCAATACTAGTGTTGAACATTTCCTCGTGTGTTTATTGCTCATTTGTATATCTTTGGAAAAACGTCTATTCATACTCCTTTTTTAATAGGCTATTAGTCTTTTTATTGAGTTCTAAGAATTCTTTATAAATTTTAAATATACATTCCTCATTACATCTATGATTTGCAGATATTTTCTTCCATTCCATGGCTTGTCTTTTCACTTTCTTGATGATCTCTGAAGCACAAAATTTTCAGTTTTGATGAAGTACAATTTTCTGTTTCATTTTGTTTGTTGCTTGTACTTGTGCCTTTGGTGTCATACTAAAGAGGTGTTGCCTAATTCAAGGTCACAAAGACTTACTCCTATATATTTTCTTAGAGTTTTATAGTTTCAGCTTGTACATTTAGATCTATGATCCATTTTATTGCTTCTTGGCATTTCTGATAAGATCAAGTGTAGGTCTAGGATCCATTTTGAGATATTTGTATATGGTGTGAGGTAAGGATCCAATTTAATTCTATTATATGTGGATATCCAGTTGTCTCAGCACCATTTGTTGAAAAGACAATTTTTTTCCGCAATTGAATGGTCTTGCTGCTTTTGTAGAAAGCCAATTGACTGTAAATTTGAACGTTTATTTCTGGACTCTCAATATCCCATTTATTATGTTTAGTCTAATGCCAGTACTACACTGTTTTCATTATTGTAGCTGTGTAGAAAATTTTAAATTTTGTGAGTTCTTCCAAATTTGTTTTTATTTTTCAAGATTAATTTGATTATTCTGGTCCTTTGTATGTACATATGGATTTGTTAGGTTTAGCTTGTCAATTTTTGCAGAAAAAGGCAGCTGTGATTTTGATAGAGATTGCATTTAATCCATAGTTTGGGGAGTATCACCATCTTAGCAATGTTAGGTCCTCTGATCCATGAATATTGATGTCTTTCTATTTATTTAGGTATATAATTTCTTTCAACAGTGTTTTATAGTTTTCAATACATAAATTTTGCACTTATTTTGTTAACATTTTTCTAAGTATTTTATTCTTTTTGATGCGATTGTAAATGCATTTTATTTCAATTAAATGCCTTAATTCCTTTTTTAGATTGCTCATTGCTACTGTGTAGAAGCATAATCGATTTTTGTGTGTTGATCTTATATACTGTTCTATAGAAAGTTTTAACTTCAGGGGTACCCAGATGGCTTAGTCAGTTAAGCATCTGACTCTTGATTTCAGTTTGGGTCATGATCTCATGGTTTGTGAGTTCAACCTTACATCTCGCTCTGCGCTGTCAGATGCACTGGCAAATCTCACTGCTTGGGATTCTCTCTTTCTCCCCTTCTCTGACCCTCTCCCACTCGCACTCTCTCTCTCTCTCTCTCTCACACACACACACACACACAAAAGAGGTACTGCAATGGAAATAAACCAGTGCCATTAAGAAGAGAGAGAGGGAGGGAGAGACAGAGAGGGAGAGAGAGAGAGAGAGAAATTTTTTAACTTCATTGAAGAGCAGAAGAGACATTGCAAGTGTTTCCAATATGGGCATGAATGGTTTCTACTGTATGCCATTTGGTCAAATAGATCAGTGACAAAGCTACCCTTTATCAACCACCTACCATGTTATGTCTTGTGCTTAAAACCTTCCAATAGCTTCTCATTGCTCTTACAACAACAACAAAAGAACCAGACCAGAATCCTTAGGCCTCTAAGATCCTGGATGATTTCACCATTATCTGATCTACAGCCCCATTTTTCATTGTTTTCTCCCAGCCCTGTGTCCTCCAGCCACATTGACATCCTCTACTTTCTCTACATTACCATGCTCTTTCCTGCCATAGAGTCTTCATTTACACTGTTCCTCTAGCCTGATCACTACCCTTCCTCAAAACTACCATTAGAAAAGATAGTTTTCTACCCAGAAAATAAAATTGTAATTTTAAAAATGTTTATGGAGCACCTGGGTGGCTCAGTCAGTTAAGAGTCCTACTTTGGCTCAGATCATGATCTCATGGTTCGTGGGTTTGAGCCCGACGTCAGGCTCTGTGCTGACAGATGACTCAGAGTCTGGAGCCTGTTTCAGATTCTGTATCTCCCTCTCTCTCTGACCCTCCTCTGATCATGCTCTCTCTCTCTCTCTTTTTCTCTCAGAAATAAGTAAAACATTAAAAAAGTTTTTTTTAATGTTTATAAATGTCAGTCCTACTAAATAGTTCATGTGTTCTGTTCACACCCGTGTCATCAGCACCTGGAAGAGCATCCAGCACATCACTGGTGCTCCATAAAAGGAGAGGCTAAATTGTGAGCCAGGAACTTTACATACAGGATCTCACTTGTCCTTATGATTCACTTCACTAGAGGAAACTAAAGCTTGGAAAGGTGAATTGGCTCAAGGTCACACAGTGAGTAAAAATCAGAGACATATTCCAGTGAGATCAGTTTGCCTGGGAGTTTAAAATAACTCCTCCAAGGAAGAAGTGCTCATCTTTTGATTTGTTTTCCAGTGGAGACTTTTCAGAAACTTCAGAAGGCAAAGGAAATTCTGACTAATACAGAGAGTCGTGCACGTTATGACCACTGGCGAAGGAGCCAGATGTCAATGCCATTCCACCAGTGGGAAGCTTTGAGCGATTCGGTGAAAACGGTAGGTTTCTCTCTGGGATGATGTGAATTTATGAAGCTCAGGCTTCCCATGGATTAGACTCACATAAGGACTTAAAAAGTCAATAAGCAATAGGAGGGAGACCAAGAAGCTGGTAGAAGCTGTATATAACTGAGTGTCCACAAAATCCTGTGAAGGGAAACTCAATGGATCAGTGCCAGAAGAGCTCATGACTACAACTCTCAGTCTCTTTGGCTGTTTGATTCAATATATACAGTACTCATTATCATTTACTGTTTTACACATTCTGATAACAGTGTGCAAGTTCCTCATATAATACTGCTGAATTTGAACCAATGTAAATTCATCTCCTTCATCTTTTTAGTTCATATCAGCCTGTTCTCTTCTCAAGGTTTATAAATTCCATGAAACACAGAGTTCGATTAATTAAAGAAAACTGTAAATTGTTTTAAGTTTATTCTTGCTATAGATTCTTGGGAAAGAGTCATTGGATAGATGCAGAGAGACTTCTAAAGCCATAGTGTTATCTTTCTTCATGCTATAAAAAAAAAAAAACTAAATATAGGGATCCCAGGATACCTCAGTCAGTTTGGTGTCTGAGTCTTGATTTTGGGTCAGGTCATGATCTTGGGGTCGTGGGATCCAGCCCTGCATCAGGCTCTGAGTTGAGGGTAGAGCCTGCTTAAGGTTTTCTCTGTCTTTCTCGGTCTCCTTCTGCCCCTCCCCTGCTCATATAAGTGCACACTCATTCTCTCTCTCTCAAAAAAACAAAAAAACCTAAGCATAAAAAAACATAAATATAATTACTGTGTTATATACTTATTTTATTCTTACATTGGCCTTTATATATTATAGAGAAAATATGATTTAAAATTTTTTCTACATTCTCAAGTATGATATATTATCCAGCTGTTTTAAATAGGGACACTCTTTTATGACATGAAACTTAAAATATACAAGTTACTTTATTTTATATATAGATATTTTAATTTAGATTCAAGTTAGTTAACATATAGTATAGTATTGGTTTCAGAAGTAAGAACCAGGTGATTCATCACTTACATATAACATCCAGTGCTCATCCCAACAAGTGTCTTCCTTAATGCCCATCACTCATTTAGCACATCTCCCCACTCACTTTCCTTCCAGCAACCCTCAGTGTCTTCTCTGTATTTAAGAATCTCTTAGTTCATAGCAGCACTCTCCACAATAGCTAAAACCTGGAAAGAGCCTAAGTGTCCATCAACAGATGAATGGATTAAGAAGATGTGGTTTATCTATACCATGGAATACTACATGGCAATGAGAAACAATGAAATCTGGCCATGTGTAGCAACATGGATGGACCTTGAGGGTGTTATGCTGAGCGAAATAAGTCAGGCAGAGAAGGACAAATATCATATGTGTGCACGTATAGGAGGATTAGGAGGAACTTACGGAGGACCAAGGGGGAGAAGAAGGGCGGAAATGGTGGGGGAAAGGGAGAGAGGCAAACCATGAGAGACTCTTGAATGCTGACAAAAACTGAGGACTGGTGGATGTGGGGGAGGAGGGGTGGGCATGGAGGAGGGCACTTGTGGGGATGAGCACTGGGTGTTATGTGGAAACTAATTTGACAATAAACTATTTGTAAAAAAAAAAAAAAAAAAAGAATCTCTTATGCTTTTCCTCTTTCTCTGTTTTTATCTTATTTTTCCTTCCCTTCCCCCATGTTCATCTGTTTTGTTTATTAAATTTCACATATGGGTGAAGTCATATGATATTTGTCTTTCTCTGAGTTATTTCATTTAGCATAATTTTCTCTAGTTCCATCCATGTTGTTGCAAATGGTAAGATTTCATTCTTTTTGACTGCCAAATAATATTCCGTGTGTGTGTGTGTGTGTGTGTGTGTGTGTATACACAAATTAATTAATAGGCATGTTTTTAGGGACACTTGCTTGAACGAGTCTATAAAAGTATTCACATCTCTTAAATTACACCCCTTCAGGTTTACATTTAGATTTCCTCCTTAACAGTTTTTATTTTAAGAAGACAAGCAAGTTGTTTTTTCACTGATAAAAGACCTGTAATAGTGAGGGAGAGTCTTTGACACAATGGGGAGAACAATGCAAAACTCTCAAAGTGCATATAGTTGAAAACTACACTGCATAAAATGTAAGCCATTTTCTTCATTTCATATTGGAATAAGTTATATATTCATGTGATTTGTTTTAAGCAGGTTAGTTACTTATGAAGGATTAACATTATGATTATTTAATATATACACAAAATACTAGATTCTTTAAAAAAATAGTAACTACTTCACATACTCAAAAATGAGATTTTTTCTTTTCCATTGTGTATATCCAAAATTCCTCTTGACGCTGACTAAATAAACACAGTTCTACCATCTTCACATAACCATATTTCCATTCTCCTGAGTGTGACAGATTGTAAATGCAACTGAGTTAGTGACCCTTGCTTTGTTATCGATTATGATTTATAATTTGTTTTTTTGTTTTTTGATGATCTACTGAACTCTGTTACTTAATTTTAATCACTAATATCAAATTAGCTGTGGATTTTTCAAAAACTCTTCTCTAAATTTCTCCTCTAATTTATATTGCCTATGCCTTTCCTTTAAATGCTAATTTTCTGTCTCCAAAGGTCATTTCTGCCTTGAATTTAGGTTAACTATGGACTGTTTGAGGTCTTACAACATAATATAATATTTTATTATTTTTTAAAATTTTAAAATATTTATTTATTTTGAGAGACAGAGTATATGTGTACGTATGGTAGAGAGACAAGGAGGGAGAGAATTGTAAGCAGGATCCGCACTGTCTACACAGAACCTGATGTAGGACTTGATTCCACGACTGGGAGATCATGACTTGAGCCAAAATCAAGAGTCAGATGCTTAACTGACTGAGACATCCAAAGGCCCCACAATAATAATATTTGAGATATTACTGGCTGCATCATTTGTCCTGTTAGCAAAATTGAAACAGTATGCTGGGCCAGCATTTAGCTTGAGATTTTTTTATTAATGGAACAAAAATGATAAGATACATATTTTTCTGCTTTAAGTCAACAGCAATATTTTTTCATGTACATTGTTCTTTGGGCTAAACCTTGTTGTTTTGACTTGCTTTTGTTTCTCTTCCTCAGGGAATCCTCTATATCAAGTTTCATGGGTTTTATAACTCATTTAATAGACTTTCTATTTCCTCTCATTCTTTTCTGTTCTAATCCTTACAGTCTTTACTGCATGTGAAAGCCCCATCTGTCTATAGCATTTTAGTTATTGCTTTCTACGTTTATGCATTTCATTTGCTCATCCTTTCATATGCACCACATAGAAGAATTAATAAAATTATCATGCTAATAGTTCACCTTCTAAATAGAGCAGTGTCTCTCCTTTTGCAGATAAACATTACCATTGGGGTATTTGGGTTAGGTATGTTACATATGCCATCAGACAATAAACTGATTATAACTAAGGACTTAAATATTAGGTGACATTTATCTAAAACACATCTGCATGTTTGCTGGCCTATACATTTATAGATTGTTAAATCTCATAAAACCCCTACTTTTACATCACCAACTCTGTGTTTCTGCTTTTTATTTAAATGATATAATCCCTCTGGAAGGGAAATAATTGGTAGGAGTAATATTAGTCTCAATACCTTCAAGGGAGGACAATCCTAATGCACTCTGGCAGTATCACATACAGATTCATATCATGGAATCTCCTTTAGGAGAATTCTTCAAATGAGCCCTAACTTCAGAGGCAACACATTTCTATGATTCAAGACTGATAAAACTGTAACTGGTATCCCCCCCCCCACAAAGACCTAGTCCCTGTCACCTTATAAGCTATTTATTTCCTTTTTCCTTTTTAAGAGTTTCTCCTGATAGTTTAATTTGTAAAATATTTATAGAATTTACTCAGGTCAATAAATATATTGGAAATTTAAGTTTAGATATGTGATGTTGGTTTTATTATTTTATTATTTTTTTAAGTTTATTTTTGAGAGAGACAGAGACAGTGTAAGTGGGGGAGGAGTGGAGAGAAAGGGAGAGGGAGAATCCCAAGCAGGCTCTGCAGAGCCTGATGTTGGGCTTGAACCCACAAACTGTGATATCATGACCTGAGCCAAAACCAAGAGTCAGATGCTTAACCTACTGAGCCACCCAGGCACCAGAGGTGATATTGGTTTTAAATAAAGGGATATGGAGAGAGGTCTTCAGTTTCCCCAGCCTTTGGGTCTTGGGGTAATCTGAAAACAGAGATCTTTCTAGCTCAAAAGATTTTAGGGAAATTCATTGCTTTCATGCTAAATGGTTTTACCCCAAGGAATCCAGAGTAACAATGGATCTCCCTCTATTTCTGAAATATATGTCATGTCAGAATGGCTTTCGAGTGGCTGTGGGAAAATAGTTTCAGTAAAGCTACAATCAAAATAAAGTGTTGAGAAAAATTCTTATAAACTATTGTAACTGTCATGTTGTATCCATTGTTATATACGTCATAAAGAGATAATAGAAACACATTTTTGGTGAATTGATTGTTTGACAAATTGATTACTTCTGGAAGGGCTTTTTGGGACTGCCAGTTACCCTTGCTTGGGTCTATTTGTCTACTGACTGTTTCTGGGTTCCTGGGCTCAGCAGAGTGTCCTTGGGTTGAGTCCAGTTGGCTGCAGACTACTAGAGAAGCTTCCTACTATGCCTGGATAGCTACACTGTCCTCCGTCAGATGGGAAACAGTGTGCAATTCAATACCTTCTGGGCCTGTTCAGAAGGCAGTCTGTCCTAATTGAATGTTATCCAGAAGCAGGTCAGAGATCACCCAGGCAAGTAAAAAATTCACTCATGTTGACCCAGAATAAAAACAACTAGTTAATTTTGAATAGTTATTCAGCTGACTCACATGACTCCATTGATTTTTTTTTTTCTATTTATCTTAATGTTTACTGGCTTGGGGGCACAGTTTTTTTTATTGCTAACCAAAGTCCAGAATTTTAAAAAATGGCTTCTGGGCAGGGGAACTCATTAAGGAAAGCTGGTAAACAAATTAATTGAGAAGGCAGAATAAATAACATACCAATTTCACGGGCTGTAGGACAGTGGCCTTTGTACCCAGGCTTGGTGTCTGTTTAACATTAGTTCACTCCATACACACAATGATATTCTTCTGGTGCATTCATTATTTTGCTGTACAGATTCTTCTCTTCCTAGTCACCCTCTTAGTCTCTATCAGCTGCTTTCATTTGATATTTTTATTGGTGATCTTTCTATTGAACTGAGTCATTCCACACTAGTTTGCTTGATGTTAAATATTGTTCTGCCCAACTAATACCTTAGAGGAGCTGAAAAATGCCCTTTGTGAACACAGATATGAGTGGCCTAATTGTGTCCCAGCAAACCAGGCTCCTTAGCATTGCTTTTACATTAGTCCTTTGATTGACATACAAAGCATGAGAAGTGCCTGTATTTAAGTAGATACCCTTGTGTATTTCTTTAATTGGGATCAGCAGATACAAGGGTCTGATGATAAAATATTTTATTCTGATTTGCTTATAAAAGGGATGGATGAGTGAGTAAAACTATTAGGCCAATGTATCTTTTATTTTTAAGTTTTATTTATTTATTTTGACAGAGAGAGAGAACGAGAAGTGGAAAGGCAGAGAAAGAGAGAGAGAAAGAATGCCAACCAGGCTTCATGTTTAGAATGGAGCCTGAGGTGGGGTTTGATCTCACGAACCATGAGATTATGACCTGAGCTGAAATTAGGAGTCAAGATGTATAACACACTGAGCCACCCGGGTGCCCCTCAGAATATCTTTGACAGCTAATAAAGCATTTATTGTAGGTTGAGTCATTAATCCTTATCATCATCTAAGGAAAATGGTAGGTACTTTTATTCCAAGAAAGAAGTACAAAAGCACAGAATAAATATACTGTACAGGATGCCTAACAGACCTGTGATATTACAGATCACATTTTCAGCTCTCTGGGCCCTGAGTTCTTGAATTTCTTACTCTTTACTTTTCACTGATCTCCACAATATCCTTTCCCTCCACAGAGAAAGCCATTGGCCAGCTTCTTCTACTCTGTGCACATTCAGAAAAAGGAAGGAACTAAACCAAATAACAACAGACCTAAACCAACCAAACCAAAAGTAGATTATTTTTTATACCAGCTGAGGCCCCTGCTTTTTAAAAAAATTAACATTTAAAAAATATCTTTAAATAATCTCTGCACACAGGATGGGGCTCAAACTCATAACCCCAAGATCAAGGGACACATGCTCTACCTTCTGAGCCAGCCAAGCACTCCATCTTTCTCTTTCTTTTATTTTTAAAGTAAACACTAGGCTCCATGCAGGGCTTGCACCCACCACCCCAAGATCGAGAGTCACTTTTTCCACTGACTGAGCCAACCAGGTGCCCCCAAATTAACATTTTTATTTTAAAATAAAACCTACAGAAAAATTCATAATACCTGCATTTACAATTTAGCAAATGATTGGTATACACTATAACCACCACCCCCCTGCCCCAAGCACACATTTACTAGCATTCTGAATGCGAGTAAATCATTGATAATCATAACTGCATGTAATTTTTAAAATCTAATTTTCTCTAATTGTACATATATGTAATCTAGTCATAGAAAATTGAGTAAACACCAAAAAATAAAAATAAAAAAATAAAAGGAAAAATAATTTTATAATCTTGCCATGAAAAGATAACTCCATTAGCATTTTGGTACATTTCCCTTCACTGGTTTCCCCCTTTCATTTGCTAGTGTGAGAGCTGATTGTACCAAATGTTGGTATTAATTGCTTTATGGGGCAGTTCTTGATTCTTGGGGTGAGTAGGTTGATTATATATGAGGAAGGGGATTCAGGAGGATGCTCCCTTGCAGTTGGGGAGAGATATGTTGAAGGTGGAAAGAAGTGACTTCTCTGGGTTTAGGTTATATGCAAATTTATGTTGCCCTCCAGTCTGTCTATATATCTATATCTAGAACTATATTTTATGTATATGCATTTGAATATGCATATATTTATGTATCTATATTTGGATATATACTTCTTAAAAATTTTTTTAATGTTTTTAATTATTTTTTTGTGTGAGAGAGAGACAGCGTGAGCAGGGGACGGTCAGAGAGAGAGGGAGATACAGAATTTGAAGCAGGCTCCAGGCTCTGAGCTGGCTGTCAACACAGTGCCCGATATGGGGCTTGAACCCATGAACTGTGAAATCATGACCTGAGCTGAAGTTGGACACTTAACTGACTGAGCCACCCAGGTGTCCCATATACTTATCTTTTAGTATAGTTGAGATCATGTTATTAATGACCACTAATGACAATTTTGGCCTATTATTCATTAACACCATGCCATCAATACTTCCAATTTTCTTAAAAAGGTGTGATGAGCAGATTTATCTAAAAGATTCCAAGAAGGAGGGCACCTGGCTAGCTCAATCTGTAGAGCATGTGACTCTTGATCTCAGAGCTGTGAGTTCAAGCCCAATGTTAGGCATAGAGTTTCTTTAAAAATTAAAAAATAAATAAATAAAAAGGTCCCAAGAAGGCATTTTACCCCTTTGCACACTCTCCTCTTGTTGAGGTGCTTCTCCTGGCTCCTGCCTGTGAGGCCAATGTTAGTGCTCCTGAGAAAGGAGATAAGAAATTGTGGTATCTGCACACTCTTTTAAGAAGCTGTTGCTCTGATATACCCTGGTCCCTGCTTAGCAGCATTTTCTTGGGTGAACCAAGCTGGGCCATCCACATGCAATACTCAGTGCCTCTTTCCTATGTTGCTTTGTTTAAACTGTTAAATAAAATGGTGCCCACAGATAAAAGTTGGCAAACCCAGTATTTTAAGATAGTTCAGATGGGTGCCTGGGTGGCTCAGTTGATTGTCAGACTTGGGCTCAGGTCATGATCTCACAGTTCATGAGTTTGAGCCCCACACTGGGCAATCTGATGTCAGCACAGAGCCTGCTTCAGGTCCTCTGTCCCCCTCTCTCTGCCCCTCCCCTGCTTGTGCGTGCATGTGTGCTCTCTTTCTCTTTCAAAAATAAATAAACATTGCAAAAAAAAAAAAAAAAAAGGATGGTTCGGACTTTCAGAAGTGTGCTGAAGATGAAAAGTAAGCCGCCCCTTGAATCATGTGCACATGTGCAGCATGGCAGAGGCCCCTTCTGTGGTGCCTGGCATGGTTCTCATAGGCCTTGAACTTCAGGAAAGTTTGTTTCGTTTGGTTTCTGTGTTTTGCTTTTCTTTCTTTCTTCCTTTTTTTTTGGGGGGGTCATACAGGAAAACAATACCCTGGATATCAAGAATCAAGAAAAAACTTTATTCTGGGTTTTTGTTTTTGTTTTTTTTTATTTTAAGCCCAGCTTTTTTTTTTTTTTTTTTTTTAATTTCTAGGAGAGAGAGAGACAGCGTGAGCAGGGGAGGGTCAGAGAGAGAGGGAGTCACAGACTGAAACAGGCTCCAGGCTCTGAGCTGGCAGTCAGCACAGAGCCCGACGCGGGGCTCGAACCCACGAACCGCGAGATCATGACCTAAGCGAAAGTCGGACGCTTAACCGACTAAGCCACCCAGGCGCCCCTATTCTGGGTTTTAAACTTGCTTAAAAATGTGGCTTATGGGTTTTCCTTGGGTTTTTGAGTAAAACAAGTAGTAGGTAACTGCTCAGGAGTGCATCAGGAATAGGGTCCCGTGATATCAAGAAGAGGCTTCAAGAAACAGTTACGGTTGTTATTTTGGTTAATGCCAGGGTTAGTTATTCTACTTGAAGTATTCTTGACACAGCAAACTCTCAATTTCTCTTCCTCACATTGAATTCATTTATTCATCCTTCCAATCATCCATCCATCTTAGCATTTTAAATGTTTTAATAGGAAATATATGTAGAGGACACAGTGTTTTAAAAGATACTACAATAGAGTGAATGGGGACAATTCTGTTTCTTACCTTTGTTTTATTTATTTATTTATTTGGTTTTAAAATTTGTTTTGAGAATGAGAGAAGCACAAGCAGTGGAAGGGCAGAGAGAGAGGGAGAGAATCCCCAGCAGGCTCCATACTGTCAGCATGGAACCCGACATGGGACTCAAACTCATGAGCCATGAGATCATGACCTGAGCTGAAACCAAGAGTTGGATGCTTAACTGATTGAGGAGAACCAGTGCCTCTATTTTAACCATTTTAAAGTGTACATCATTAAGTACATTCACAATGTTGTTCATCCATCATTACAATCTAGTTCCAGAACTTTTACATCATCCAAAAAAGAAACTTTGTTAGCAAACATTTCCTATTCCTCTTCTCCCAGCTCCTGGTAAGTATTAATTGGCTTTCTATCTATGGATTTATCTATTCTGGATATTTCTTAAAAGTGGAATCATACAATATATGGCTTTTTGTGGTTTGCTTTTTTCACTTAGTATAATGTTTTCAAGGTTTATCCACCCTGTAGTACTTTATTCCTTTTTCATGACTAAATACTATTCCATTGAATGGCTATAACACATTTTTGTCTATCCACTCATGAACTGATGGATATTCTGGTTGTTTCTATCTTTTGCCTGTTGTGAATAGTGCCCCTATAAACGTTAGTGTATAAGCTTTTCTTTGAACACCTCCTTTCAATTCTTTTGAGTATATGCCTAGGAATGGAATTGCTGAGTCATATGATAATTCCATGTTTAACTTTCTGAAGAAATGTCTCATATTTTGAATCTCTCTGATACAGGGCCCTTTGCTGTTTACCATGGTTTGTATATCTCCTTATATATTACTTTTCTAAATTAGTGAGGACTAATTAATTAATACCTGGGTTAATTGATTAATATCTGGTTAATAGTCAAGTCTAACACTGTTAATAAGCACCATAATAGTAGGTCAAGTTTTTACCATATATTGAACTTTAAATATAGAATACTATATAATATTGATTTTATATTATGTGTTTGCTTTTAACTGATGTAGTCAATGCACTGGGCTGTCAGAGGTAAAAAAGATCTGATGCTGGAAGAATCTGACCAGATTCATACCAACAAGATTGAAAATGAGGAACAGAATGAGGAAAGAGAAATAAAGAAAGAGGAGTTGGATTCAACCACAGAGAAAATAGAGCAAAAAGAATCCGAGTCCTTGGAGAAGTCATTCTCCCCACAAAGTCCAGATTCTCCAAGTAAGTCAAATCATGTAGCTTTGCAGAACGAAGGTCTGAAATTAAAGGGCTTGGTTTGTACTGTATTTATTCTCAATCTTTTCCAACTAAACAGTAGTGTCAGATTTAAGGATTACTTTATTACCTTAAAAGTTAGTTACTTAGCATTGACACAAAAACTGGAAGGCACATTCCTCAATACATTCCTTTCAAGGGAAAATATGAGGCATTTCTGGGAGTGACTGAAATAACACTGCCATTTATTGAGTGTAGTATTGAGTGTAGTAAACTCTCATAGTAAATGTACAGGAATGTTCTTTACATACATTACTTTACATGTATTATCTTGTTTAATATTAATTTTCAGATAAGAAAACTGAAGTCTGGCCATGTGTAGCAACATGGATGGACCTTGAGGGTGTTCTGCTGAGCGAAATAAGTCAGGCAGAGAAGGACAAATATCATATGTTTGCACGTATAGGAGGATTAGGAGGAACCTAACTGAGGACCATGGGGGAGAAGAAGGGGGGAAATGGTGGGGGAAAGGGAGAGAGGCAAACCATGAGAGACTCTTGAATGCTGAGAAACAAACTGAGGACTGATGGATGTGGGGGGGAGGGGGGAGATGGGCATGGAGGAGGGCACTTGTGGGGATGAGCACTGGGTGTTATATGGAAACCAATTTGACAATGAACTATTTGTAAAAAAAAAAAAAAAAGAAAGAGAAGAAAAAAAAGAAAAGAAAACTGAAGTCCAGGGAGGTTGAGTAACTTTTTTCAAAGCTATACAGCAGGGAAGGGATCTGAACTAAGCCAGTGTGGCTTCAGTGTCTGTTTCTAAGGCATTGCACTATCTTGAGAAGATACCTTATCTGTACGTAGCTCTGAATCATATATAGATCCATTGAAGCAGGGTATTATAGAAATTAAACTCTCAAGCTATACTACCTAGTTCTACTGCTTATTATCTGTAATAAGTTCTTGGTAAAAGTTACTTAACTTCTCTAGATTTCAGTTTCCAAATCTATAAAATCAAGATCATGATGGTACCTTCTCATTGAGTTATCATGGGGATTATATAAGGAGATCTATGTAAAATACTTAGCACACTGATCCACCTACCAAGCAGGTCTTGGTTTAATGTCAACTATTATTATCTTTTCTTTTTCTATCTGGCCACTGTGTTTATCTTGTATAGGTGTGTTATAAACATGCATTGTCACTGTCCTCCAAAATCTTACTTGATTCTCAGGGTTGTGATACAATATATCATTAGAATTTAAACTCCTGAAAGTCCTTGAATCTTGAATCTTTACTTAAAAAAAGAAGTTAATTAGGTAGCTTGTGGTAAATTATAGTCTTTGCAGAAAACAGTCACTTGAAATCTCTCTTTGGGGAGACTTTTATATGCCACCTAGAATAAAGATTCTCAAGGTGTGATTCAGATGTCTCTGCTGGTTACTCAAGATATCCTTTTGTGGACTCTGCAAATTGATTGCATTGACCTCATAAATGAAAATGGTTATGCTGTATCAAACTCATCAAAGCAGAAAACCGAATTTCAGAAAAAACAGTGTTTTAAGCAAACACACGCAGCAAACACTTACCCACAGACACATATAGGCAAATATGCACATGCTTCTCCATTCAGCCCTAGAATATTCAGATCTGTGCTTCCTGAATGTTCAGATTCAGCTTTCTGGGCTGCCCTGTGACTTCCTGTTTCAGATTCAGACCTAGTTTGAGTTCACTGGAACTTGGGGAGGTGGGGCACTTGATCACTTCAGACACCCAGGCAGGAGGCTGAGGCCCCACTTGAATCCCTCTCATAAGATTCAGTGGCATTTTCCTTTAAAAAATTGTTACTTAGATATTTAAAACCCCCAAAGTAATACGAACTTGTCATTAGAAAATTCAAAGAATCATATGTAAATGATGACTTAGTATCTACCCCTGTCTCCCATCTTTCTGTGTTTCTATTTCCTGAAATAACCAATGCAGATGTCCAGGTGTGTCTTCTTCCACATTGTTCTCAAGCGTATATAAATATACGTTCACTTATGAGGGCTTTAAACATAAAGAGTGAGGGACACCTCGGTGACTCGGTTAAGTGTCAGACTCTTGACTTAGCCTCAGCTCATGATCTCATGGCATGTGAGTTCGAACCCTGCATTGGGCGCTGCACTGGCAGTGCAGAGACTGATTGGCTCTTTCTGCCCCTCCCCAACTTGCTCTCTATCTCTCTCTCAAAATAAATAAAAACAAACTTAAAAAAATGCATTACACTGTGCACATTTCTCTGTTTCACAGTCTAAGAGCACAAGGTCTGGAGTCAGATTCCAGCTTTAGCACTGATGAGTTTCATGATCCTGGGCAAGCAAATGAACCTCTCTGTATCTGTGTTTTCTAATCTATATGGTCAAAACATTAGTGTTTACTCATAAGGTTTTTTTGAGTAGTAAAAAAATCTACATAGAATATTTAGACCAGGTACACGGTATGTACACTTTTTGGTGTTAGCTTTTATTATTATGGAACTTCTCCTTAGACCTCAAATTTAGAATTAACTCATTCTTTTAAATAGTAGATAAACATTCCACAGTATAGATATATTATAATTTATTCAGGATAAATTGTGATGTCAGGGTATTTTTTTTTTGGTACTTCTATTTTATTATTATTATTTTACAATTTCCAGTATGCTTAACATATAGTATTATAGTAGTTTCAGGTGCACAAAACAGTGTGATGTAGTTTTGATGCCCTCACATAGTGAAGTATATTCTCCTATTGTGGCTGAGGAATGAAGATGGGGGCTGTGAGAGGAGGATCATTATTCTGAGAAGCTGTTGTTGGGGAATAAGAATTATGAAATTTTACTAAAGCCTGCATTTTCCAGCGTTTTCTTAATGCTGTGTAAGAGGTTATTGGCTGTTCTGAGTAGCACCCTAAAGTTGGAGTTTGATATATCAAAGTGCAGTTGTATGATTATTTGTAATTTTGTTTTACCATAGTGTAAATTTTTTATAACATCAGCATTTAAGAAATACTATTCCTGTCAGCTTTAGCAAGTCCTGAGTGGTTTCTCACATACCTCTTCAGCATATTTGTTAATTTCTTCAATCAGTGGTTGATATTTACTTTGGAGTGGTTGATATTTACTTTGGAGTTTGCCTTTTGATGCCTCTTCTGTGATCAGCAGTCCTCAAATAGTCCCCATGCTATTCTGACTCTTCATTGCAGTAAAGTATGGAGAACAGCCTCTGAAAACTGGTGTGGGACACAACCTCACTTTTCCTTTCTTTCCATTTAAATATACAATAAAATATCTTCTGATAAATGCAAATCTAGAATCAAATAGTTTGTGTAACATTTTGGAATTTTAAAAAAAGATCACAAATAGCAGATGCTGTTGGTGTGCCGTCATATTTTCTGGGCATCAACTGTCCCATTGCCAATTCTATGGTTTCTATCAGAGGACTTTCTCTGGCAATTGAGCTGCCTTGGCAGTAAGTGCCAGGGAATAAACACCCTCTGGATGTAGCCATCAGACACTGATGAATGTGGGTGGGAGCCTCCTTTACTCAAACTGGATAACTCTGACGGGTTTTTATATTGTCTTCCAGGGGGTCCCCACTGCAATCAAGCCCCAGTTGCACGGGGTGGCAACTTGAATGATAATGTACCTTTTATAAACTTGATTCTTTTCTTTCCTACCAGAATCTCCTTGAATCATCTCTCAAATTATCCACTTGCATTCAAATTCTTGTCTGGGGGGTGTCTTTCTATTGAACATCAAACTAGAAAACACTTTTTTCAAACTATGAAATAAGAAGTATTTACAATAAAAATGTGAGAAATATGGTTGAATAAAAGGTAGAAAATACAACTTCTAATATTAACACCTAGGGACATATCTATTATTGATCTTTTGGCATGTATTTATGTATGTTAGTATACCTAAAACTAAGGGTCATACGGTACATATTGTGTGTGTGTGTCTCAATTACAGGTTGTCAGAAATTTTCTTTTGCTTTTTCCCTAAGAGGAATTATTTTATTTAATGTTGATTTATTTTGTTGCTTCTTTATTTGAGAGAGAAAGAGTGTGAGCAGGCAGAGGAACAGAGAGAGAGAGAGAGAGAAATCCCAAGCAGGCCTCTCACTGTCAGTGCAGAGCCCAACACAGAGCTCGAACCCATGAGCCATGAGATCATGACCTGAGCAGAAAGGGAGTGGGCCGCTTAAGTGACTGAGCCACCCAGGCACCCCCCCCATGGGAGAATTCTTAAATTTGTTTTGTCTGAGAATTCTAAACAAAGAGCAGACAGATAGTTTTCTTAAGACAACCACTGGCAACTGTTCTGTGTATATTTTTCCAACTAGATATTTAGATAATATTTAAAAATATCAGTGGAAATATTTTGTATATTATTTTGGAAACTTTTTTCATGAGCCATATCAAACATAAAAAATACATAAGGAATATGTATTCATTGCAGAATAATAAGAAAATACAGATTTTTAAAAAAGTGTTAAAAATGAAAATCACATGTATTCCAACTATCCAGGGGTAACTATTAACATTGAGAGATAATTCCTTGTAGACTTTCAAAAAATTTTACATAAATATCCATGTAATAATGAATTTAGGAATAAAATCATACTGTATACATTGTTTTAAAAAAATACCTGTCAGCAGTATGTTATGAGCATTTTTCTATGACCATAAATATTAAAAAATTGTTAATGTCAGTATAAAAGGCTTTTACCCAACTTTCTATTGCTGGAGATTTAGATTGTTTCTTGATTTTAAAAAATGCATAAGGACTTTAAGATACAGAACAGATGAATATAAGAGAAGGCAAGCGAAAATAATATAAAAACAGGGAGGGGACAAAACATAAGAGTCTCTTAAATATGGAGAACAGCAGAGGGTTACTGGAGGGGTTGTGGGAGGGGGATGGCCTAAATGGGTGAGGGGAATTAAGGAATCTACTCCTGAAATCGTTGTTGCACTATATGCTAACTAACTTGGATGTAAATTTAAAAAATAAATTAAATTTAGGGGCGCCTGGGTGGCTTAGTCGGTTAAGCGTCCGACTTTCGCTTAGGTCATGATCTCGCAGTTCGTGGGTTCGAGCCCCGCGTCGGGCTCTGTGCTGACTGCCAGCTCAGAGCCTGGAACCTGTTTCAGTCTGTATCTCCCTCTCTCTCTGACCCTCCCCTGCTCACGCTGTCTCTCTCTCTCCTAGAAATAAATAAAACATTAAAAAAAATAAAAAAATAAATTAATTAATTAAATTTTAAAAAGCCCAAAAAACAAAAAAGTTATAAATGGTGTCATGATAAATATCCTTATAGTTAAACCCTTGAACACATCTGTGATTATTTCCTTAGGATAAATTTATAGAAGTAGAAATTTAGGGTTTACACATTTTAATGAGTTTGAGAAATTTTGCCAAATCGCCTGTCAGAAGATTTTTACCAAAAAAAAAAAAAATCAGAAGATTTTTAGACTCTCATCAATAGAGAAGGAAAATGACCTTTTTCTAGTTTTCAACAAAGTTGCTTATTAGAATTATAAAAATATTACTTTTATGGAATAAATTATTCATATTTCCAGAGATCCTTTACCATTGACCTTTTACTTTTGGGATCTGTTTGAAGTTGTTTCCAATTTCTTTGTGAATGAATTCCCAAAATTCCCTTCACTGGAGGTATCTATAAATATCCTTTTATTAATAAGCATTTAAGCACATGAGGTTCTTTCATCCATGTAAACTAATTCTTGTTGATAAGAATTCAAAAGTCGGCTCTATAGATCAAGAAGAAAATGATCAATAATCCAAAAGGAAAAAAAGGAGGGAAACTATATAAATAGATATAATAGTAAAGAAAATATAATGGCTCTTAAACATATGAAAAGATGTTTAATCTCAACATTATTAGTGAAATGGTAACTTCTCTTAATGTACACTTTTATGAATCAGTGAGACATAACATCAACCATCCAGCAAAAAAAAAAAGGGTGTGTGTGTGTATGTGCCTGGGTGGCTCAATTGTTAAGCATCTGACTTCGGCTCAGGTCACAGTCTTACGTGAGCTTGTGAGCTTGAGTCCTACTTCCGGTGAGTTTGAGCCCTGCTTCAGGTGAACACAAGCCTCACTTTGGGTGAGCCCCTCTTCTCTCTCTCTTTCTGTCTCTCTCTACCCCTCGTGGGATTCTCTCTCTCTACCTCTCACTCACTTGTGCCTTCTCTCTCTCTCTCTCTCTCAAATACGAATAGCTTTGGAACATATGAAAAGATGCCTAAACTCATTCATACTAAGAGAAAGGCAAATGAAAACTGCACTTTTTGTACTCATCAGCCTGGCAAAGGTTACTAAGTTTGTTCACGTGGTGTCAATGAGGTGTAGGAAATTCAGCTGCTGCTTGGTGAAACTTTATGGAGAACCGTTTGACAGTGTCTATTAAAACTACAGATGCATGATAACTTCGACCCAGTAATCCCACTTCTACAAACTTTATCTTTACAGATCAGCCATCAGTGAATGACATGTGTACCATGTTATTCGCTGCAGAATCACAAGTAAATGCTCCTCAATAAGGTTGCGTTTTTGTATATCATACAATAGAATACTCCTCCACTGTAAAAGAGAATGAGAAAGATCTCTATATACCAATAAAAAGTAATCATCAAGATATGTTAGAAACAAAAAGTCAAAATGCAGAATAGAAGACTGTATGTTAGCATTTAGGTTAAAGAAGGGGTAGGGCAGCAATGTTGGAGATTGTATGCATGTATTTGCTTGAATATACCTCGGCTATCTCTGGAAAGATATGTAGGCAACTGGTAACAAATTTGTCTATTGGAACATCAGACGAGTAGATGGGTAGAAGACTTTTGGGGGTTATGTAATCTTTGTGCTTTTTGAACTTTAGCCATGTGAATATACCACCAATTCAAAAATAAATAAACTTTTATTAAAAACATTTTTTAATGTTTTATTTACTTTTGAGAGAGAGAGAGAGAGAGAAAGAGACAAGTGTGTGTGGGGGAGGGGCAGAGAGAGAAGGAGACATAGAATCTGAAGCAGGCTCCAGGCTCTGAGCTGTCAGCATAGAGCCTGACAAGGGACTCGAACCCATGAACTGTGAGATCATGACCTGAGCTAAAGTCAGATGCTTAACCGACTAAGCCACCCAGGTGCCCCAGTGGCTGACTCTTGATTTCAGCTCAGGTCATGATCTCATGATTCATGGGTTTGAGCCCCGCGTTGTGCTCATTACTATGAGCACAAGCTTGGATCCTGTCTCCCTGTCTCTGCCCCTCTCCCACTTGAGCTCTCTCTCTGTCTCTCTCTCTCTCTGTCTCTCTCTCAAAACAATAAATGTTAAAATAATTAAAAGAAACACAATCTGTTTCTGTAAGATATTAATAATTCATATTAAATACTTACGCTTGCATTTTATTTATTGCAGTGAAATCTTATCAGCAAGCTGTTTTACTATGACCCACAGGGTTTTCTATTCCTGTTTCTGATTTTAAAATCTTCTTTTCTGTGCTTTAAAGTCTTTTCAGATGTGAACTCTTGGCACCTTCGTTTCCGCTGGTCTGGAGACGCTCCCTCAGAACTCCTGAGGAAATTCAGAAACTATGAAATATGAAAAGTGTCTGCTCAGTAGGAGAGAGAGCAAGATCATCTCCTGTGCTGCCAACAAGTTGTTTAAATCTTAAAAACGTCATGTTTCTCTGTCATGTTGTGAATCCCTCAGTACCAATTGATTCCTCCATCCTTGAACCCATTCTATCAAAATGTGTGTTTTAAATGAGAAATTTTTTAGACTAATTTCTTTCAGTATTTGAATCGATTAAGACTCTTAGATCCAAAGTAGCTTGTATGGTGTGACTCTTCCTGTTAATGTTATAAAAAATCCATTAAAAAAAGCTATCTCTGTATTTAAATAATTCATTAATATAACATGATCCCTATTAGTGCTGGATGTACAAGAAATGTTTTCTGACTCTTGGGGCACCTTAGTGGCTCATTTGGTTAAGCAAACAACTCTTGATTTCAGCTCAGGTCATGATCTCGGGGTCATAGAGCCCGCATAAGATTCTCTCTCCCTCTGTCTCTGCCTCTCTCCTGCTCACTCTCTCTCTATCTCAAAAAATATATAAATAAAAATTATTTAAGAAAGAAATATTTTCTGACTCTTGACTTGAAATGTCTAAACCCCGTAGAGTGACGTAAATAAATTTTCCAAAATTCATGATGAATTTATAATTCAACAGTATTTTAAAAATAATTTAATTAGATGTTTCTATTTTAATTTTAATAATCATAAATTTAAAAGGTTATTATTTGAGGAAATATGTTTTTACAAGATTTCTTTTGTTATACAGAAAGCGATCCATTTAAAAATTATGTTCTAATAGTGAGAATGGGCCTATTAGGTAACATACCCTTTTTAGGTTGGAATTGTTGATGGTCATGTGTAGTTTATAGATAACTTTTTAGTTTGCATACAAGTGAGTGAAAAATCAAGAAGAAAAACAATTTTAGAGTAGGGGCTCCTTAGTCAGCGACAGAGTTGTCATTGGTCTATAGCAAAATGAGAAGAAAAAGAATATAGGAAGTTAAAAAAATTTTTTTAATGTTTATTTATTTTGAGAGAGACAGAGACAGCGTGAGTGGGGGATGCAGAGAGAAAGGGAGATAGACTCCAAAGCAGGCTCTGCACTGTCAGTGCACATCCCAACTGGAGTCTTGAACTCACAAAATTGTGAGATCATGACCTGAGCGAAAACCAAGAGTTGGATGTTTAACTGACTGAGTCACCCAGGTGCCCCAGGAAGTTTTTGTTTTTTAAAGCCACATAATTCAGAAATTATGTCCTTTATGGTTTAAAATGTGCTTCCTTTTATGAAATAGTTTCACAGTAGATTATATTAGTTTACAAGGGCTACCATAATAAAATACCACCAACTGAGTGGCTTAAACATTTCTCACAGTTCTGGGGGCTAGATGCTCAACATAAGGTGTTTGGAGGTTTGATTTTTTCCTGAGGCCTTTCTCCTTGGCTGCTGCCTTCTCCAAGTTTCCTCACATGACCTCTATCTGTGCACACACATCCCTGATATCTCTGCTTCCTCAATATGCCAGTCATATTGGATTAGGGCCCCACCCCAACAGCTTCCTTTTAACACATTTCAACTCTTTAAAGACCTCACCTCCAAATAAGGTTACATTCTAAGGTAGTGGGGATTAGGACTTCAACATACAGGTTTTGGGGGAATACAATTTAGTTCATAACACAGATGAAAACCTTTAAAAAAAAAAAACAAATACAAGGGTGGCTGTGTGGTCCAGTTAGTTGAGTGTCCAACTCTTGATATTGGATCAGGACATGACCTCACAAGTGATGAGATGGAGCCCCGAGTTAGGCTCTGTGCTGGATGTGAATCCTGCTTATGGTTCTCTCTCTCCCTCTGCCCCTCCCCTGCTTATGCATACTCTCTCTGTCAAAACAAAACAAAATAAAACAAAGCAAAACAAAAGTATTTTTAATAAACGTTTATTTATTTTGAGAGAGAGAGAGGGAGAGAGAGAGAGAGAGAGAGAGATAGAGAGCATGTGCACATGGGGGAGGGGCAGAGAGTGAGGGAAAGAGAATCCCAGGCAGGTTCTATGGAGCCCAAACTTGGGGCTTGATCCATGAACTCTTGATAGGAGAAGATAGGATTCAGTAGAAAATCAGCAGAGAGGGAAAGATTGGGGCTTGAGGTTCCTGGGTAGGGAAAAACACCTATTTTGGAACAATGCTGGGAGTGTCCGACCACAGCAAACCTCCTCACATGTAAGGTTCCTCTTAAAGTAACAGACCTCACCTACTACCCCTCAGGTTTCCTCTTAGGAATTTGACAAAAGACCTAAGTATGGCCACAGATCACCCTTCATAAAATTGAAACAAGCCAATCAGGAATAGACAACCCAGCACCTAGAGCTACCAAACCAATAAGGGTAGAAACTGAGAAGGAACACAGGGGAGGGAAGGAGAGGGCTGACCAGAACCTTATAAAAAAAACAAGGACCTTGCCTATAGTTGGGGGCATTCACTTTCGAATGTTCCCTCTCTGTAAAGAGAGCTTTCCTCCTATTCTTCCTTTCTAATCTTATATTCTAATAAACTTTTGCCCGCTGGTCACTTTGTGTCCACCTTTTCATTCTTTGAAGTGGCAAGACAAGGAATCCTGAGTATTGTGGTAAAAAATCCTGCAACACAGTGAGATCATGACCTGAGCTGAAATCAAGAGTCAGACCCCCAACTGACTGAGGAATCCCAACAAAGTATTTTTTTAAGGCTTATTTTTAATTTTATTGGAAAATAAAGTGTTTATCCGAAGAACATTAAAAGAATAAGGACCCGTGTGGGAGTTCGTGGGAGGAGGAATGAATCTCAGGCTTAGCTAGACTGGGCATGGGGTTCTTCTCCACAGAGCGAGGGGGGGTCTCAGGGGAGGCCTGGTTGGGGGACAGCTGGGGTTAGCAGGAGTTGGGAAGCGGTCAGAGAGCACTGGGCCACAGAGCAGAGCTTGGGCCAGGGGTGCTGCAGAAGCCTTAGCAGCTCACCATTTACATCCCTGTGACAGAAAATAGAGCATGTTAAGTTAATAAAATGAGCTTTTGGACTACAATTGCTGGTCATAATGCCTGTGTGGCTCACATGGACACTCAAATAAATAACTAGATTGAAGAAGAGAAGCTTTGAATCTAACATCAGGGTTTTAATTTTTTTTCCCTTTTTCTACTAGAAGAAAGACCCATTGACAGCACTGATAACTTCTAGTTAGTTGTCAAGCGGAAAACTACTCCCATTCCTATGGTCCACTTCGTTTTTGGTACAGATGCAGTTCCTCGTTCACAAGATTGAGATCAGTTCTTACTTTTCTCTCCCATGATGGCTTGAAACCTCCAATTAAGACATGAGAAATAGCTCCATTTGAATGTGGGTTTATGGTGGGTCAGGCTTGACATAAGTACTTTATATCTTCGATCCCACATAACTTAGTAGGAGACATTTTATTCTTTTTCCTTTATGATTTGTTTTTTTTTGTTTAGTTTAGTTTAGTTTAGTTTAGTTTTGTTTTGAGACAGAGAGAGGGTGCAAGTGAGCAAGAGGCAGCGGGAGGAGAGAGAATCGCAGTAGGGGTAGAGAGAGAGATCTGAGAGAGAAGCAGGGCTCATCTGACACGGTACTCAGACTCACAAATGGAAGTCAGATGCTTAACCGACTGAGCCACACAGGCACCTAGGATATTCTTTTTTATTAACAAAAATTTTTACAAATATTTATTTATTTTGGAGAGGGAAAGAAAGAGAGAGAGGCAGAATGTGAGTAGGGGAGAGGCAGAGAGAGAGGGAGACACAGAATCTGAAGCAGGCTCCCAGTTCTAAGCTGTCAGCACAGAGCCCAGTGTGGGGCTCCAACACACAAGCCATGAGATCATGACCTGAGCCGAAGTCAGATGCTTAATTGACTGAGACATCCAGGTGTCCCCAGAAGACTGCCTATTCTTAAATACTTAAATATTTCCTGAAGTCAAGGTTTAAAAAGGGACGGGACTGTGTTTTGATAATATAGTTTTTCTCTTTGAATGTGAAAAAGGAAAACTGGATTAAGTGTTCTTCAATGATTTGAATTGTCCATTGTGTCCAGCATAACCACAGTTGCATGTATGTATAATAGCACATTTTCAGAGCCATTTATTTTTGGATATGTCTTAACTTATGACATAGCAAACTGATTATGAAAGGATAATTTTCCATAAAAGTTAGTAAGCTCTTAGGTCAGCTCTAAATAGTAAATAAAGTTTGTTTTTCTCATATTTGATATTGAACAAATGAATGAGACACATATTTCTTCAGAACATTATTATGTGATATTGTACTAGCATTCATGTAGGATATAAAAATGCTTAAGTCATATTTATGCTCTCAAGTAACTAATAATCTTGTGAAATAAGACAGTATATGAATATCTTATAGTTTAACAGAAGTATGTCAAATTAGTTCAAAGTATATAATGTATTTAGAATATGCCTGACACATAGTAAGCACTATGTGTGTTAGTTACTCTTCCTACTATATTATTATGTGTTAAATTTCTCTCTCTCTCTATCTCTTTTTAGAAACTTCTACACCCAATGTGGGGCTTGACTTCACAACCCTGAGATCAAGAGTTGCATGCCTTACTGACTGAGCCAGGCAGGAGCCTTGTTATCATGTGTTAAAACTTGATAATCAGGAACAGAATTGTGGCGTCTTTCCCCCCACCACCCCTCAATCCCTTTTCCTCTATTATTGATCTTAGGGGCATCACTTATTGCATATCTTTCATTGGCTATCTTGTGAATTTATACACATATATGTATTTCTCTTCTTTACATAAATGGTAGCATACTATTTACAGTGTGGCACACCTTCCATTTATTCAATTAGTATATCTTGGAGATTTTTCCATTTTAGTATGTTAGTGCCAACTTATTCTTTTTATGTGCTTTTTTATTTTTATTTTTTAAGTTTTTAAAATGTTATTTATTTATTTGTATGTGTGAGAGAGAGAGTGTGAGCAGGAGAGGGTCAGAGAGAGAGGGAGACAGAATCTGAAACAGGCTCCAGGCTCTGACCTAGCTGTCAGCACAGAGCCTGACGCAGGGCTCGAGCCCATGAACTGTGAGATCATGACCTGAGCCAAAGTCAGACGCTTAACCAACTGAGCCACCCAGACACCCCATGTGCTTTTTTAAAAAAGATTTTATTTTTTAAGTAATCACTATACCCAACATGGGACTTGAGCTTACAACCCTGAAATCAAGAGTTCCATGCTCCACTGACAGAGCCAGCCAGCTGCCCTACTTTCTATGTGCTTTATAACATTCCATGGCGTGAATGAACCATACAATTTATTTAACTTGTCTCCAACTCGATTGATGCTTTTCAAGGTGATTTACATTTTTTTCATTTACAAATAATACTGTAATGAATAGCTTAGTATACAGTATTTCTTGAATGTGAAGTACACCCATAGGATAAAAAACTAGCACTGGAATAGGTCAAAGAGTATGTATGTACATTTAGAGTTGAATTACCATGTTCTTACACAAACAAATCAAGCAATTTAGCAAGTTTCAAAGATTTTAGGGCCACTGGATTGGAAAACCCAGAAAATAGTTTGTTCATTGGAACTGTTGCCTACAGTTTTGTTTTATTCTGTTCTGTTCTGTTTTGTTTATTTTATTTTATTTTTTTATTAGAATATTTTTAATGTTTATTTGTTTTTGAGAGAGAGAGAGAGAGAGAGAGGAGGTGAGGCAGAGAGAGAGGGAGACACAGAATCTGAAACAGGCTCCAGGCTCTGAACTGTCAGCACAGAGCCCGACGCAGGGCTCAAACTTAGGAATGGTGAGATCATGATCTAGGCTGAAGTTGGATGATTAACCAACTGAGATACCCAGGTGCCCCTGTTTTGTTTTTTTAAATCTAGGCCACATGTGTTGAGTGACTCAGTTTGAAGCACTGTGCTTATGGAACAATATATTCATCACCTCCCCAAATCTCTGATGTCAGGGGGTGACCAAGATATAAGCAATAATAAAACCAGAGTATACTTTTCTTCTGGTAACTTCTCACAGAGATAGAAGGGGGACAGAGTGTTTTTCTCAGTGTTATGGCTTCCTGACTTCTGGATGTCTTGAAATGTTGGAAAAACCATTCTGAAATATTTTTGTTCTTTTAAATAGCAGAGCAACTGGCAACTCAACAGAGCAACTCTGGAAAATTTAGATAGAATTCACAATTTCCTGGGATCCCAAAGTTTCCAGTCCCAAATGGATATATCCCAGCCTGTCAAAAATATGCCTCTTGATGCACAAATTAGAAGTGGAAAAAAGACTTGCAGATATTTCTTGTAAAGAGAGAGCTGGATAAGGGAAAGATAGATAACATTGTTTTCCTGCTTATGAATTTTCATATCCGTTCTGTGCCCAGATCTGATGGTGGTTACAGGATCAATCACAGCAGCAAGTGTCAATGACTAATGCAGTTATTGAGAGAGGTCTTTAATTTCCTGGAAGCAAACACCATTACCCGTCACCTCCACATCACAGATGAGGAGATGCCGGGACCACTGGGGAGTCAGTGATGGAAGAAATTATAAAACTGATGCAATTACTGAGAAAATGATGAAATGTCTCACAATGAAAGGTTTCAGTTCCCTTCAATTTCAGGTTCTGTGATATGCATCAGTGTGGCTGTGTCTTCAGTATTATTACTTCTCAGCGTTCTGTGTCATCTCACCCCACTGAGGAAGAGTATTTTGTATCAGGCAGCTCATTCTCCTCCTTTCTTCTCTCATCCGAGCTCTTTCATTTCTTCCCATGTTTTCACTTTGACAATTTCTTGTATTGAATAGCTGCCCAGCACGAATATTTCCATAGCGGAATCTAGGTTAGGTTATGGAGAACTATATCTTTCTCTTGTTCTAACCTGTGGGATTTAGGGAAAATCACTTGAACTCTCTGGTTCAGTTTTTTCTATGCATGGCTGGAAATTAGAATCTCCCCCTGTAGAATATAGGATCTCTGCCTAGAACCAGCTCCAGAATTGGCCTGTTTAGGGCCTCCAGAGAGACCAGGACAGTGTGGGACTGACAAGGAGTATGTAGTTTAGAAGTCAAGGACTAGTGAGGACAGGAAATGCAGTAAAGAGTCTTCTCCATCTTTCTTTCTACCGATATACCTCATTTTTACTGTTCTTTTAAGCAAAAGGGCAGGGATAAAAGGGAGAGATTACAATTAAGTAGGTATATCTACATATAATAACAGCTCCATACACCTCAACCATCTTTTTACATTCACTTAAATTTGATGCCATTCTTTTTTTCAGTTTTTAAAAAAATGTTTATTTATTTTTGAGAGAGGAGAGAGAGACAGAGAAAGAAAGAAGGGGAGGGGCAGAGAGAGAAATAGATACAGAATCCAAAGTAGGCTTCAGGCTCCATGCTGTCAGCATAGATCCTGACGTGGGGCTTGAAACCTTGTACCATGAGTTCATTATCTGAGCCAAAGTTGGATGCTTAACCAACTAAGCCACCCAGGCACCTCAAATTTGATGTCATTCCTGACACCATTCCACCTCTGAAGACAATGCTGATTTGTCTTCAGAGAAAGTACATTACATATACTTATATTTAATACATTAAACACTTCCCAGCTCATTAGACTATTAGCAGAGGCTCTAAAACAGGGTCTAATAATTAATAATAATAATAATAGAGATTACTACCTTTAACAGTTTTCAAAGCATCTTCTCATGTTTCCTGTTTGAACCTCACAACTAACCTCATTTTCCTGAGGAAATTGTAGCTTTTGCTATAGTCTAAAAACCACACTAGTGGGGTGCCTAGGTGGCTCAGTCAGTTTAGCATCTGACTCTTGATTTCAGCTCGGTTCATGATCTCACAGTTTGTGAAACAGAGCCCTGCACTGGGCTCTGCACTGATAGCACCAGGCCTGCTTGGGATTCTCTCTCTCTGCCACTCTCTGCCCTTCCCCTGCTTATGTGCACTGTTTCTCTGTCTCTGTCTCTGTCTCTGTCTCTCTCTCTTAAGACAAATAAATACACTTAAAAAAAGTAAAAATAAATAAAGATAAAAACCACAGTAGAATGGAAAACATTATTGTATTTTTTCTGAAATCATTATTTCTCAATTTGGAAATCATCTGGGGAACATGAAACCCTAATGCCTGAGTCCCAGCCCAGAGATTTAATTGGTCTGGGTATGCATTTGGCATTGGGATTTGATAACTCCAGGTGATTTTAATGTGCAGCTAAGGTTGAGGGCCACAGTTGTTTATTTTTACTTATTTTTAATGTTTATTTATCCTTAAGAGAGACAGACACAGAATCCAAAACAGGCTCCAGCCTCTGATCTGTCCACACAGAGCCTGACCAAGGGCTCAAAGGGACTTGAACTCATGGACCAGGAGATCATGACCTGAGCTGAAGTCGGATGCTTAACTGTCTGAGTCCCCAGGCTCCTGGCCATGGGGGTTTAAACAAATACAGGTTAAAGGTGAATTGGTTAATGTCTTGATGGCTCTACCCATATATAGCACACCATAGCTTTCCTTCTATGCCATCAGTTATTTCTGGAGCTCCACATAGCCCCATGGACGCTCTATTTGGGCTCCCAAACAGGTCTGTGAGTTGCAGTCATTGCTCTGCCTCCACCAGGCTCTCTCTTGTCTTCACATCCACCCACTAGGCCACTCGGAGTACCCTGATGCCACCAGGCCCTGAGCACCTGCTGGCAGAAGAAAGGCTTCCTCTTAGCCTGTAGTTTCTCTCCTCAGTAGGCTTGTCTTGATCTGAGTTTCAGCAGTTGGGACTAGCCCCCTAACCGAGCTGTCATGGATTTTGACTGTCCTTCTCCTCTCTCATCTTGGCCTCATCCAGATGCCTTTCTTCCCCCGTTTGTGCAAAAAGGATCACCTGGGAAGATGAGGTCAAGAGATTCCATTGAGGAGGGGGAAGTATAGGGGGACAGTGATATGTCTTCACCAGTAGCAGCTAGCTAAAAATGCTCAGTTTTAGAAATTCCATCAGTGTTTAAACAATAAAAATATGGCACCAAAAATTCAGAAATAAAAGATGCTGTGAAATACGAAAAAGCTGATGTGTGGGTTGTTCACCAGATATTACTTAAAGAGAAATGATTGGCTATGTGACCTTAGGCCCATCCTTTACTTTTTTTTCTTTGAGCCATTTGCTCTTGTAAAATGAGGAGATGTAAACCTCATTTTACCAGGAAAGGAAATGAACCCAGGAGAATTGTGAACCCAGACCAGACTGTTCTGGTTTTAACTTTTCTCTTCTGGTCTACATTCAAAGAATCAGGGAGTCTATGCATCAAGACAAGGACACTATACTGGCTGACATCCATGGTGACATCATCTTTCGTGAAAATGTGGTTAAGAAGCTGGCTCTGGAGATAGCACTTAACCATTTGTGCAATCTTGGGCAAGTTCAATAACCTGTCTGTGCCCTCAGTTTCCTCATCAGCAAAATGGAATAGTAACTACCTTGATGTAGGACACAAATATTTAACTATTAGTAGTAGCAATTGGGACAGAAAATCAGAGAGTGACTAAAACTATTTTTTTTCCAACACCTTCCCATTCTCTAAAATGGTGCTCTAGCATCACCCAGGAGCTTGTTACAAAAGCAAATTATTAGACCTCACCCTAGATTTACTGAATCAGACACTATGATGGATAAAGCCCAGGAACCTGTTTAGAACTCAGGAATCTCCACAGGATCCTTATGCATGCTAAAGTTTGAGCAACACCATTTCTTTTTCTCTTTAAAAATTAAAAAAAAATTTATTTATTTTAAGAGAGAGAGAGAAAACATGAACAAGGTAGGAGTAGAGATAGAGGGACAGAGCAAATCCCAAGCAGGCTCCACACAATTAGTGCAGAGCCCGAGGTAGGGGTCGATCTCACAAATTGTGAGATTGTGGCCTGAGCTGGAATCAAGAATCAGGTGCTTAACTGACTGAGCCACCCAGGCAACCCTTTTTAAATTTTTATTTAAATTCTGGTAAGCTTACATATAGTACAATATGGTTAGCTAACATACAGTACAAAAATTCTAGGAGTAGAATTCTGTGATTCTCTCTTACATATAATACCCAGTGCTCAACATAACAAGTGCCTTTTTTAATACCCATCACCTATCTAGCCCACCCCCAACCCACCTACCTCTCTCAACCCTTAGTTTGTTGTCTATCTTTAAGAGTCATTAGTTTGCTTCCCCCTTTCTTTTTTCCCTCTTCCCATATGCTCCTTTTGTTTTCTTTCTTTTCTTTCCTTTTTAACATTTTATTTTATTTTTTTGGGAGACAGAGACAGAGCATGAGCAGGGGATGGGCAGAGAGAGAGAGACACATACACACAGACTCCAAAGCAGGCTCCAGACTCTGAGCTGTCAGCACAGAGCCTGAGGTGGAGCTCGAACCCATGACCTGAACTGAATTCAGACACTCAACTGATTAAGCCACCCAGTCACCCCTCTTTTGTTTCTTAAAGTCCACAGATAAGTGAAATCATATGGTATTTGCATTTCTATGACTGACTTATTTCACTTAGCATAATACATTCTGGCTCCATCCATGTCATTGTAAGTGGCAAGATTTCATTCTTTTTGATGGGTGAATAATATTCCATTTTATCAATCAATCAATCTATCCATCCGTCTACCTACCTACCTACCTATATCATCTCTTCTTTATCTATTCATCAGTCAGTGGACATTCTGCTCTTTGCATAGTTTGGCTATTGTTGATAATGGTACTATAAACATTGAATCTTTATTTTTGTGTCCTTTGGGTAAATACCTACTAGTGCAATTGCTGGACCAGAGGGTAGTTCTATTTTTAACTTTTTGAGAAACCTCCATACTGTCTTCCAGAGTGGTTGTACCAGTTTGCATTCCCATCAACAGTGTATGAGCATTCCCCTTTCTCTGCATCCTCGCCAACATCTGCTGTTTCTTGTGTTGTTAATCTTAGCCATTCTGCCGGTGTGAGGTGGTATTTCAGTGTGGTTTTGACTTGTATTTCCCTGATGATGAGTGATGTTGAGCATCCTTTCATGTGTCTGTTAGTCACCTGGATGTCTTCTTTGGAAAAATGTCTATTCATGTCTTCTTCCCATTTCTTTACTGGATTATTTGTTTTTTGGGTGTTGGGTTTGATAAGTTTTTTTTTTTATAGATTTTGGATGCTAACCCATTATCAGATAGTCATTTGCAAATATCTTCTCCCATTTCATAGGTTGCTTTTTAGGTTGTTTTCTTCACTGTGTGGAAGCTTTTATCTTGATGAGGTCCTAACGGTTCATTTTTGTTTTTGTTTCCCTTGCCTCTGGTAATGTGTCTAGTAAGAAGTTGCTCCAGCCAAGGTCAAAGAGGTCGCTGCCCGTGTTCTCCTCTAGGTTTTTTTTTTTTTATGATTTCATGTCTCATATGTGGGTCTTTTATTCATTTTGATTTATTTTTGTATATGGTGTAAGAAAGTGGTCCAGTTCCATTCTTCTGCATGATGCTGTCCACTTTTCCCAGCATCATTTATTGAAGAGACTGTCTTTTTTCCATTGTGGCTATTAACATTAAAATTAAATTCCAGAATCTATAAGGAACTCACCAAACTTCACACCCTAAAAACAAACAACCCAGTGAAGAAATGGGCAGAAGATATGAACAGACATTTCTCCAAAGAGGACATCCAGATGGCCAACAGACACATGAAACGATGCTCAGCATCCCTCCTCATCAGGGAAATACAAATCAAAACCACACTGAGATACCACCTCACGCCAGTCAGAGTGGCTAAATGAGCCAATCAGAGAACTCTAGATGCTGGCGAGGATGTGGAGAAACGGGCACCCTCCTACACTGTTGGTGGGAATGTAAACTGGTACAGCCCCTCTGGAAAACAGTGTGGAGGTTCCTCAGGAAACTAACAATAGAACTCCCCTATGACCCAGCAATAGCACTGCTAGGAATTTACCCAAGGGATACAGAAATGCTGAGGCATAGGAGCACATGTACCCCAATGTTCATAGCAGCACTCTCCACAATAGCCAAAACATGGAAAGAGCCTTAGTGTCCATCAACGGATGAATGGATCAAGAAGATGTGGTTTATCTGTACCATGGAATACTACATGGCAATGAGAAACAATGAAATCTGGCCACGTGTAGCAACATGGATGGACCTTGAGGGTGTTCTGCTGAGTGAAATAAGTCAGGCAGAGAAGGACAAATATCATATGTTTGCACGTATAGGAGGATTAGGAGGAACTTAACAGAGGACCAAGGGGGAGAAGAAGGGCGGAAATGGTGGGGGAAAGGGAGAGAGGCAAACCATGAGAGACTCTTGAATGCTGACAAAAACTGAGGACTGGTGGATGTGGGGGGGAGGAGGGATGGGCATGGAGGAGTGCACTTGTGGGGATGAGCACTGGGTGTTATGTGGAAACTAATTTGACAATAAACTATTTGTAAAAAAGAACATTAAAATTAAATTAATTCAAATGAAACTATATAAACAATGCAGTTCATCAGTTACACTAGCCATAGTTCAAGTGCTCAAGTGCCACATGTGGCTAGTGGTTACTGTATTGGACAATACAGATTATAGAACATTTCTATCTCAGAAAGTTCTATTGGACAGCGAAGCTCTAGGATAATAATTACTATAATTTTTTTTTTTTGTAGTCACAGAGCATCTAGATGAAACAAATTGTCTGTGACAAGGGTGACAAATTAATGTTCAAAGAACCAGGCAGTTGAAGTAAATGAATGAAGTAGGTCAGTTATAAGAGAATGAAGAGCACAAGCACAGTGGTAAGTGGCCAGTGATATGCAGCTTCCGTGCTGGGGCTGCAGTAGGGAAGGGATTCCCTTCCCTTTTTTTTTTCTTTTCTTTCTCATCCCCTGATTTTTCTTTCATTCAGGAAGCATTTGTTGAATGCTCTCTGTGTACTGGCATTATGGCTGGGGACTGAGGGTACAAAGATGAACCAAACTGCCCCTCTGCCTCAGAGCGTCCACAGGTTAGTGGGAGACTCAGACATGGGTGCAGGTAATGACAGTATGATTTGTGGGGGGCTGTAGTAGAGGCATGTCCGAAGCCCTATGAAGTGGTAAATAAAGGAGTAAATCAGCTTTGAGTGGGGAGAGGTCAGAGAGGTCTTCACACATGTATGGACATTTAAGCTGGGTTTTGAAGGATGTGTGGGAGTTCTCTAGGCTGAAGAGCTGAGATAGGAGTAGGAGAAGGTATTTTTAGTGGGGGAGAACAGCTTGGAGACTTGACAGTGCTTGCTGTGTTTGGAAAGAGAGAAGTTCTGGGTAGCTGTTGTATAAGGTATAAAAAATTATTTATCAGACTTCCTTATTCTTATAGTCTGTCTGGTAGCCACTTCCCATCACTACTTGGGCCACTACACCTTATGCCCAATTTCCCCTTACTGCAGCTTTTTGTCCTGGGATCTAAATCTTCCTCTTGTATCTCTCCCCCCACATCTTTAGTATTCCCTCTTCCCCCACTCCAGTTCTCCCTCGATCCACTTAAATTTCAGAGTTCCCTTTATATATTCAGAATCATCCAGTGCTCAATCTACCAGAAGGAGAATAAAGACACTGAGATTGTTAATCCTCCTAGGAAGGTAGTTTAAATGTCAATGACTCTGACAACTTTATTTGGACTCTGATTCAAACTTAGTGTTAAAAAAAATCATGCAATTCATGAGGTGATTGAAATTTGATAAATGACTTTGATGATACTGTGGTCAGGTTAAAAGCAGTCCTTCTCTTTAGAGATGGATTGGTAATTTATGGATGAAATGATAACAAGTCTGAGATTTGCTTGAAAATAATACAGGGGGGGAGGGAATAGATGAGGTGAGGTACAGATGAAACAAGATTGGCTGTGCATTTATAATTTTTTTTAATGTTTATTTTTCATTTTTGAGATATAGAGCGTGAGTGGGGGAGGAGCAGAGAAAGAGCAAGACTCAGGATTTGAAGCAGGTTCCAGGCTCTGAGCTGTCAGCACAGAGCGCGACACGGGACTCGAACCCACAAACCGTGAGATCATGACCTGAGCCAGAGTTGGACTCTTAACCAACTGAGCTGTCTTGGTGCCCCATCCTCAGAAATATTAAAAATAAAACTACCAAAAAAATAAAAAATAAATAAAACTACCATATGATCCAGCAACCCCACGTCTGGTGTATATCCAAAGGAAATGGAAACACGATCTCAAAGAGTTTTCTGCACTCTCGTGTTTATTGCAGCATTATTCACAACAGCCAAGATACAGAAATAACCTACGTGTCTGTAAACAGATGAATGGATAAAGAAATTATGATAGGCACACACATACACACGCAGGAATATTATTCAGTCGTAAAAGTGAAGGAAATCCTGTCATCTGCAACAACATGGATTTAACTTGAGAGCATAATGCCAAGTGAAATAAGTCAGGCAAAAAAAGACAAATACTGTATGATATCATTAATATGTGGAGTCTAAAAATTGTGAACTCATAGAAACAGAGTAGAATATTGTTTACCAGGGGCAAGGGGTGGGAGCGGGAGGAAACGATATGGTCAAAAGGTACAACTTCCAGTTATAAGACAAATACAGGTGGTAATTATAATTAATAATACAGTATTGTATACTTGAGAGTTGTTAAGAGAGTAGATCTTAAAGGTTCTCACCACAAAAAAAACAAGAAAAAAGAAACAGCAATTCTGTGACATGATGGAGGTGTTAGCTAACACCATGGTGGTAATCGTTTTGCAACATATAGGTATATCAAATCAACACATTGTATACCTTAAGCTTATGCAATATTACATGTCAATTACATCTTATAAAGATGAGGAGAGAAATAGGGGGTTTGGACAGAGACACACGGGGGAATGCCATGTGACTGGCAGGGGCAGAGACCGGGGTGATACAAGTGTAAGCCAGGGAATAGATGGCCATCACCAGAGGCTAGGAAGAGGCAAGGAAGAATTCTCCTTTTTAGCCTTCATAGGGATCATGACTTTTGCTACACCCTGATTTCTAGCCTCCATGACTGTGTGAGAATAAATTTTTGTTGGGTCAAGTCACCCAGTTTGTGGTTCTTTTTCACGGCATTCCTAGGATAACCCATAATAAAAATAATAATTATCAACTACTTCCCTCTCTTGAACTCTTTCTTCCCCTTCTGCTTCCTCTTCTATCACATCATAATCTAAACACCTTCACTATGTGACCACCTTGGGCATGATTCTCTGTTACTTTGAATAAGGAGAGTGACTCAGAACTAAAAATCTAAAGTGGGAGGCTGAGGTGGAAGTAAGGAAGGAGAGATTTTCAGAAAACTAGATAAATGCATAAACCAACTCACAAATATGTGCAGATTCCCTAGGCCCGTTGCATGCCCCAAATAAGCCATGTTCCTCTGGGGGGATGCTTAGCACCTTCTTCAGATCATTAAGACCTGTCTTTTGGTCTTGACCATACCATTTTCTAACTTAGAGATGTTGGGCAAGCTGTTAAATGCAAAAGACTTATTTTCTCCTCAGTAAAGTGAGGGGGTTGGGTCATACCAGGAAGCCTTCCTTGTTCACCTTATACTTGCTCAGGTGCTCTTTCAGCACCTAAGCCAGCCTGCTCCTACTGTAGTGTGCATTATACCACTTGTCAGTGGTTACTATTTATCACTTCCACAGGAGGACTGTGAACTCCTTGAGGCCAGGGCTGTCTTGTTCACCACTGGATCCTCTCACTGAGTCCCTGGCTCTCAGTAGATGCGCAACAGAAGTAGTGTGTCACAACACTGTATTTATGGTTAATCTATACAAATGTATGATAGAATCTCTCAGAGAGCTACAGAAGAAGCCATTTGTCTGTAACGGTTCTAACTCTTCTCTGGACTCTGTCAGGTACCTCTCTTCCATTTCCTATTTGGAGATCAGTGTCTGAAAGCCTCCCTCGCCTCTCCTTCCAGGGGCTCTACCTCACTGTGCCTGACATTAGTTATGCATTTGGTACAATGCCCAAAACTGTCCTGAGGATAACTAAAGTACTTGCCTGGGATAGATTTTTTTTGAGTGTGCCAAAAGTTTTGTGCTTTTTAGTGATGAGAGTTAAGCCTTACAATTGGTTTCAGAGAGGAAACTAGAAAGTGACAGAGTACTATCAGTGTTTAACAAGGACTTGGAAGAAAGATTTTTCTTTGCTCAAGGGAAGACATCAGAAGTGCAGATATGCATGTACAGTTGAAGCCCTGCAGAAAAATGAGCCAGTGAAAGCACTTCAAACACATGCAGGTTGGTTTCTGCAGTGAGCATGGAATGAGATTTTCCTTAGGAGTGATGCCATTTCAGGAACAAGGAGGATTTCACGATACAGAGTTCTGTGAAAAATGTATAATCTGATGTATAGTGATTTTATTTATTTTTTATTTTTTTTAAATGTTTTTTAATTTATTTCTAGGAGAGAGAGAGAGAGACAGCGTGAGCAGGGGAGGGTCAGAGAGAGGGAGTCACAGACTGAAACAGGCTCCAGGCTCTGAGCTGGCAGTCAGCACAGAGCCCGACGCGGGGCTCAAACCCACGAACCGCGAGATCATGACCTGAGCGAAAGTCAGATGCTTAACCGACTAAGCCACCCAGGCGCCCCTGATGTATAGTGATTTTAACAGCGTGATACATTAAGACTTTGGCATTTTGGTGGACTAGTCTTACAAACTTCCTGGCTATTTCTTTATAAGGTAGTTTTAAAGATCATTTCTATTCTAAACTTTGATGCTTCTTTGTGTAGAATTCTTTCTTATTTTTTAAATGTTTATTTATTTTTGAGAGAAAGACGGAGTGTGAGCGAGGGAAAGGCAGAGAGACAGGGAGACACAGAATCCGAAGCAGGTTCCAGGCTCCAAGATGTTGGCACAGAGCCGGATGCAGGGCTTGAACCCATAAACCATAATATCATGACCTGAGCTGAAGTCGGAAGCTTAACCAGCTGAACCACCCAGGTGCTCCATGTGTAGAATTTTTTTCTATTCTACTATCAAAATTATTCAAAGTAGGTTCTATCCAGACTAAAAATTGAGGGAAAATAAGATAATGAAATGTAAAGATTGTTTTCTCCCAGCAAGGTATTTGTATGGCCCCTAAAAAACTTTTCTTCAAACCTACAAGGTGGCCATTCCTCAGATGGCCACAAGATGGCAGCTTTGAGCTAACAGCATGGGGAAAAAAAATCCACCCAAAAGGCATTTGCTAGTTCCTGTGATGGTGCAAAAGACTCCAGATCTGGCTGTGTCTTTGCCTCTGCATCTCCACAGTGTGTTTCCCAGGTTTTACGTGAGGCAGAGTCTTGGCCATCTCCTCTTGTCCCTCAGATCACACTCTGCTGTCCTCAGCTGCAGAGGCTGACCAGTTGCATTTGGCCAATGGGGAGGTCCAGCCAGTCGGCAGAGGGAGGGAGAATGAGGAGGTGCAGCTGCCCCCTTGCAGGATCACCTGGCACCACTTGTGTCCCCTAAAGAGCGATCACTGCTCTTCAGGGGCAGCCCTCTTCAGAACCTTGTTCTGTGCTCCAGTCACTCTCTCCCCTCTTAGGAATGGTGACAGCTATTCTGTCTCTTGTGGTTTCTCTACACCCTCTCCATAGCTTTGTAAGTTGTCATACTTGTATAGAAAACAAACATGTTAAATTGTCCTAAATTGAGGTGCCTTCTGTTTCCTGAGGAGATACTGATACTATATTAATCATGTCTTTTTATTTTCTGTATTTCTTATGCTTTGACCTATAAGACCTTACTAAACCTGGAGATGATGCCCCTCTCATAGCTCGCCGATTCCTAGAGACAGGAAACAACTCACCTGCTCTTGTGCCTGTTGTATGCACAGGACCAAGCCTGAGTCCACATCCTACCACTTCCTTTATCAAGCTCTTACACTCAAGGCCACTATTCCCCTGCCCTAATCACCAGAGGACAGCCCCTGGGCTTCCGAGCCTGCTGAAATGCCTGCTGAAATCATTCATATGAGCCAATCTGAAACCTACTCACCGTCCTCCCCTGCTCCTTTCTGCAGAAACCAAAATAATGATTCTGGCCCACATTTCCCCCTTGCTCGAAGTGCCTCAGACAACCCAGTTCTCATCTGTGTTGCCTCTGTGGTGTGGCAGGCCCCTTCCTCTTGGCAACTGAAACAGACTTTCTTCTCAGTGGTGATCTTCTGATTTGTTGGCCTCTCCATACCTGAAAAATAATAAAGCCTACGTTTTAAAGCATATACAAGTGTTTTGATACTTTTATCATTTTTTCCAAAGTTTGTTTGCATTCGGGGGTGGGGAAGGGCAGAGAACTCCAAGCAGTCTCTGCACTTTCAGCCCTGAGTCCAATGCAGGGCTCAATCTTGAGGTACAGTGAGATCATGACCTGAGGTAAAATCAAGAGTCAGACTCCTAACTGACAAAGCCACTAAGGTGCCCTGATATTTTTATCATTTTAAAAAAATGGACAGCACTAGCCTGAATCTGCGACATCGCAAGAGAGTTGTAACTGGGAAATGTTACAGCTGTGCGGTGGGTTTTAGCAGGAAAGATGAAAATCTCAGTTTTTCCAATGGCCAAACATTCCCCCCAGTGAGAAATTCCCAAATACTATAGTAATAATAATAGATAATAAAAAGGAGCAACTAAAAGATTGAAATATGAAGATACAGCCTAGCCAGCAGCTTGCTGTATGTTTTATGGAGACAATCTTGAGAAAAATGGTTAGAGGGCATTTGTTTTTGTTTTTGTTTTAAATGAAGCTTAAAAAGCATTGGAAGGAAAACAAAGAATAATTCAGAAAGACATACTACTGGAAGGTGGTATTGATATATTAATATACGGTAGAAATGAGTGGCCCAGGAAGCATCAATCTGCCTGAACAGTGGTCATTTTTCATGCCTGGATGAATGTAAAGGAAAATCAAATTGTCACAAGTAGATCGGAACGATAAATTGGCTAATTTTCATGGCAAAAAGAACAAGAAAAGCAATAGATAAGAGCGTCTGTGAGCCTCTTTGCCTGCATTTTAGAAATAAATTCATTTCTAACAAGAATCCACCCTCAAGTCAATCTTGCAAAAGAGCTGGGACTGTGATACACTGAAAAAATTCAGGTCATCCATTTCACCCCTGAAAGGTTCTGCCAGGAGAAGCAGTAGCAGAGAGTGGGTCTCATGGACTTCCCATCACTCTCTTGCCTTATAAACAACCTTTGTCATTCTGTGGGGAGGTTTCCAGACCTACATTCTTTGTTATCCAGTCTTCCCTGTCTTTTATGAGCCAAAGGCAGTGAGTCCTACTCCCAAAGAGCATGTGCAATAGCATCTGCCTACAGGTCACAGGAATTATTACTGAAGGAAGCATCTTGAATTGCTACTAAAAATTCGAGGAAGGTCAGTAGTTTCTGGTAGAATATGGGGATAAGGACCGAGAAAGGAAACAGAAGGAGGAAGAAAAGAGGTAGTTTCCAAGAGCTAACTCATCTGGGATAAAAAATGGTCAATGAGTACTTTCACTTTTGGCCCTCCCCTTTCCCTGGACATGGAATAGGTTGGCAGAGAGGAGAGCTTCTTCTTTCCTTCTAGGGCATTTGTTTATGCATTGCTTTTATTTATTACCCTTTTCATCTTTATTGAGGTTACACTATGCTTTTAGAACTTTGATTTCTTGTGCCCAATTCCTGCGGTCTGCACAAAGAGCTGACCACTTTCTCCTAATCCTGTATGAAAACAGATGACCGGAACTAAGATCCCTGCTTTAGAAAATGTCATGGATATAAGATTTTCTTTGAAGTTATTTTTTTTGTACAATCAAAAGATTGGAAACACTTTTAATCATCACAAATAGGGATTTGGTTAAATAAGTTATGGTCCTTTTATTCTGAGGCAGTAAGCCTGAAACCGCTGAGGGCATTTGAGTTAACAGAGGCCATTTTTAATGAGAAAGCTCTTTATACAGAAAGATGTTCAGGATATATTTTAAAATAACAAAATAAAGTTCAGAACATTTTGTATAGTGTGCTAATATTTGTATAAAAGCTATCTATATTCTTGCATGTGCATAAAGAAGGCATAAAAACGGATAATCGGTGGTCCCAGAAGGGGATGTTGGGGGCAGGAGGTCAGGGGTAGGAGGGAGTCATTATGATTTTGGACCATGAGACTATATTATCTGTTCAATAAGCCAATTAATATGATTTAATTAAAAATTGGGATGAACTGCAATTAGAAGAAGGAATGTCACACAGGCTTGGAAATTATTAATTGTAAAAGCAGTAATGAACAGTAAAAAAATCCCCTGTACCTCTCCAAAAAAGCCTAGATAAAAGAGAATGTCAAAGGAGCAGGAAGCCTCTGGGAGAAGGCCTCATAAAGTTCCAAGCACATCCTCAGCCAGTGCCAACTGTGGGCAGCTTTGTACGTCAGCTCCTAGGGAACTTGCTCAGTTCAGTTCAGAGAGACAGTCGGGCTCAGACAGACAATAAAGCAGAGAAAACTCCACTCCATAACATGAATTAAACATCCTCCTTTATTCCTGTCAAATGGCTTCCTCAGGATGATCCCAGACACCTTTAGGAGGGACCTGCTCTGGGTGAAGAGGAAGGGAAGTAACAGCCCAAGATCTCATCCTCTGTTCTTCAACAGTAAACTAGCTGTGGCCTCTTTTGAGGGTTAAATGAGACAATGTATGCAAAGCACTTATCACAGTGCCTGGCCTAGGTTTGGTGCTCAAAAATGGCAATTATTGCTGACCGTGTCATGAAGTAGAAGTAATAATTATTACCACTTAGTGGATAAGGAAACTAAGTCTCAGAGAGGTGAAGTAAGCGCCCCAAGTTACACAACAAGAAAGGGAAGAAGCCTGGTTTGGAAGCCCGGTGGCTCTGGCCCTCACTTGGGCAGCATGTACACTAAACTTGAAATGATACAGAGAAGACTAGGATGGCCACTGTGCAAGGATGACACTCACATTCATGAAATCTGGTGGCTCTGACTTCAGTGCCTCTGTTCTGCCCAGTCCCTCAAGGCACTTCACAAATACTCCTGCCAATGTATATTCATCACACCTTTAGATGCTCAAATCATACCCTAAGGTGAAGAGTTTTGTTTATGTCAGCAGATACAGATATAATACTTCTTATTTTCAGAGCAGTAGCAGCCTGTGTTGCTAACTATAGAAAGAGGAGAAAATGAGCAAGCATTACCAGGGTCTGCACCTTATCAGTCTCACTCGTGAGTGAAATAGACAAGCACAATGTACAGGAGGGAATTCTGGAAGCTTCTGGGCTGTTCTGATGGATTGAGATAAAATGATCTTAGAAAACATTCACTCCCAGCTTTGCCTCCTGCATATATTACTGATGTCTTTTCTTGGTATCTTAAGACTTCATAGATCTGTTAACTAGCCTCTTAGCAGTATCCCAATTAACCATATCTTAACATTTATAGCTTGGGGAGATCTTTTTTTTTTTTTTTTTTTTTTATTATTATACTATGATGGGTTCTCTGGCCTGTGGGCCAAATCCAGCCTGCTACCTGTTTTTGAAAATAAAGTTCTATTGGAACATGACCACACTCATTTGTTTATGGCTTATTTCATGCTAGAAACCCAAAGTTGAGTAGTTGCAACAGAAACTACATGGCCTATGAAGCCTAAAATATTTACTAGCTGACATTTTATAGAAAGTTCGCTGATCTCTGCACTGGAGAAACAGGTACAAAAAGTAAGTGTGGCATTTCTGTGCTCCAACATCCTAACACACATTATTTTAAAGCATTAATAGTCTGTCTCCACTGATGCATGTGGCTTAACATCTGGAAGAGAAATACCTTTTATATGGACACTGTATGTACCTGCCTCTTGGAATGACTTGTATTTTCAGGTAAAATGTTTCTAAAGTTCCATCACTGGATAAATACTCTGAAAATCTTGTCTCACATAAATATGTTTGGGAGAGAAACATATTTCCTAAATGTGTTTGGGAACAAAAGTGGTATGAAGGAAAAAAAGGCTTTGAGATCCTTCGGGTGGGACTAGGGGATTTATGAGTTAACTAGTTTGGGGCTGTGCCCTACCTCAGTACCTGAGTAAGAAGCTTACCTATCCCTGACTCTTCTCTGTCTCTGACCTCAAGCACCAGAGAGTATAAAGAGCATAAAGCTCATGGGCCATGTTTTCTGTTACTAGAGTCTTCAGAATGGCCTAGAGATGTCAAAGGAGACCTGGCCTTGCTCTCTTGTGCCTCTGGAGGCAGTCCAGTGTCAGACAAAGCAGTGAAGGTAAATCTATCACATCCTGTCTTTAGGCCTCAGAGTCCAGTACCTGAAAGTGTCCCCAGACCTAAGACTGATGAGTAGATGTCAGGGAGAGTGGAAAGGAAATTGAAATAACTCATTACCCATGACATCCAGTCTATTAGCTTGTGTGAACTTGACTGATCAACTTCATGTAGGTTGGGAAGGAAACTAGTTGTTAGAACAAGAGCTGAAAGCTCTAAGTTTTTTCTATCAGTTCCTCAAACGTCATCTGAAAATTCTAGTATCAGAGCTTCTGTCTCTCTAATTCTGCAGGGGCTGAGACTCAGCTATCTTGATTAGTCATTTGTATTCTAGAACATAGAGAGGGCCTAAGACCAGGTGGTCTTGGGGGTGTAAGGCCTCCAAAAGTGGGCATTGAGGGGCTTGTCAAAACCAGATGGAACTTGGGATACAAGCTTTACACATGTCCTAGGCCACTCCTATCTCTTAATCCCTTTTGCACTGCCTCACTACACAACAATGCCTCTATTAATGAAACTGCTGGGGATGAAACTGCTTTACAATGAACATGATGTGTTAAAACAAAATAACAGATTCATAAATCACACCGAACAGTACTGCAAGATATCAGGGGATTTAGCTGCAATATTCCTGCTGATCTACGTAATCAGGGCACAAATCTTTTCAGGTACAGTTTTGATTCATCTCCCAAAACTGAAGGAAAACAAAATCAACCTACCCTCGTTGGAGACTCTATCTCCCATTTTTTTAGGTATTCTGAGACCTCTTGTTCTCTGACTTTCCCAACCACAAAATTCATTGAACAAAATTATTTGTTGCGGGCCCACTAAGTACAAGATAAGGAGATCTAGTGGCTAAATGCACGCACGTACACACACACACACACACACACACACACACCTCACACACATTCCCCGAAGGGGAAATCAGGCAACTATTCATAGTAAGGTATTACAGAGTATGATAAATGTTGTAAAGAAAAAGAATAAAATGGTGTGAAATCATGTAAAAAGGGGACTGACCAGTTTCAAAGAGAGATGACACTGGAATATGTGTAAAATTCCTAAGCTGGGGGAGAGTTTGGTCCCTTCAAGAACTAAAAGAAAAGATGATACATCTGGCTAGAGAACGGATGGGAGCAGCCCAATAGGTATGCTGGCTGGATCATTGGGAGACATGGATTCATGCTAAGGATTTTAGTCTTATTTTTTTAAATGTTTATTTATTTATTTTGAGGGAGAGAGAGAGAGAAGAAAGGAGAGATGATCCCAAGCAGGTTCTGTGCTGTCAATGCAGAGCCTGAGGCAGGGCTTGATCCTACAAACCGCTAGATCATGACCTGAGCTGAAATCAAGATTCGGATGCTCAGCTGACTGAGCCATCCAGGAGCCCCAAGTCTGTATTGTTAAGAGCACATGGGAATCCCCAGAAGGGTTTATAGGAGGAGGTTTATAAGATTGAATGTACATTTTAAAGAAAATTTTATTTTATGGACAACAGATTGAAAGGAAGGAAGATTGGATGTGGGAAGACAGGAGGCTTAGACATAGTGGAGGTGGAAGGTCATATTGATTTAGACTGGGTGGTACTGGTAGATTTGGAACAAAGTGGATTCTGAGCATATTTAGGGGTAAACTCAGTTGTATTAGGGTTGTATAGGAAATGTGATAAAAGATAGGAAGTATCAGGGTGAATCCAGTGGGTGTGCCATGCTACATGGCTGGAGATGCCACAAACTGGGTGAAGAACATAAGCATAGAGAAGGACATGGATTTGGAAGGGGAGGGAAGATTATGAGTTCCTCATTTGCTGGCAGATCACAATTTGCTAAAAGTTCACTTTGGTCTATTTACATTTTTTTAAATGTTTTATTTATTTCTAGGAGAGAGAGAGACGGCGTGAGCAGGGGAGGATCAGAGAGAGAGGGAATCACAGACTCTGAAACAGGCTCCAGGCTCTGAGCTGGCAATCAGCACAGAGCCCGACGTGGGGCTCGAACCCACAAACCCCGAGATCATCACCTAAGCGAAAGTCAGACGCTTAACCGACTAAGCCACCCAGGTGCCCCTGGTCTATTTACATTTAAAACCTTTGAATTCTGAGAAGTTGAAGGATTTATCTTTTACTCATAGAAGTGAATAAAGAAATATTTGGATAAAAAGGAGACTTCAGTGTCATAACCTCTTCTGCCTTCTGAGGGGAGCCTCTTTGATTGCTGGGCACACTGATGCCAATGCACAGGGAAATGCTCTGTACCATAAAAGAGTGAAAAAGTAGGGATCTTGAGGAGCAGTCTTTCAAGATCATGCACCTTGTGAGGTTGGGCTGGAAAATGCAGGCTCTAGGATATGCACAGGAAGGTGAGGGGGTAGGAGGAGTCTGGAGAAGAAAAGCATGGAAAGAGGAGTTGACGTAGTATTCTTCTGAGGAGTACACTGCAGAACCTCATTCACATCTCCCCTCTAAAATCTTCCATAGATTTTCTTTTGCTCACTATGGAGAGAACTGACATTGGGTTATAGGAAGCCCAGGATGGAAGTGAACCACTCTCAGGGAGATGGGCATGGGAGCAAACCCACAGAGATGAAGGTGTACAGGTGCTTGCCTTCTGTCTCAATCTGCCCTTTCAGTGCTAGAAGACAAGGGACTAGAAGAAAAAGAAAAATAAGGTGAGGAAAAAATAAGAAAAGGGAAGGCAATACATTGTTGGGGTACTATTCTCTGTCTTCTTAAATCAAAAATATATTGTGAGGAGGATACTCTATATTAAATTAACTCATACTAAGGCAAAGGTTAGTGCCTTTCAAAAGGAAAATGGCTGTTGACCCTTCATCTCCTTTTTTGGGGCATTCTTGGGGTGGAGGTGGTTTTGCATGCTTAGTTGTATATTTATTCAATCCTTCATCAAAAATTTGTTGAGTTCCTTCTTTCTTTATTTTTTTTTTGGTAAATTTTATTTTACATCTAATTTTTTAAAAAAGTCCTTCCTTCCTTCCTTCCTTCCTTCCTTCCTTCCTTCCTTCCTTCCTTCCTTCCTTCCTTCCTTCAACAAGCAGGGAAGGAGCAGAGAGAGAGAGAGAGAGAGAGAGAGAGAGAGAGAGAGAGACTCCCAAGCAGGCCCTGCACTGTCAGCACAGAGCCCAGTGTAGGCTTCAAGCCAAGCACCAAGAGATCATGACCTGAGCTGAAACCAAGAGTCAGGCACCTAACCAACTAAGCCACCCAGGCATCCCTATTGAGTACCTTTATTGAGCTAGGCAGCGGTATAAAGATGAGAGTCACGGTCCCTTATATATTTGCAGGGAATTTACCACTTAATAGGAATAGAGGCAAACAGAAACATTTTAATATGATCCCTGCTATATTAGGGAATAGGAGAATGTAAAAGGGGCTTATGAGTCAGTCTGGGGGATTGCAGGAATGCTTTATCTACAAAGTGATTCTTGAAGAGAAAACATGAGTTTCCATAAGGTGATGTTGCAGTGAGGAGGGAAGCTATATTTGGTATTTGGAAGAAGAAAAAAAGGACTGGGGTTGAGTTAAGCAGAAAACTTACTGACTTACTGTAAGAATATTGAATAGTTCATAGAATTACCAGGAAGCCTGCAAAGCCACTTTTGGAAAATGAGAGAAGGGTAAGTTGGCTAGGCAAAATCCAAGATCATTTCAGGATGACACCACAAAGGCGGCCTGGTATAGACAATACTGTCACTGATGTGGAGCAACTGTAAACCCTAATTGCAGCTATGGTGCTGCTGCTGTTAGCAATGCCTGGGTTGCCATTATGGCCTCTCCTTACCAGCAGGATGCATCCTTGCCTTCCCTGCTTCTTTGTATTAATAGCTCTGATTGAAAGTTGCAGGTGGGCATATCTGATTGTCTGGGCCTAGGTAACATGCTGCCTCTGTGGCTGTAAGGGAGTCTTGGAAAGCAAATACGTGGCCTTTTCAGCATCTATGATGGAAATGGGGCAGGAGGGTAGATTACAGCCTTGTACCTGGATTCAAAAAGAGAGCAAGTCCTCTAAATAGGAAGGGAGTTCAAATGATGGGCAGACCTCTTTTACTAATGAGGGGAGAAGGATGGAAGCAAGAGAAAGATATTTCAGGTAATGTGAATATATGAAATGGTTCAAAGGCATGACGAGCCAGCATGCCGTGCTGGGAAGCATGTTAATAACTCAAAAGGAAATGGAAGAGAAGGAAGGCTGGGAAGACAGACAAGGGACTTGTTTTGAAGGCTTTATGCCTGCAAGTTTTGCCTTTCCTGTTAGAGGGGTGTGGCAGATGCAGTTGGTTGCCCATTTAGTATCCATTCATCTTTCTCCCTTACCAATGAAATTCCAGTTTTGATTTGGGTAACTATATACCCAGCGAGAATTCCTTGTAGCTAGTGATAGCCTTGTTACACAGTTCAAGTAAATGAGACATAAACTGAGGGTTCTTGTCTCTCTCCTTCATAGCTGAATACAGATGTGAGCTCTGGAGGTATAGCAATCATTTTAGGATGATGAGACACAAGTAGGGGACGAAGCCAATGCATTAAATGGCAGGACAGAAAGATGGAAAGAGTGTTGGTCTCTGTTTCATCTGAGAACTGCCTACTCCCAGATTTCTTGAGACAAGTCCCTATGTCACTAGAGTTGGATTTTCTGTTTGTTTGTTTGTTTGTTTGTTTGTTTTCAGCCAAATTTGATCCTGAATGAAACAGGGAAGGAGACCAGTTAGGAAACCAATACAGACATTTATAAGTGACTTCAATGGGGTCAGAAGAGGTGGGATTAGGAAGAGAGGATGGACTGAAGATGTGAATATGGTGAATGTATATGATGAACTAAGTCTCAAATGGGATGGGGGCTATGTGGGTGGAATCTTTGTCAGGTACCCCAGGAAACTATCCCCAGCACTGAGGTGTTAGAGAATGCCATAAGAACACCTGGAAAGCATGGGGTGGGGAGGAGATTGTGAAAGTGGGTGAAAGGGAGAGGGAGAAAGAAGATGTGTATGGTTTTAAAGACTAACTTCACAATTTTCTTTCATTATTTAAAAAGTGCTGTGTCAATATACATATTTTAGAAAACTCTGTTAAGCAAAAAGCTGTTAAAAATATTAAAATCCTTCCAAATTCCACTACCCAGAGATAATAATTAGTGCTAACATTTTGATTATTTCTTTTCAGCCCCCATTCTCGCCCCAAAAGGATTATATAAATAAATTGCTTTAGCTAAAACATGGAAAGAGCCTAAGTGTCCATCAATGAACGAATGGATCAAGAAGATGTGGTTTATCTATACAATGGAATGCTACATGGCAATGAGAAAGAATGAAATCTGGCCATGTGTAGCAACAGGAATGGATGGACCTTGAGGGTGTCATGCTGAGAGAAATAAGTCAGGCAGAAAAGGACAAATATCATATGTTTGCATGTATAGGAGGATTGGGAGGAACTTAATGGAGGACCATGGGGGAGAAGAAGGGGAGAAATGGTGGGGGAAAGGGAGAGAGGCAAACCTTGAGAGACTCTTGAATGCTGAGAACAAACTGAGGACTCATGGGTGTGGGGGAGGAGGGGGGAGATGGGCATGGAGGAGGGCACGTGTGGGGATGAGCCCTGGGTGTTATATGGAAACCAACCTGACAATAAACTATTTGTAAAAAAAAAAAAAAAAAAAAAAAGTTATGACAGAAAAAAAAGATTTCTTTCTTATCATGAAAATAAATAAATAAATAAATGAATAAATAAATAAATTGCTTAACTAAATAAATGTGATCATTATATATATTGTTTTCTAGTTTGTCCAACATTTTGGATTTGGGAAAACTGAGAAGGCCTTCTCACGTCATCACTCTTCTTTTAGAGCTACATGCATGGCGTTTCATTCTGTGGATAGAATTAAGTCAAACTTTTAAAAGTTTTTACTATTTCTCAATTCATACCACTGCTGGATGCAGTGGGGCAACTATTGAAGGTGATTCTGGGATTGAAAGAGAAGTGGCATTAACCTTGCCATTATTTTTATTTTATTTTTTTAAGTTATTTTAATTCCAGGACAGTTAACAATGTTATATTAGTTTCAGGTGAACAATATAGTGATTTAACATCTCCATCACCTTGTGCTTATCACCTATTAAACCCTTTACTACACTCGCCGTCAGTTTTCGTGTGATAGCTTGTTTGGGCTGTGACCTCCCAGAAAATTGAGCCAATATTTACCTTACTTTATTTTTACTTTGCGAACTTGCCTTCACATTGAAGAACAAGTTTCTAAAACTATTACCTTGCCGGTTTACGACAAAGGAAGATTTTCCTCTTTAGCATAAACACACATTTGTAGCACTGAAATGTATTTGCTTTTCTTTGGACACATTAAACTTCTTCATAGGTGGGCCGTTTAGCTCACAGGAATGGGAAATGCGGCAGCTTAAGGGAGGATTTTCTTTTAAAGGTGTGCATTTAAAAGGGAAGAAAAGGAATCTACCCACTTCCGCAGCGAGCAGGGTTCGAACCTGCGCGGGGAGACCCCATTGGATTTCAAGTCCAACGCCTTAACCACTCGGCCATCGCTGCCACGGGGACGAGATGGAGGCACAGACACTTTAGTACAGTAACAGCGCGCAGGCGCGCCATGCCCACTAAGGGGCGGAGTCTACAGGCTCCCTGCGCTCGGTTCAGAGAGGAGACAGAGGCCGACCGCACAACTTTCGTGGACTACTTCATGGAAGCGAAGAAATAGAAACTCCCTTAAGTAGTTTAATTAGCTCTTTTAAGTTGGAGTTCTGGGAAACCCTTCCCTTCGCTGCACTTCGAAAACTGCAAACTTGCTTGACTTCTGGTCGCTGACCTGATTTTTGCCCTCCCTCTTCCTCATTAGGTCATCGCGAGAGCTGTGAAACAAAAGACTATCCTGTTCAGTTTTGCGGGCCCGCGCTCTGGAAAATTTCAGCATTTCTGCGGAGTGTGCGTGTTCTGCTGCGTTTCCGCGTTGGCCGCGACGCCCCGAGCTCTCCTCTGTGCGAAATGGAGGGAGGCGGTAGGAGGCAGTCTGCTATTTGTGGGCTCGCCTCACCCGAGCTCCTGCCCAAGCAGCCATCTCTCATTGTCCCCCCCGCCCCCCCGCAGTGTCTTTATTGCGGAAAGAAATCGGGCCCCAAGTGTGGTGTCAGCTCTCTCAAGTGTTGAGGAGCTTGGAAAGTGGTTTGAGAACCAGATTCTACGCATTAGGGCTGCATTCTATCTTTAAGTATCATTAATCTCCTCCCTTCGGCGCTACGTTCTTTTTTTGGGTTACTTTGTTAAAGCTCTAAGACCGGGTAGGTCCATACTTGCCGCCTATCTTAGGGAACAGAGATCCACGATTGAGGCGCCGGTGGGTTGGTGCGGCAGACTCTAGGGCGCATGCGCAGCTTCTTATCCGCGCACGTGGAGACACCACTCCCGCCCTCCCGTCCTGGTGTCAAATGGTTGATACAAGATTTGGGGGAAAAGAATAGGTAGACTTTTACTAAATTTCTAAATTTCCTTTTAAATTTAAACTTTTAAAATCCTAATAAGATTCATGGAAAGAAACTTCATCATGTATCTTAGTGTTCCTTCAGGAAGGCAAATACTTGCCTTTTGGAAATCTGGATATTAAGTGAACTCACTTGATGTGTGATTTGTTTTGAGAATTTGCCATACTATTTCTTTTAGCTAAATTATGGTGACATACAGATTTAAAGGGGAACAAACTAAGAATTATAAGAATAATTTTATCTAGGTTGAGATTGCTTTTAGAATTTTAACACTTTTTTGGGTCTAAATTTGGTAAAGCTACAGGAATGGTCCCATTTTCTCTGTGAATATGGGAACAAAGCTACTCCTGACAATCCTAGGTGTAAGTCTTACCATACATGTGAACTTTATTTGCACTTTTCCAACAGAGCCTATCCTAGAAGAAATAATATTGTGTTCTTAGATTCTACACATGCTATGACATAACCTATCATTTAATCTTACTATTATATTAGTTTTATCTTGATTTGAAAGTCTTAAAAAATTTTTTTTTCCTCTGTGCAGTTGAATGATAGTATTTACTGAAAGCCCTTTCTCTTCTTTAACTTCCCCTTCCCCTTTTAGAAATTGCCTTCACTTAAAAGCTTGACAGTAATGGGAATTGTTTATGATTACCATAATTTAACTGAGAAATCTACTCTGAGGGTTTCTTGTTCATTTTTTGGTTTATTTTTGTTGGGAAGAGAAGACTGCAAAGGAAAAGAATCTGTTACACAGTTAATATGTATTTGGTGAGAACAATTGTGATTAAAATTTCTTTGCAACATTTCAGAAATGAAATAAGTACATTAACATCTACTTTTCAGCTTATTTGAGTTAACATAGGTTTTTCAGAAAATGAAATTGCCTTTTTATTCTGATTTATTCTATTGTGAAAATGATCCAAGAGATCAAAAATTATTACAGGTGTTTTCAAAAAGTGTGAATTTACAAATAAATTCTTTCAGATGTAACTTAGGTCTTTAGCATTGCCATTTAACACAATGAATGGCAAGTAAAGGAAAAAGAAGTAGAATACATGTTTCCAACATAATTATAACATAAATGTACTATGATTCACAGTAACAACCTAAAACACTGATTTTCAACCATGGACATTTTACTCTATAAAAGTCCCCTGGTGATTCTGATTGCTTCCCCCTCTATACTACCCTCAGATTCTTTTATGTGGTAGCTTTTATTAAGCCAATTTTGGTGTGGAAGGTGAATATCTTGTGGCTTTCTCTAAAAACCTTTCCTGTTGCCACTTTCAGAAGCAGAATACTGAGGTGATGGGGTATGTGTTTAGGAGCAGTACTGGTTCTTTTTATAGCAATTAAAATTTATTTTGAATTATTTTGGGTTTTTTTTTTTTGAGAGGGAAAAAGAGCATGTGAGCAGGGGAAGAGGAGCAGAGAAAGCGAGAGAGAGAGGGGGAGGGGGGAGAGAAGGAGAATCTTAAGCAGGCTCCATGCTCAGTGAGGAGCCCAGCCTAGGGCTTGATCTCACAACCCTGGGATCATGTTCTGAGCAGAAATCAAGAATCACATGCTCAACTGATGGGCCACCCAAGTACCCTAGTGATGGATTCTTTTTTTTTTTTGAACTAAAGAGTCATGTAATTTTAATGTTGGAATGGACATTAAAGCTAGTCCTTTTTTCATAGACAGAAAACTGGCCCATGAATGGCTTGCCCAGGGTCCTGTAGCTAATTTGTGGTAGATTCAAGACTAATTTGTTATTTTAGTCCAGTGTTCTTACTAGATTTTGCTGCCTTCATGTATTCTTTGTTAGTCTCTGGCTCAATGGCATGTAGATCAAGGAATGTGTATATGGCCATAGATAGAATCAATAGTAGGGAAGAATTGTGCATTGAATGTTGAAGACCTATGAGATATCAGAAAATGAATATATTGTGGATAATTTTTGTTTTTCTTTATTCCAGTATCAATCCTCCCAATTGATGATGATACTTCAATTGTGCTTAAAGAGGACCATTTCTCCTCCACTGGATACAGCTTTACTTCTGCTGTTAAGCTATCCCACCTCCTCTTGCTAAGGGGTAATCATGTGACTTATACTGTTTATTTTTTTTGGTTGTTGTTGCTGCTGCAAAACAAATTACGAAAAATTTAGTGACCTAAAACACCATGAACTTTATTATTTCACAGTTTCTATGTATCAGGAACATGGTCATGAGTTTGGTCGGAGGTTGACTGGGTTCTTTGCTGTCAGGGTCTGACCAGATTTCAAGGTGGTGACTGGGACTTTGGTCTCATCGAAGGCTTGAGGTCCTCTTCCAGGGTCACTAAGTGTTGGCAGAATTCAGCTTCTGTGGTTGTAGGACTTGTTGGCTGTCAGTGGAGGATCATTCTCAGCTGCTAGAGGTTGTACCTTGTGTGGCCCTCTCTACAACATGGTAGTTGGCTTCTTCAAGGTCATCAGAAGAATATACTTTCTAGTTTACTACAGTGGGGTTTTATGTACTGTAATTTAATTGCAGAAGTGACTATTGTATTTTTATTCACAAATCCAGCTCCAGTGAGGGGGATTATATAGGGTGTGTACCTATAGTTGGGGCAGGGATCTTGGGAGCCACATTAGAGTCCTGCCTACCATGTCACTCAAACTGGGCTACAGATCCTCTCTAAATCCCTGCTCTTTCTGTTGCACGATTGTATTTCTATGGTCATCTCACACAAAACACATACATAGTAATCAGTGAGAGGGGAGGAGAGTCTAGAAATTTAACCTTCGCTGCCTTATGTGCTTTTGTACCTCATTTGAAAGAAAAAGAGTTGGCAACAATTGCATAGTTTTAGAGGCTTAGCCATCATTCAAGTTTTTTGAATATAATTCTTATTGATTGAAGAATAACTTTAGCTGTATATTTTAGACAACATGTGTAAGGGAACTTAGTTCAAGTTGGCCACAAAATTTTACAAGCTGTTGGCAACAAAACCCTCATGAAGTTCTAGCAGGTAAGTTACAGGCATCATGAAGAGTGATGGAAATAAATATCATGGAATTGCTGCATAGTGAATGACTATACATTTGAAGCCTAAACAATTAATTGTGGGTTGCTTTATAGTCAGATTATTTACAAAGGTATGTTCAAGGAAGTTTGGAGATATATCCTACTGAGCACTAGAGCAACTTATTTATTGGATTTTCCTACCTAATTGGTTCCCTAATGCCATGCCAATTAAGATTAAGAAATAGAATGAAGAAGAACGGAATCTTTTTCTTTCTTTTTTTAAAAATTAGAATAGAACTTTATTGGAGGATGGTATCAAAATTAAAGAAGATGATTTTGTACTTTATTCAATAAATTTGATACATTAATCATTTTTAAAAAAGTTTTTATTTTAATCACCCAGTGCTCATCACAAGTGCACTCCTTAATACCCATCACCTTTACAGTGTACCACCCGTCTGGTAGCCATCAGTTATTCTCTCCAGTTAAGAGTCTGTTTCTTGGTATCTCTCTCTCTCGCTTCCTTTTGCTTGTTTGTTTTGTTTCTTAAATTCCACATATGGTGAAATCATATGGTATTTGTTTTTCTCTGACTGACTTATTTTGCTTAGCATAATACTCTAGCTCCATTCTTGTCATCACAAATGGCAAGATTTCATTTTTTTAATGGCTGAATAACATTCCATTTTAATTATATACCATGTATCCTCTATCCATTCATCAATTAATGGTCACTTGGGCTGCTTTCCTAATTTGGCTATTGTAAATAACCAAATATTTAGCATAAAGGAGCATGTATCCCTTTCAATCTGCTTGTTTTCTTTCAGTAAATACCAGTAGTATTGCCAGATTGTAGGATAGTTCTATTTTAAACTACTTGAGGACACCCTCCCCCTTGTTTTCCAGAGTGGTTGCATCAGTTTGTATTCCCAACAATGTAAGAGGGTTTCTTTTTCTCCACATTCTTGCCAACACGTTGTTTCTTATGTTTTTGATTTTACCCACTCTGACTGGTGTGAGGTGATATTTCATTGTAGTTTTGATTTCCATTTCCCTGATAATAAGTGATGATGAGCATCTTTTCGTGTGTCTGTTGGCCATCTGTATATCTTCTTTGGAGAAATATCTTTATCTCCTGCCCATTTTTAAATCGGATTATTTGTTTTTTGGGTGTTGAGTTTTGTAAGTTCTTTATCTATTTTGTATAATAATTGTTCATCAGATATTTGCAAATATATACTGCTATTCTTTATGTTGCCTTTTACTTTGTGTGTGTGTGTGTTTTTAACAATAAAAAAAACCTTTTTTAACCTTTTATTTTTATTGAGAGACAGAGACAGAGCATGAGCATGGGAGGAGGGGTCACAGAATCTCAAGGAGGCTCCAGGCTCTGAGCTGTCAGCACAGAGCCTGACGCAGGGCTTGAACCCACAAACTGTGAGATCATGACCTGGGGTGAAGGACTACGCTTAACTGACTGAGCCACCCAGGTGCCCCACCTTTTACTTTTGTTGATTGTTTCTTTTGTTGTGGAGTAGCTTTTTATTTTGATGTAGTCCCAATAGTTTATTTTTGCTTTTGTTTCCCTTGCCTCAGGGGACCTATCTAGAAAAAAGTTGCTATGCTGATGTCAGGGAAACTACTGTCTGTGCTTTCTTCTAGTATTTTTATGGCTTTAGATCTCACATTTGGGTCTCTAATTCATTTTGAGTTTATTTTTGTGTATGGTGTAAGAAAGTGGGCCAGTTTCATTTTTTTGCATCTGGCTGTCTGGTTTTCCCAGCACCATTTGTTGGAGAAATTTTCTTTTACTCATTGGATATTCTTTCCTGCTTTGTTGAAGATTAATTGACCATAATTGTGGGTTTAATTCTAGGTTTTCTATTCTGTTCCATTGATCTGTGTGTCTGCTTTTGTGCCAGTACCATATTGTTTTTTTCTTAATTTATTATTTTTGAGACAGACAGAGACAGAGCATGAGTGGGGGGAGGGCAGAGAGAGAGGGAGACACAGAATCTGAAACAGGTTCCAGGCTCTGAGCTGTAAGCACAGAACCTGATGCAGGGCTTGAGCCCATGAACTGTGAGATCATGACCTGAGCTGAAGTTGGATGCTCAACAGACTGAGCCACCCAGGTGCCCCAAAACCATATTGTTTTCATCAATGCCACTTTGTAATGTAATTCAAAGTCTGGAGTTTCAATGCTTCCATATTTCCTTTTCTTTTTCAAGCTTGCCTTTGCTATTTGAGGTCTTTCGTGGTTCAGTACACATTTTAGAATTGTTTGTTTTAGTTCTGTGAAAAATGCTTTTTTTATTTTGGTAAGTATTGCATTAAATGTGTGATTTCTTTCAGTAGTATAGACATTTTAACAATGTTTGTTCTTCCAGTCCATGAGGATGGGATGTCTTTCCATTTCTTTGTGTCCTCCTCAATTTCTTTTATCAGCACTTTATAGTTTTCAGAGTATAGATCTTTCACCTCTTGGTTAGATTTACTCCTTGTTATTATTTTGTTGCAATTATAATTTGGGTTGTTTTCTTAATTTCTTTTTCTGTGGCTTAGTTATTGATATTTAGAAATGCAACAGATTTTGGTATGTTGATTTTGTATCCTGTAACTTTACTGAATTTGTTTATCAGTTCTTGTTCTTTGATGGAGTCTTTCAGGTTTTCTATATATGGTGTCATGTTATAGACATAACTATGTAGTAGTGTTATAGACATTCGCTAGCTGATAGTAAAAGTTTTGCTTCTTCCTTTCCGATTTAGATTCCTTTTATTTCTTAATCTTATCTGACTGTTATGGCTAGGACTTCCAGTATTATATGGAATAAAAGTGGTGAGAGTGTACATCCTTATTTCTTCCTGACCTTAGGGGAAAGGCTCTCAGTTTTCTCCATTGAGGTTGATGTTAGCTGTGGGTTTTCCATAGATGACCTTTATTATGTTGAGGTATGTTCCCTCTAAACCTACCTTTTTGATGGTTTTTATTATGAATGGATGTTGTACTTTGGCAAATGCTTTTTCTGCGTCTATTGAAATGATCATATGGTTCTTATCCTTTCTCTTATTGATGTGATGTATCACATTGATTGATTTGCAAATATTGGACCACGCTTGCAACTCAGGAATAAATTCCACTTCATTGTAGTGAATGGTTTTTTAAATGGATTTTTTGTTTGTTTTTGTTTTTTTACAGTTTATTGTCAAGTTGGTTTCCATATAACACTCAGTGCTCATCCCCACAAGTGCCCTCCTCCATGCCCATCTCCCCCTTCCCCCCCCACCCATCAGTCCTCAGTTTGTTTTCAGCATTCAAGAGTCTCTCATGGTTTGCCTCTCTCCCCCTCCCCCACTATTTCCCCCCTTCTTCTTCTTCCCCACAGTCCTCCGTTAAGTTCCTCTTAATCCTCCTAAATGTGCAAACATATGATATTTGTCCTTCTCTGCCTGACTTATTTCGCTCAGCATAACACCCTCAAGGTCCATCCATGTTGCTACACATGGCCAGATTTCATTGTTTCTCATTGCCATGTAGTATTCCATGGTATAGATAAACCACATCTTCTTGATCCATTTGTCCGTTGATGGACACTTAGGCTTTTTAAATGTATTTTTGAATTTGATTTCTAATAAATTGTTGAGGAGTTTTACATGTATATTCATCAGAAATATTAGCATGTACTTCTTTTTTTATGGTGTCTATCTGGTTTTGGTGTCAGAGTAATACTGGCCTTATAAAATGAATTTGGAAGTTTGCCTTCATTTTCCATTTTTTAGAATAGTTCGACAAGAATAGGTATTAACTCTTCTTTAAAAATTTTTAATGTTTATTTTTGAGGGAGAGCGCACACACACATACACACACACGAGTGGGGGAGGGGCAGAGAGATTGAGAGAGAGAGAGGCACAGAATCTGAAGCAAGTTCCAGGCTCTGAGCTGTCAGCATAGAACCCGACATGGGGTTCAAACTCACTACAAGATCATGACCTGAGCTGAAGTCAGACGCTTAACAGACTGAGCCACCCAGGTGCCCCATCCTATGCCCATTTTTTCCCTAAATTATTTTTTGGGTGTTGATTAACATAATTTAAAATTATGTCACATTCTCTATTTCTGTCATTGTGGTTATTATCTTAATGGCTGCATAATAGTCCGTTGAGTTGATATATTTTAATTTCCTATTCTTTTGTCTCCCATTATTCCTAATTCAACATCAGCTATTCCTCAAAAGGCACCCTGCAGAACATTTGCACCAGGCTTACCCAGGTAAACATGTGCACCTGTATACGTATAGGTTGAAGGGAGAGCATGTTAAAAGTTCACATTTGTAGACTTTGCTCTAGACATCATGTATCAGAATGTGTGGGGACAATGTTATCAGAATAACAATAATACATGTTACTTGTAGAAATATTACATAGTTTTTAAAATGCTGATTTTTCCCTTTAATTCTATCTTTAAGATATTTCCATGTTGACATATATGTGTAGTTAGCTGCATCATCACTTTAATGTGCATATATATATATTTAATATATATTTAATTTTTAATATATAATTTAAAATATATATATATTTATTTTTGAGAGAGAGAGAGAGAGACGGACAGACAGACAGACAGAGTGTGAGTGGGGGAGGGTCAGAGAGAGGGAGACACAGAATCTGAAGCAGGCTCCAGGCTCTGAGCTGTCAGCACAGAGCCTGATGTGGGGCTTGAACTCAAGAAGTGTGAGATCGTGACCTAAGCCAAAATTGGACACTTACCAACTGAGCCACCCAGACATCCCTGTAATGTCCGTATATATATCATAGGTGTTTTTTCAAAGAGTTCCATGTTGTTGGATGTTTATATTATTTGTAAATTTTCATGGTTATAAAACATGTTGCTTGCTTCCTTGTATAAGCATCTTTAAATACTCAACTGGTTATTTCCTTGGGACAAATCCCTAGAAATGCAATTTCTGATAAATATTATGTATTTTTAATAAGACTTGGTACGTGTTGCCAAGTTGCCCTTGAGAGTTGTTTTTCTAATTTGTATTTACACCAAATATGTCTTAGTATCTGTTTCTCTACACTTATGACTTTTTTATGCCCACACTCTTATCATTCCTTTAAATCTTTGACAAGAAGCAAGAAATATTGTTTTGATTAATTATTTTAATCTTGTGTTGTTTTTTAATGTAATAGATAAAATACTTCATATTATTTTCTTCTGCTAGGTTATTCATTTTTTTAGGAGATATGTTTTTGAGCCTTCTATTTCTTTGTAGTTGTCCTTACTGGAACCTTGTCCTGGATAAGTATCCAGTCAATTTTTATATATTTGATATGAATTCCCAACAATAGCAGATTCTTCAACTCTCATTTCCAGATTTAGAACATGTAAAATTATTGTTAATTTCGCAGTCCCATCTGCACACTGATTCTAACCAGTCAGGAGCTTCATCTTCATGTGGTTCTCAGTTTCATATTAAAAAAAATTAGGAAAGTTAATTTGAATTAATTAAAATGTAGATTTAATATTTGAACAAAGGTTAAGTGAATTTTAATTGATTTAATTGGTTGGCCAGAAAAAGAGAAATGGAAGAGGTTATTTAGTAAGGTCTCAAGTCTGTAAGAGGGTATTACATAGAGGATAGAAGGAACTGGAAGAGTTCCTGCACCTGGAAGAGTTTAAGCGAGGCATAATAAAAAGCATCTCAGTGTGGCTGTTATGAGACATTAAAATAAATTCTCTGGTGGAGGTTAAATGTTTTCTCAAAATCTATCTTCCTCTGAATGGTCCAGGTGCAATCTTTTTATGGAAAGGGAACCTATGAGTTCTTGAAGGATTGGGCTGTGGCTCCCTCCCTCCCTCCCTCCCTCCCTCCCTCCCTTCCTTCCTTCCTCCCTTCCTTCCTTCCTTCCTTCCTTCCCAGTACCAAATTTAGGTTCTGGCTACCACACACACAGCTGCTCAGAATGTTTACTTATAAGTGTTCCTATAACATCAATAGCAATGTAAGATGGAGAAAGTCCTGTTTTCCAAAATGCCTCTCAGGAAAACAAGTAAATATGATAGGAAGGAATAAGAACCGTGGAGTGGTAGAGGGGCCAACTAGTGGGGTATTTACAGAGAGCATGAAACAATAATAAAAGGTGTTAAACTCTTTTCTAAGGAAAACGTGTCCAATTATGTACTTCCCAAGGAAGGTGAGTCTGGTTCTTATTTTGTTGAATGGCAAGTACCCTTTTAGGGCCAGAATGGAATTATTTTGATCAATAGAAGGGAATGCATACCACCAGAAGTCCTGTTGTGGCTCCTCTCTGAGCAGAGAACAGCCTCTTTGATGTTGAATGAAGGCACTGAGGCAGGATCTGGGTATGATCTAGGAATAGGAGAATAGGAGATTTAGGAACTGACGGTGCGTGTCTAGGAATCCATAATTCTATCTTAGATGTATTACGTTCAAAATGCCACATTCAAACAGACCTGATACTTTTATTTATTTATTTTTTACAAATAGTTTATTGTCAAGTTGGTTTCCATATAACACCCGGTGCTCATCCCCACACGTGCCCTCCTCCATACCCATCCCCCCCTCCTCCCCAACACCCATCAGTCCTCAGTTTTTGTCAGCATTCAAGAGTCTCTCATGGTTTGCCTCTTTCCCTTTCCCACACCATTTCTCCCCTTCTTCTCTCCCATGGTCCTCCGTTAAGTTCCTCCTAATCCTCCTATACGTGCAAACGTATGATATTTGTCCTTCTCTGCCTGACTTATTTCACTCAGCATAACATCCTCAAGGTCCATCCATGTTGCTACACATGGCCAGATTTCATTGTTTCTCATTGCCATGTAGTATTCCATGGTATAGATAAACCACATCTTCTTGATCCATTCATCTGTTGATGCACACTTAGGCTCTTTCATGTTTTGGCCATTGTTGAGAGTGCTGGTATGAACATTGGGGTACTTGTGCTCCTATGCATCAGCATTTCTGTATCCCTTGGGTAAATCCCTAGCAGTGCTATTGCTGGGTCATAGGGGAGTTCTACTGCTAATTTTTTTAGGAACCTCCACACTGTTTTTCCAGAGGGGTGCACCAGTTTACATTCCCACCAACAGTGCAGGAGGGTGCCCGTTTCTCCACATCCTTGCCAGCATCTAGAGTCCTCTGATTTGCTCATTTTAGCCACTCGGACTGGCGTGAGGTGGTATCTCAGTGTGGTTTTGATTGTATTTCCCTGATGAGGAGGGATCCTGAGCATCGTTTCATGCGTCTGTTGGCCATCTGGATGTCCTCTTTAGAGAAGTCAGACCTGATACTTTTAAATAGGTTTATCATGATTTGACTTGGTACCCCTCTGGGAAAAATCAAATCTTATGAATTGGAATTATAGGAACAATTTTTCAAAGAAAATTTATGTGAGCCATTTTATATTTTAATCTCAGCCTTTCCAAAACTGACATTTACCATTTTTAATTAAAAATTTAAGTAAACAGATATAATACAGATATATGGGTAACTCATTACAATTCTTTTTGCCTTATTTGATTTGAACAATTACATATAGTACATAGCTATGGATTATATTTTTAGTTATGCAAATGGCAACTGAGGACTGTGAACCTACTTCTCTTACTGTCTCTGAGCATTTCCCTCATAAACACTGTTCCAGGTTTGCTGTATTTGCTCTCTAATCATTTAAGTAGCGTGACTTGTTTGCTCAGCTCTATAATTTTTATAGAGTCTTGGGAGGAAGAGAAGATAAGGCTGTGCTCAATTTGTCATCTTTAACCTAATTCTTAATATTTTCTTAATAAGTCATGTTGCATAGTTTTAATACTCAGATCTTGTAGACTTTTTTGGGCAATGAAAAAATAATGAGGGGGTGCCTGGGTGGCTCAGTTATTTAAGTGGCCGATTTCAGCTCAGGTCATGATCTCAAGGTTCATGGGTTTGGGCCCAGCATCGGGCTCTGTGCTGACAGCTCTGAACCTGCTTCAGATTCTGTGTGTCTCTCTCTCTTCCCCTCCCCTACTCATACTTTGTCTCTCAAAAGTAAAATAAAACATTTAAAAAAATTAAAAAAAGAAAAATAATGAGAACCTAATATATTGTGATAGTGTGTTAAAAGGCATTTTATCTAATTTCATACTCTACCGGAAGAATATCTTGATTACAAAACTGCCCATTTTTGTGTGTTTGGCTCATTATTCAAGTAAATACATAGTAAGATTTAGGACCATTCTGTTACTGAGGAGCTTTGAAATGAAGAGTTACATTTTTATCCTAAAACTGTGCATTTTTAATTAGAAAGTTAGGTGAATAATAAGAAGTGCTTACAACATACAAAAAGGACTTCTCAGATGGGTGAGATTAGTAATGTGAGGGTTTTTTTACTGATCAAGAGGATAAAGTCAACAATGGTTGTAAGAATTATGATTTTTGAGATTTTATGACACTTTTTTTTCCCTAAGACCACATCGTATTTAGATGTTCAAATAAGATTTTAACTTAAATGACTAAATATCTGTTTGCTCATATGCATGTTTTAATTTAAGCACATTTAGATAATTGTTTTCTATAACATAGTACTTTTGTTTGATTTTTAAAATACAAGCTCAGTTGTTAGTATCATAGAAATCTGTAAATAAGTTTTTTCAATTAAACTTTACTTTTTGTCTAATGATACAAACACTTGTTAAAAGCAAACTAGTATAAAAGATATGTACTGTTATGTTTATTGCAGCATTATTTACAGTAGCCAAGGTATGGATGCAACCTAAGCATTTATCGATATATGAATGGATAAAGAAAATGTGATGTATTGGAACAATGGAATATTACTCAACTATAAAAAGGATGAAATCTTGTCATTTGTTACAATATGATGAACTTAGAAGTTATTATGCTAAATGAAATAAGTCAGATGGAGAAAGATAAATTCCATATGATTTTACTTATATGTAGAATCCAAAAACAAAACAAATTAACAAACAACACAAAGAAGAACAGACTCATAAATATAAAGAACAAACTTATGGTTGCCAGAGGGGATGGGGCTGGAGGGACAGGTAAAATAGATGAAGATTTTTTTTTGTTAATATTTTTTTATTTATTTCTAGGAGAGAGAGATCGAGAGACAGCGTGAACAGGGGAGGGTCAGAGAGAGAGGGAGTCACAGACTGAAACAGGCTCCAGGCTCTGTGCTGGCAGTCAGCACACAATCTCGAACTCACGAACCGCGAGATCATGACCTAAGCGAAAGTCGGACGCTTAACCGACTAAGCCACCCAGGTGCCCCAAATAGATGAAGATTAAGAGGTACAAACTTCTAGTTATAAATAAGTCACAGGGATGAAAAGTACAGTAGAAGGAATATAGTCAATAATATTGTAATAAAATTTAAAATATTTTTAACCAGCAAAATGGATTTATATGGGAATAGCAGAGAATTGCAATTTGGGACATGCAAGCTATAGCTAAACCACAGGCAAGTCCAACAAATAAAAGAAAAGAATGTTATTTTATAGAGGACAAGTTGGAAGGGGTTGTTTTGAACCACAGTCCACCAGAGAATAGCAAGAGTTCAGGGTGTGATAATGGTTTCTCATTTGCTGAGCTACTGGGTTAGTTAATTTCTTGTAGGGGATGCAGTGTCCATTTTTCCCTGTTAGGGCCTGTAATCCTGATTCTTTACTGTTGTGGATACTCCTGTTGGGGTCTGTAAGTGACAGTTCTTCCTGTACTTGACTTCAGATGGGATAGAGCATGAGAGCTCCCTTTATTGTAAAAGTTTTGTATGGTGACAGATGGTAACTACACTTACCATGATGAGCATTTTGTAATGTATATAATCGTCGAATCAGTATTTTGTACACCTGAAACTAATATATATCAACTATACTTTAATTTTTAAAAAGCAAACTAATATGAGAAGACTTTTAATGAAAAAAACGGCATTCCCTATATCCGAATCCCCTTTTCATGTCTCTCCAGATATGATGTCTCTCCAGATACGATAGAATTTTAGCTTTCTAAACAATATTGTTAAACTACTATTTCTTGAATTTTTAGCTTCGGAGTTTATCTCTTGATTTTTCACTATATAGCCTCCAGCTTTTTAAAATCTTAACTTTTAGGGGCGCCTGGGTGGCTTAGTCGGTTGAGCATCCGACTTTCGCTTCGGTCATGATCTCACGGTTCGTGGGTTCGAGCCCCGCGTCGGGCTCTGTGCTGACTGCCAGCTCAGAGCCGGGAGCCTGTTTCAGAGTCTGTGTCTCCCTCTCTCTCTGAGCCTCCCTGCTCACACTGTCTCTCTCTCTCTCTCTCTCTCTCTCTCTCCTAGAAATAAATAAAAACATTAAAAAAATAAAAAAATAAATAAAAAATAAAATCTTAACTTTTGGGACACCTGGGTGGCTTAGTCAGTTAAGCGTCCGACTTTCCCTTAGGTCATGATCTTGCGGTTCGTGGGTTCGAGCCCAGAGTCTGTATCTCCCTCTCTCTCTGACCCTCCCTTGCTCATGCTGTCTCTCTCTCTCTCCTAGAAATAAAAAAAAAAAAAAAATTAAAAAAAAATAAAATCTTAACTTTTGAATTATATAATGTTACTTAGTTCAAGCAATATTCAGTGTTCATATTACTATGATTATGTAATTATTATTCTTTCACATATTACACCATGATTAAATTTCCTTTCTACTAGAACCTTTGTTTTCCTGAGCATTAATGATTATATTGTTCTTTTTCTTTTTTTGCTGGTTATATTTCTTTTTTTAAATTTCTTTTTTCTTAAATTTTTTGTTTTGAATAGTTTATTGTCAAGTTGGTTTCCATGTAACACCCAGTGCTCATCTCCGCAAGTGTTTCATCTGCTTAATTTTTTATATGATTACCAGTAATTCATCTCTGAATTCTATGACAGAACTATTAATCTGTCACTATATTTATTTATTAAAAATTTTTTTTCAGCCAAAGTAATACTGAAAAATAAAACCAAAACGGGAGGTATCACCATCCCAGACTTTAGCCTCTACTACAAAGCTGTCATCATCAAGACAGTATAGTATTGGCACAAAAACAGACACATAGACCAATGGAACAGAATTGAGAACTCAGAAGTGGACCCAAAAGTATACAGCCAACTGATCTTTGACAAAGCAGGAAAGAATATCCCATGGAAAAAAGGCAGCCTTTTTAACAGATGGTGTTGGGAGAACTGGACAGCAACATGCAGAAGAATGAAACTAGGTCATTTTCTCACACCATGCACAAAAATAAACTCAAAATGGATAAAGGACCTGAACGTGAGGCAGGAAATAATCAAAGCCCCAGAGGAGAATGCAGGAAACACCCTCCTTGACCTCCACCGCAGCAACTTCTTACTTGACACATCCCCAAAAGCAAGGGAATCAAGAGCAAAAATAAACGATTGGGACCTCATCAAGATTAAAAGCTTCTGCACAGCCAAGGAAACAACCCAGAAAACTAATAGGCAACCAACGGAATGGGAAAAGATAGTTGCAAATGACATATCAGATAAAGGGTTAATATCCAGAATCTATAAGGAACTCACCAAACTACATGCCCGAAAAACAAACAACCCAGTGAAGAATGGGCAGAAGATATGAGCAGACACTTCTCCCAAGAGGACATCCAGATGGCCAACAGACACATGAAACGATGCTCAACATCCCTCCTCATCAGGGAAATACAAATCAAAACCACACTGAGATACCACCTCACGCCATTCCGAGTGGCTAAAATGAGCAAATCAGAGAACTCTAGATGCTGGCTGGATGTGGAGAAATGGGCACCGTCCTACACTGTTGGTGGTGATGTAAACTGGTGCAGCCCCTCTGGAAAACAGTGTGGAGGTTCCTCAGGAAACTAACAATAGAACTCCCCTATGACCCAGCAATAGCAGTGCTAGGGATTTACCCAAGGGATACAGAAATGCTGATGCATAGGAGCACATGTACCCCAATGTTCATAGCAGCACTCTCCACAATAGCTAAACCATGGAAAGAGCCTAAGTGTCCATCAACAGATGAATGGATCAAGAAGATGTGGTTTATCTATACCATGGAATACTACATGGCAATGAGAAACAATGAAATCTGGCCATGTGTAGCAACATGGATGGACCTTGAGGGTGTTATGCTGAACGAAATAAGTCAGGAAGAGAAGGACAAATATCATATGTTTGCACGTATAGGAGAATTAGGAGGAACTTGACGGAGAAACAAGGGGAAGAGGCAAACCATGAGAGACTCTTGAATGCTGACAAAAACTGAGGACTGATGGATGAGGGGGGGAGGGGGGGATGGGCATGGAGGAGGACACTTGTGGGGATGAGCACTGAGTGTTATGTAGAAACTAATTTGACAATAAACTATTTTTTAAAAAAAATGAAGAAAAGCATCATAGAGGCACAAGAATGCTGGAGGGATCTTAGATACAATCTAATCCTGGTGTCCAACTGATATATTAGGTAACACAGCTCAACAGATTAAATAAAACATTTTTTTCTTTCTAGAGGAGGGGCACCTGGGTGGCTCAGTTGGTTAAGCATCCAACCTCAGCTCAGGTCATAATCTTGTGGTTCTCGAGTTGGAGTCCTGCTTTGAGTTGGGCTCTGCTGACAGCAGCCTGGAGCCTGCTTCGGATTCTGTGTCTCCTTCTCTTTCTGCCCCTCCCCTGCTCACACGTTCCCTCTCTCTGTCTCTCTCTCTCTCTCTCAATTATAAGTAAACATTTAAAAAAATTTTTATGTTACTAGAAGAAAAAAATTTAATTCACTCCTTCCTGTATTCAACAAACATTATTGAGTACTCTCAACATGTCAGGCACTAGGATAAGCACTGGGGGCTGAAAAGATAAATAAGACATAGTCCTGCTTTTGAGGACCATAGTTGAAATGTACTAATCATTATTATATTTCAAAAACTGATTGTTAAGCATATCTTGAAACTACTGTGTTAATACCACTGGAGACTTCTAGCCAAATGGCACAAAGAAATGATTCTTAATAGGGAGAATGTTGGTAAACACTGCCACTATATGGTAACTTTGCTGAGAATCCTTGAATGGAAAATGTTTAATAATAAACCCTCTTTCATTTGTCTTAAAAAGATTTTTTTTCATTTATTTATTTTTGGGAGACAGAGACAGACAGAGCACAAGTAGGGGAGGGGCAGAGAGAGAGAAGGAGATACAGAATCCAAAGCAGGCTCCAGGCTCTGAGCTGTCAGCACAGAGCCCAACACCGGGCTCAAACCCACAAACCGCAAGATCATGACCTGAGCTGAAGTCGGACGCTTAACTGGCTGAGCCACCCAGGGACCCTGTAATCTGTCACTATATTTAAACATGTCAGATAATAGATTTCTTTCCCTTTCTCCTGCCATCTATGCTTTCCCCCTCCCTCTCTTCTTTCCCTTTCTCTCCCTTCTTTCTTTCCTCCTTCCTTCCATTTCTCCTTCTTACCTTTCTGCTTTCCTTCCCTGCTTTTATCCATTATCCCTCTTAGAGCCTTCTATTCTCTGCTCTATTCTGGACAATTGCTCTTAAACCTACTGCTCACTTGTCATCCTGGGATCTCCCTTCAGTCCTCTCCTGTAAATACATTGTTTCCTGGATCAAATCTTCCTCTTTCATTGTTTAGTTTCTCAGTGTAGGGGGGCATGTAGCAGTAGCTTCCTCAGAAAAGGTCAATGAGAGGGAAAATACATCTTTCAACTTTGCATGTGTGAAAATGTCTATTCTTTCACGTATTTGACAGTGTGGTTGCATAAAAAATTGTAGGCTTTCTTCTAAAGATTTTTTAAAGTTTATTTATTTAGAGAGATAGATAGAGAGCACAAGCAGGGGAGGGGCAGAGAGAGAGGGAGAGAAAATCCCAAGCAGGTTCTGCACAGTCAGTGTGGAGCCTGATCCAGGGCTCGAACTCACAAACTGTGAGATCATGACCTGAGATGAATCCAAGAGTCAGATGCTTGACCAGCTGGGCCACTCAGGTGCCCACTGAAATTGTAGGTTTAATCAAAGTTTAGAAAAGTTTCAGTAAGGGTTTAACCTTGTATTTATTTTGAAAGATGCAAGCCATTTGAATCTGATCTAGTTAAAAGTAACAACCTGGTTACCTCTCTGATTTTTAGCCTTGATATTGTAAATTTTACTCAGAAATTTCTGAGTTTTCCCTTTGAATTTTGGATAACATGTGTTATCCATGTGAAGTCAGACTATGACTGTCCTTCCAAAAGAGACAGGAGAATAAATGAAGAACCAAGTGGGTGGAGGATGTCAGTTGAATTAAATACTTTCAGAAGATTATCTTTCAAAGTTTTTTGCCCATTGGGTTTGTACATAAGAAATTCAATATCTTAAGGTTTTTTTTTTTCTTGTAAAATGTCAGGAGCAAGAATCTTAAGAGGACTTGAGAATTGTGAAAGTTCTCTTGCAAAGAACTGGTGTTTTGTTATTTTTAAAAATTGAGGTGAAATTGACATATCATAAAATTAACCATTTTATTTTTATTTTTAAAAATGTTTTAAAAAATGTTTTATTTATTTCTGAGAGAGAGAGACAGCATGAGCAGGAGAGGGTCAGAGAGAGAGAGGGAGACACAGAATCTGAAGCAGGCTCCAGGCTTTGAGCTGGCAGTCAGCACAGAGCCCGACACGGGGCTCGAACCCACTAACTGTGAGATCATGACTTGAGCCGAAGTTGGACACTTAACCGACTGAGCCACCCAGGTGCCCCAAAATTAACCATTTTAAAGTGCACAGTTTGGTGGCATTTAATACACTTACAGTGTTGTGCAGCCAGTACTTGTATGTAGTTACAAAGCATTTCATCACCTCAAAAGGATTGCCAAATCTTGATACTGATTCTTTTTTTAGAACATAAACTTGTACCTTGGCTTTCATATTTGGTCTTAATATATCAGTCACTTAGGAAATAAGCCAGATTATTATATTCTGACCATTCAATTTCTTCAAAGTTACATTGTACATAATTTATAGTTTTCTTATCAGAAAATCACAAAAGGATATTAATGTGCTTTGTGCATATCATGTTCTTTGAATTGCAGTGTAGAAGTTAAATTAGAACATACCTAGTATTCCAAAAATTAGATTGTCTTTGTTGTTTTTGTTTTAGAATATTTAGAAATGTGCTGCTGCAGAACTTTGAAAATGCAGGCTAGAGAGTAGGCAAATCTCATCAAGAAATGGTTCATTTAACAAAGAAGTTAATAGATCATAAATGTTTCTGCCTTTTTTCACCAGCACATTGTGCTGCCGTTTGTCACATGCTGTAGGATGATCATCTTGTCATTCTGTGAGGGAGAATCTCTTTTGAACAGGGTTTAAAGTAGGTGGGATCTCATGGACCATAATTTCTGGTACCTTTAGAGAGGCAGTGAGAAAAAGGAAAGGATTAGGAAAAGTGCCATAGACTACTTTCATCTTTTCATTTTCCCCTAAAACTCTACCTTTAAAATAAATTAGGTTGCATTCACATCCTGCTTTTCTTATTAACAGCTCTTTGTTTATTTTGTGAGATTTAGAGATTTAAAAGGAAGCTTCAAAGGAAGAGGCGTTTTTCCTGGAAGGCAGACTCTTGTCAGCTTTTGCCAGGTTAGTCATGGGTTATAGGTAATCCAGATTGTTGTCTCATTCTGTCAGTCAGATATACAGATGGCCTATCTTTTTTTGGTTTGTTTTAGTGTGAAATAAAATACCACATACTGGCAGGCAGGTAGATCTAACAAATATAAGTTACTGTGGAGCTTTATAAGTTAGTACACAGCTGTAATTATTAATAATTAATGTAAATTAAATAGAAAATAATACCATATAATAAATAACTAAAAAGAAATCAAGTTACATTAATTAAATGTATGCATATCAATACATGCATATACAATAATTAGATGTAATTATTTAGTTCAGTGGTTCTCAAAGTTTGGGTGTCAGGCCAGTAGCATTGGCATCACCTGCGGGCCTGTTAGAACTTCTGAATCTATTACTAAATTAGAAACTCTAGGGGATGAGGCCCAGTAGCCCTCAGGGGGTTCTGATGTAGGGCCCAATTTTAGTTTGGAAACCACTGTATTAAGTACTGATAGGGTGTCCTCTAGTGTTTTATTTTATTTTATTTTATTTTGCCAGAATTGCATTTGACAAATGATTGGCCTAGAAATTCTGATGTAAAGATAAAAATGAAAGAATAGTGTTTGTTTTTAAAAGTTATCTAATCTCAATATTTCTTTCAAACCTTTTTCTATGCATACTTTTGCAAATTTTAGAACATCTCCATACAATTTTAAACCTTGGTGTTTTTTTGGACCTAACATTATGGAAAAAGCATTGTCCATGTTAAAAAAATACTTAGTAAACATAAAATTGAAAGACTACTTAGTTGTTCATAACTTCATCTTCTTATTTTCCATGTTTGTATGTTGAATATTTCTCTTTTTATAAGGAAGAATGAGTGTGAACAGCTGTTTTTGCCTACCATGTTATCTTTGTATATACTTAACCAATATCCTCTCATATTGCCAAAGAAATATAGATGAATTTTGTAAAACTGTAAAGCAGGCAGTAGTCGGTGCTTAACCATGTAAATTTATTAGGGTTTTGTGTTTTTCATTTAATGCTTCCTCATCACCTCCGATTATCGCCCTCTGGTTGCTCCATGTCTCATTCTCTGGTTTAGTCCTTTTTGACTCATTTCTTCCTTCAAATATTTGCAGTCTTTCACAGGTTCTGTCTTGAAGCTGTTAAAGGCAGGAGTTTGGAGACTATGATAATCAGTTGAAGAAGATATTTTGGGACTGGTGAACTTTTCCCTGCTTTTAATCCCAGGATTGTCCGGCTTGCTTAGTGGTTAATAGAACATCTATAGAGTCAGATGAACCACATCTCCACTTAACTAGATTTGTGTCTTTGGCAAATTCCTTTGAACTTAGGTTTTCTCATCTAATAGTTTAATGGTATCTTATTTATAAATGTGAGCATTATATTCTATATAAATTTATTGTTGGACACTACCGAGATATAATCCTCAGTAACTATTAGGTATAACTATTTAAAAATATTTTTTTAATGTTTATTTCTTTTGAGAGAGAAGGAGCACAAGCAGAGAGAGGCAGAGAGTGAGGGAGACACTGAATCTGAAGCAGGCTGCAAGTTCTGAACTGTCAGCACAGAGCTTGACATGAGACTTGAACTCACAAGCTGTGAGATCATGACCTGAGCCAGAGTTTAAAGCTTGCTATTACTATTACAGGTACTGTTAGTGTTTGTTTAATTATAGAACTATTTTTGTACAGTTGCTGAGATTCCTAGTTTTAGCCTGTAGTTTTTGTGACTAATAAAGCTTTATTGTTTATATTCATGCTAATGGAAAGTTGGCTTTACTTTATCCTACAGTTAAATTTAACCTTTAACATGAAAAATTTTAAATTTTTACGGGAAATTTTTTTTCAAAATTTATTTTGTGTGTGAGAGAGAATATGTGCACAAGGGAGGGGCAGAGAGAGAGGAAGAGAGAGAAAGAGGGAGAGAGAATCCCAAGTAGGCTCCATATACACTGTCAGCGCAAAGCCCCACATGGGGCTTGTTCCCATGAACGAAGAGATCATAACCTGTGCCAGAATCAAGAGTTAGACACTTAACTGCCTGAGCTAAGTAAGTGCCCCTGGAAAAAATATTTTAAGAAGGAATCATTTCAGATTCATATATAAGTCTTCTTTATTTTATTTATCTTGTTTTTTTATTATTAATTTTTTAAAATTTACACCCAAGTTAGTTAGCATATAGTACAACAATGATTTCAAGAGTAGATTCCTTAATGTCCCTTACCCATTTAGCCCAAGTCATTTTCTTTTAGAAATGAAAATTATGTCTCTCAGAGGAAGTTGTCTTTTGTAGAGTACTTATACTTTCACTGTTTTTATAACATTACACGTTTCCTAGAAATTTGTGGGGAAAAGTGTATTTTAGTGTACTATTAATTATAAATACATTGAATATTTTTCTTGTAGTCTGTGAACTTGCTTAATTTTTAAGCATCATAACTCAAAGTGCTAATTGAGAAAAAGGAAACATGATTGGATTTTATTTTCATTTTGCATAATTTTTGGGATTTTGTGCCTGTATATATTGAATTTGAGAACACCGTTTAACATGAATTACTCTTGTAAGTGATTATATTAATACTAATTTGCTCTTTTCATGTGCTGAGAAGTGTGCAACATTTTGGTATACTCAGTTTATTCATTTAACCACTTGTGAGTGAGTATTAGGTGCTGGGTACTATGCTTGGTGATAGGTATATAAGCATGAGTGAGATATAGTAGAGTCTTTTCTTTTGTGGAGAAATGCATAAACAAGTAATTTTAATGCAGTGTGTTGAGTTGTATAATAAAGGCATGTAGAAAGTGCTGTAGAAACATGTGAGTGGCACATTTAACTTGCCATTTCAACTTAGGTGGAGAGCAAGGAAGACTGGTTGATGATTGTGTATGAGGCCAGGCAATTTAGTAAGACTTGTCAAAGAAGGTAATGTCTTTGAAGGAAAGAAACAAGTTCAGCAGGGTGGTCCAGGCTAGTATGTCTGAGAAAAAGGGGAGTACTGTTGTCATTTGTAGATGACATAGGAATCAACTGAGAAATGTACAGCAAAGGAGAATTCTGCAAGATTGCCAGACACAAGATCAGCTTACAAAAATTAATAGCATTTCTTTATGCTCATCATAACCAACTAGAAAATATAATTTAAAAATTCATTCACAATATAAAAATATCTCCAAGATGTCTAAAATACACAGAATCTGTATGGCAAAAGCTTTGAAATACTAAGACAAATAGCTAAATAAATGGAAGGATATCCTATATTGGATGGGACAACTTAATAACTGTATGTCAGTTCTTCCTTAGTGAATGTACAAATCGATTGCAATTCCAATTAAAATTACAGTTGTATTTTTTGATGAATTTGACAAGGTTTGATGGCTAAGTCAGCCTTTAACAAAAAAGCAAAGGGTGAGAATTTATCATATGAGATATTAAGACATCTTAAAAAGCCTTACTATTGTACATAGGCCAGTTAACCCTCTGAGAGATTTTGGAGACAAGCCATTGTATATGGGCTGATTCTCATTGTTTACAGATTCCATGTCTGTGAATTCATCTACTTGCTAAAATATGTTTCTAAACCTAAATCAATATTCACGGTACTTTTGCAGTCATTTCCCATAGAGATTTCTTTTTTCTTTTTCTTGCATAGAATTGAGAAGACTTTGAGTTGCTTGATGAATAGGAGCACATTCCCAGCTGAACAAGGCAATGCTCTTATTGTTTCAGTGCTCATACTATTTCCAGTCCTATTTTCAGTCTGTGTGGAGCCACATTTTCTGAATTTTTGTATATTTTGATGGTGATTTCATTGCTTAAAATGGCCGCAATGCAAAGGGTTGAAGTGCTGTCTAGTGTTCTTAAGCACAAGGAGGCTGTAATGTGCTTTATGGAAAAAAAAAATACTTGTGTCAGGTAATTTCTTCAGACATGAGTTATATAGTGCTGTCAGCTGAGAGTTCAATGTTCATAATTAACAATATGTATTAGATAAGGTATCTTTAAGCAGAATCACACATAAAATGAGGCTAAGTATTGATTGTACTGGAAATATTGTGACCACAGATTCACAGGAACTATATTTCTCCTAGGATCGATGGTTCAGTATTGCTAATTCAGTGTTTGTGGTGACTTTATTGCACAATTAACAAGAATTGACTGCATATGTACATCAGTCAGAGTCTAGTCAAGAAATCAGAATCCGTACTAGGGGGCTCAATAAAAATAATTGACTGTTAGGAAATGGCTACATTGTCTTGGAGGGCTAAAAACCAGAGGAAACCAGAAGAAACACTCTTGGGAGAACAGAGGGGAGAGGCTGGAGTTCTTATAAGCCTCAAGCATGGAGCAGGTCCTGGTGGAGCTGGGACCCAGTCATCTGAGGGGAGAGTACTTCCAGGATGAGGTTGCCTCTGGGAGTATAAAGGAGCTGACACAGGAAGAGCTGTTGCTGATGGGATGAAGAACCATTGCTGGGCTGAGCTGTATGAATAGCAAGGAAATGAGAAGAAGAGAATTCTATTTACTCTCTTGTCCTTGGAAGAACCCAATAGTAAGCCAGCTGGCCAAGGAGAATACTTTGCTGAGTTCCAGCTCCAGTATCACAAATCAAAATATAGTAGCAGTAGATTTGGGCCTGGGGGACAATAGTTTAATATCCAGCACAATATGAGATCTAATATATAATAAAGATAGCACTACAAATTCTCACACATGTCTTTGAAGAGATATGCGTAGCAGGGTGATTAAAAGCACAGGGGCACCTGGGTGGCTCAGTCTGTTAAGTATCCTACATTGGCTCAGGTCACGAACTCGCAGTTTATGGATTCCAGCCCAGCATCAGGCTCTCTGCTGTCAGCACGGAGCCTGCTTGGGATCTTCCGTAACCCTCTCTTTCGGTGTTTCTCCCTGCCTGTGCCCTCTCCCTTTCTCAAAAATAAAATAAAACATTAAAAAACAATAAAAGCAGAGATTCTGGAATGAGACAACTTAGATTTGAATTTTGGCTCTACTATTTACTGTGTGATCCTGGGCAAATTATGTAATCTCTCTGTACTACCACATGAAGGAAAGATATTCACCTCCCAGGAACACCTACATTGGACAATTATATGAGCAAGAAATAAACCTACTTGTTAAGCACTGAAAGCTTGGATTTGTTTGTTATAGTATATAACATTATCCTAACTGTTACCACAGGATATTTGTTGTGATTTAAAAAATTTTTTTAAATGTTTTATTCATTTCTGAGAGAGAGAGAGAGAGAGATATAGAGAGAGAGCAGGGGAGGGTCAGAGAGAGAGGGGGGGGAGACACAGAATCTGAAACAGGCTCCAGGCTCTGAGCTGGCAGTCAGCACAGAGCCCGACGCAGGGCTCGAGCCCACGAACCGTGAGATCATGACCTGAGCAGAAGTTGGACACATAACCGACTGAGCCACCCAAGTGCCCCTGTTGTGATGTTTTTTTTATGGTAGAGGAATTGCAGGCAAACTGAGTGACTGTTATGGTGATATTAAGTTTAAATAAGGCAGATGCACAGGATGGAGAATTATACAGTAATTAGAAGTGAAAAACATATATAAATGAATTATACAATAATGGTGCTGAGTGAAAAAATGAAATGAGATCTATGACACCAATACCATTTATTTGAATTAAAATATATTCATACAAAACAATACACAGTTTCCAAGAACAAATACAAACACAAAGATATACTTTGGGTTTATTGGAATAGTTGCCTCTGAGGATGTGGGGGAAGAGAAGGGACTCAAGGTATAAAAGAAAGTAAAAAGAGAGTGGCTGTGCACAGATCAGTAGTGATAATTGCCTTGAACTGATGGCATTTAATTTCTTCAATCTTCTTTTACCTGATAGGAAAAGGAAGAACAACCAAAATCAAACCTATAATAGTAACAAAAGGGAATATGTATTGGAATGAATTTAATGAGAAATGTAGAACACACAGAGGAAGGAAACTTTAAAGTTTCTATGTGAATGAAAGACAACTTGAATAAATAGAAAGATAGTCTTTGTTCCTGCAAAGTTCAATTTTTCTTAAACTGTTCCATATTGAAATAGAAGGGTATGAAAAGAGCCTTTATACACCTGTTGATTTGTATTTGAAAAGGTTTAGTATTGCCTTATAAATCAACAGAATAGAAAACCCCTAAATAGACATCTCTATGTAAGGGAAATGAGTGTACAATAAAATTCATTTAAAATTAGTGGGGAAGGGGCACCTGGGTGGCTCAGTCAGTTAAGCATCTGGCTCTAGGTTTTAGTTCAGGCCGTGACCTCATGGTTTCATGAGTTCAAGTTTGAGCCCCATGTCGGGCTCTGTGCTTACAGTGTGGAGCCTGCTTGGAATTCTTTTTCTCCCTCTCTTTCTGCCCTTCCCACACTTGCACTGTCTCTGTCTCTCAAAATAAATAAACTTAAAAGGATCTTAAAATTAGTGAGGAAAAGAAGAATTGTTCAGATAATTATGTTGGGACATATTAGCTATACATTTGGAGGAAGAAGTATTGGGTTCTGAAGATTGAATAAATCAAATTCATAAGAATCAACTGTAGGTGGATAAGATTTAAACACCCCAAACTAGTAGTAGAAGAAGATATAAATACATTCAGAAATTAGAAGTACTAGAGAATTAGATAGTTCACATTGTCATCGTTATCATCTTCATCATCTTGGAGTAGGGAATGTTGTTATTCAAATAGTATACAAACCCCAGATCCAAAAGGGACAAGGATTTGTATATTTGATTGCATGGAAATTGTGAATTTCTCAGTAAGAAACACCCTAAGAAAAATCAAGGAATGGGTGATAGATTGACAGGAAAAGATTGACAACATCTGTACGAGATGAACTAATGTCCTTCACATATAAAGGGCTTACAGTTAAAATGAAAGCAGCCAGTGGAAAAATAACAGAACAAAAGGCCATGTATGGGAAATAATAACATAGGTGGCTTGCACACAAATGAAACAATACTAATATTGTTTAAATACTCGTAATTAAAGAAATACAAAGTTTACTTTTTTAAGGGAGACCACTTTTCACCAATCAGACTGGCAGAAATAAAAAGTTTGATAATGCAAGGGGTTGGCTAGTGTGTGGAAAAATGGACAGTCTTATGAATTAGTTGGAGGATGTTTTAGTGGAAGTTCATTGGGAAAAAAAAGAGTGTGATTTGTGTAGAAACTGGCAAATACTTTGTCTTTCTGTTTTGACTGCTAAAAGAGGACCACTTAGAGAAATAAAATCTCTTGTCCTTAGTATATTTGTATGCTTTGAATTAGATATTGGTATTTGGAAAGATAGGGAAAGCCCAGATTGGCAAAGGACTTTGAATTCCAAATTCCAGGGTTTATATTTTATTCTGGGAGGCTCCTGAAGCCTTTGTATGCAGGGTAGTGAAGTAATCAGACTGTAATTTAGAAAGAACTTTGTGATAGTAAATGTGGTAAATGGATTGGTAGAGTAGTGGTATGGTGTAGGTAGTGATATTGAGAATACTAACACTTGAAAAATCACTTATAAAGCTATTGCCATGGTTCAGATGACCATTGATAAGGTTCTGATTTAGAACAATGGGGATGGAGAGAGAGAATTTAGAATCTTTAGGATTTGGTGGTTGGCTGGATAGGTGGGGAGAGGGAATAGTTAAACATGAATCTCTTCCTGAAGTCAAAAAGGAATCAGGAGTTTTAAAGAATTTCTGAGAGTAATTCTGCTTGCTTTAGAGCTTCCAAGAGTAATTCTACTCACTGTTGAGTAAGGTGCACCATATATAACCACAATAAAGCCTAAACATTTCTAGATTTTGGGCAATTAGGAGTGGCATGGGGTAGAGTTTAATCTTCTTGAGGCTTTTGTATTTCCTAGAACCAATCTCTAACATTGGTTTTGGAACAAGTTCTTCTTGCCTTCTCCATCATCTCCATCCCCATTTCTGTCATCGCCATTTCCATCTCTATGATCTCTATCTCTATCATCTCTACCTGCATCTCCATCTTCATTTCTATCATCTCCATTTCTATCACCTCCATGTCCCATGTCCCATGTCCCATATCCCATCTCCATCCTTTTCTCCACCCTTTGTTATCGTGGCTCTGTTAGAATATTAACCATCAATGTTTTCTGCTCTGGATTTAGTCAGGGGACTCTGATGTGTGACAATTGATAACACTGGGGGAAATAAAAGTGTATTGTCCTTAGAGTATATTAGACAGACAGATCATATTATATAAAAACAATAAAAGAAATTAGTATTTCTATTAGGTGAATATATAGTTAAATGACTCATGCAGAGACTGTAAATCCATTGTCTCATCGAATAGTATGTGTCCCAAGAAAGTAAAAAGTTGAAAATAGATTGTAGTGGGAGTACAAATGATATAATCTTATAAAGAATAGAATATGATTAATATGTATTACCTCTTTGTGTTAATAGAATTTTCACTTGAGCCCTGGAAGGCTGCAATATACAGTAAAACCATGGTTTGTGAACATAATTTGTTCTGGAAACATGCTTATAATCCAAAGCATTTGTATATCAAAGCATATTTCCCCATAAGAAATAATGGAAACTTAGATGATTCATTCCACAACCCAAAGATATTCATATAAAAATAATTACAATACTGTTATATAATATATAATAACAAAGAAAATGTAAAATATAAAGAAAAATAAATTAGCCTGCACTTATCTTTGAAAACCTTCATGGTTGGTGTGAGGGAGACAAGAGAGAGGAGGGTTATTGTGTAGGAGGACTTTCACTAATGGGATCACTGCTGTCTATTGGCTCAATGGAATATTTTTCTTTTCCTGCAATTTTAACAAGGAACCTATCCAATGACACTTGCTTTTGCCTCCTTTTGAGGATTTCACAGAAATGTAACGTTGCATTGTCATTACACAGATTCATCTATCATACTGCTACAGCCTTATTTGGGTGCTGCTTTTCTACAAAATGTTGCACTGTTTACCACATTTTATACTTCCCAGTCTGATTTGAAGTGAGGGATTCCTCACCTTTTTCTGTTCCTCCTCTACAGATGAGATGCAGATGTAGACTTCTTATAAAATCTTGTAATTTCAGCCACTTGTATACCTTGTTCATACTTCTCGATGATTTCCTTCTTAACTTCCATCATAATCATGTCCTTCTTACTGCCTTTCTTTTCAACATTTTTCTGCACTGGGGCCATTGTATATGCTTGCACAAATGCTGACTACAGCACAGTATTAATAAATTTTGTCATATACTGTATTTAATGTTACTGGCAATAAGGCATAAGAGAAAAGGGTCTATATCTGCAGGCAGGCTAACCTAGAATGAAGCCAAGCATTCCTAAGCTTACTCTTGTATGGAAAAGCAAAAGTGTCAATAGGTGCTTTGCAGTGAAAAAAATACGCTAGTGACAGTTGTGGGCACCTTCTAACATTTTGGAAAATCATTGATTTCTGCCAAATACCGTGGCCTGAGACCAAGCATCTGAGCGTGGGAGACAATCACCTACAATTCTGCAGTGAGAGAGACGAAGAAGAACCATTGGCTCAGTTTGATCATGTGACATTTGGTGTCACTACTACTCGTATTGCAAGACATTACTAATTTATCAAGTTAAAATTTATTAGAAATGTTTGCTTGTCTTGTGGAACATTCATAGCACAAGTTACTCGCAATCCAAGGTTCTACTGTAATATGTAGTTAGAAACTTTCTCAAACATTACTACTAAAAGATTTTTCTAATTGCTAAAAGTAGACTTCCTGTACTTGGATAAGGGCTGACCATAGTGGAAGCAGCTGGTTTATGCCATAGGACTAGAAATAATCTTGGGATTTGGTGATTTTTGACATAAAACCTGGAAGAGGTATCAGGTACCTCTAAAAATGGGAGTATGGGATGAAGGAAGCTGAAAAATGGAATCTTGGCCAATGAGTGATCCATTTCAAGAGTAGCATCCAAAGGGTCTGTTTTCTAGGCCCACTCCTGGTATAAATGGTCCTGGCTTGGATTCTCTCCAAGAGCAACAAGACAGGAACTTGTGTGTAGGCTGTTTATTTGGGTGGTAACACAAGACAGTAGGGATGAAGGACTGAGCACAGTGAGGAAAAGAGGAAAGGATAATGTAGGATAAACCTGTATTAATTAAATCCATTGCCGCACCCATTTGGGGCTTGATGTCCCTTAGAATTCTCTACCTCGGGGTCAACTGGAAGAAGCTTTTGTCTACCAGTTGTTCTTGGCCTCCCTATGGTTGTAGGTTAATCCTGAGCACTCACTCTCCTGAATTTATATGGATATGCACATACGGAGTAGGCTCTGTGTATCATCTGTGGCACTGGGGCAGCCAGTGAAAGATGTGAGGTGTAACACTGACAACATGAGGGTGTTGTGGTCTGCCAGAAACTATCTTATACCATTGTGATCAGAATCAGAAATGAAGCTGAGCTTGTGTGGGCAGGGCACCAGAAGTATCTGATACAGTAATACTTGGTTTATAATGTTTCAAAAGGTAGACTAAAAAGCATTTATTCACATGAAGCTTCTATTTAGGATCATGGGACTTGTGAGATTAACTGATGAAGAATTTTGGGGACAATGTTCATCGCAGCACTCTCCACAATAGCTAAAACATGGAAAGAGCCTAAGTGTCCATCAACAGACGAATGGAACAAGAAGATGTGGTTTATCTATACCATGGAATACTACATGGCAATGAGAAACAATGAAATATGGCCATGTGTAGCAACATGGATGGACCTTGAGGGTGTTATGCTGAGCGAAATAAGTCAGGCAGAGAAGGACAAATATCATATGTGTGCACGTAGAGGAGGATTAGGAGGAACTTGACGGAGGACCAAGGGGGAGAAGAAGGGCGGAAATGGTGGGGGAAAGTGAGAGAGGCAAACCATGAGAGACTCTTGAATGCTGACAAAAACTGAGGACTGATGGATGTGGGGGGGAGGGGGGTATGGGCATGGAGGAGGGCACTTATGGGGATGAGCACTGGGTGTTATGTGGAAACTAATTTGACAATAAACTATTTGTAAAAAAAAAAAATAAATATTCACTATACATAAAAAAAGAATTTTGGGGGCAAATGTAATTGTTTCTTTCCTTTCTTTTACTTCTTCTTTAAGTAAAACTCTGGGTTATGCAGTTTAAAATCCTATAGAAAGGATTTTAATCAAGTTCATTAACCTTGAAAAGACATGAGCAAATATGTTAATTCATTTAATGGATATTTAATATTAGAAATGTGAAAATACAAGCTTAATTTATGAAACCATGAAGTCCTTTAAAAGGTCTTTATAGGTTTTTTATAAAGGGTAGGGGATGATATAAAACAATTTTGATGAAACTTAGGCGTTAATTACTTTTTTATTTCTTTGAGAGAACATTTCTAGAAGTTATAGGGCTTCTAATACTTACTTGTAGTTCTTTGTTGTGGTTTCTTTGCATTTAGTAAAGGAATGAAGAAAAAAATATCAAGATAGTCTCAAAGTTACATCTCTAAACCTCTCTCCTTGACAGTTTCTTTTGGGATATTATCCTTGTGTTATTTCCCCCATTGGGGTTGGTAGCTATGAATTATTTGTGTATTTGTTTGCCTGTAGGTATCTGTAAAAATTCAAGGATAGCAAGGAGAATAGCAAAAACTACATGATATGATTCATGCTTTGCCTCATCTTTAGAAAAAAAAAAGGAACAAAAACTAGAACTGGTCTAGTCTTACTGGAAAAGAATCCTCTCATAACCTCTTTTATCTATTACTCACCTTTCTTGTCACTCTTTTTGTCTGAACATTTCTCAAACTAGTGAATAGTCTAAGATTCTTAGTGATCTTAATAGTGATCCCAATAGTGAAATACAGCTAGACGTAAGCCCTAGTACTGAAATTTAAAAATTTGATTCTTAATGTTTGTCCTCATTTCTGAGATAAAATATCTTGTATATGAACAAGAGGAAACAATTAAGATCGTTAATAGAAGTTTTAACTTACTTAAATTCACAGTTAGCAATCAGAATTAGAAAGGGGCTGTGAGTCATGGTCTAGTTTTTAAGCTACTGAATCTGTGGTACTAATTAGGTCTTTTAATAAGTACCTTAAAATCTCTAATGCTTAGCTGCTGTTGCATAATTTCTGAGACAGAGATTCTCGGTTTGCACATGGCAAGTGTTAATATAGTTGATAACATGAATTCTAATAATAAAATACTAAACTCTTATGTTTGTATTATTGAAAGGTGTAAAACACCCAAATAAGTATCACTAATATCCAGGGGCCATATAGTAAAGGTTCTGCTCATCTAGCCGACTAGTAGTCGGTTAAGATACCTGCTGTAAGAGAGAGGGCAAGATGGCGGAGAAGTAAGGAGCTCCGTACTTGCACTTGAGCCCATACATCACACAGAAAAGATCTGAAGCGATTGGAAACCTTACAAAACCTGAGAGACTGGGAGAAAAAGGACGCAGAATCCACTGAGAGAGCCTTCTAATGTGAGTGCGAACCGGGGAATATAAAATCGGGCCGGGATCAGAGACTCCAGGGTGGGAGGCGATCCCCCTCTACCCTCTACGGGGAGTGAGAGGGGAAAAGGAGAGAGTCCGAAACAGAAAAACCTCCACTCGGGGAGAGGGGGGAACCTCCACTCGGTGCATAGAAAGACCATACTTGCCAAATACCTGCACACCAGGTCCCCTTATGCCAACTGGTCCTGGGGGGGTGCTGAGCACACAAACTGCCTCTTTGTGCTGGCTCCTGTAGGCTGGACTTCAGAGTGGCGGGGCGCCTGTCGCCATTGTAGCTCCAGGGCGGCTGGGGCCCCTGAAAGAGCCGTGCGGACACCGGGCGTCCGCGCTCCTGGCTGGCTGGAGAGGGAAGGCAAAGAACTAAAAACTGGGAAATTAACCTGTGAGTTTGTGTTTCGGGTGGAGAGCCATAGAGAGACCCGGTTTTCCTCACTCCAGTGGGCTCCGGCTCAGAGCACCCTGCAGCCAAGCCCCCGCCCATGCTCGCCAGCCTGACCCAGAGAAGGAAGCAGCGATTCTGACTCCACCCCTAGAGCTCCGCAGGGGGCCTGGAATTGCCCGAGGGGGTTGCTTGGGAAGCTATGTCTAAGGCAATTTCAGCGGGGCGTGTGGACTGGGATTTGGAGAGTGGAACTGCCCTGGGTTGGAGAGTGCAACCAACTTTGGCTGCGCCCCCGGTACGGGGAGTTTACGCGCCCAAAAAAGCAAGGTGCAGCGCTTGGTTCAAGAAAGGACTGGAGCACCATCACTCTCCTCCCCACAACCGCCAAGGCAGAGCTCCCTCCTGAGGCATTCGATCACACCACGCCCATCCCTGCCTGAGAGGTGCCCTCCTCCCTTTTTTTTTTTTCCATTTTTTTCCTTTTGTTTTCTTTCTTTTTTTCTCTTTTTTTCCCTTTTCTTTTCTCTTTCTTTTTTTCTTCTTCTTTCTCTTTTCTCTCTTTTTTTCCCCAAAACACTGACCTGATTAACTCTGGTCTCCAGCTTGCTTAAACAATCACAATGAGTCCATTCTGTAAATGTAAATTCTACACCTACCGACATTTTCATCTCTTTCTCTCAGGAGTAATTAGACTATATAGTTTCTCTGAATAATTCCAGCACCCTTCTCTCACCTATCCAACCATATTCTACCCTTTACTTCTTTGAAAAAAGCTTCTTATCCCTTCTGCCTGTTCATTCTATTTCCAATTTTGCCTCATCCCGCTCTGCCTTCTTTCTCTTTCTCTATGCTCTTCAACCAGCACTGCATACACACGGCTATTTAACTGTAGCTGGGAAATCAACGTATATGCTTTAAACCGTTCGTTGTCCATCGGTTTTCTTCTTTTTTCCTTTTCTTTTCCCCTTTTTGACCCTTTTATATATTTGATACTCCCTATTATTCGCCCTCCTTCCTCCGTCTTTTCTCTTAACTTTTTCGTTTTCCCTCTCGCTTTGCATGTTAGTTGAATTAGCCTGTGCGTTTGTGTGCTCCTGCTCCCTGTGTGTTTGTCTGTCTGCTTTCTTTTCCAGGGCTACCTCAAGAAACAAACTAGAGTACACAAGGTGGAGAGTCCCAAATATCACTACGAATAGGAAAATAAAATAACCAAGGTCCCAACAAGAGAGACCAAGGGATACCATTCAAAAAACACTCTCTGAAATGATAGGCCTTGGAAAGTCAAAGAGTCTTGTTGGATATAGCAGCGCTCATAGAAACAGAGAGCATAACAGATCTTTAAAACCAACAAGAGCTGGAAAGCTAACTAAAATGACGAAACAAAAGAGCTCTCCTCCAAAGAAACTCCAAGAAGAAATGACAGCTAATGAACTCCTCAAAACAGATATCAGCAGCATAACTGAACAAGACTTTAGAATAATAATGGTAAAATTAATAGCTGGGCTTGAAAAAAACATAGGGGACATCAAAGAAACTATGGCTACAGACAGAATGGAAAATAAAAATAGACATGAAGAATTAAAAATGCGATAAATGAGATACATAATAAATTAGAGGCCTCCAATGCACGGATTGAAGAGGCAGAAAGGAGAATAAGTGATTTAGAAGACACCATTATAGAAAAACAAGAAGCTGACAAAAAAAGAGACAGACTGATCCAGGAACAGGAAAGAAGAATTCGGGAACTCAGCGATACAGTCAAACGCAACAATATCCATATCATAGAAATCCCAGAAGACTAAGTGAGAGGGAAAGGGGCTGAAGGAGTCCTGGAACAAATTATAGCAGAGAACTTCCCCGACCTGGGGAAGGAAGTAAATGTGGAAATACAAGAGGCTCAGAGGACTCCCCTAAGACGTAACTTGAATTGATCTTCTGCACGACATATCATAGTAAAAATGGCAAAATACAAGGACAAAGAGAGAATTTTGAAAGCAGCTATGGAGAAAAGGGCCCTAACATACAAAGACAAACCTATCAGAGTGGTGACAGACCTATCTACTGAAACTTGGCAGGCCAGAAAGGAATGGCAAGAGATCTTCAATGTGATGAACAATAAAAATATGCAGCCAAGAATCCTATATCCAGTAAGCCTGTCATTCCAAATAGAAGGAGAGATAAAAACCTTTCCAAATAAACAGAAATTGAAGGTTTTGTCACCACGAAGCCAGCCCTACAAGAAATCCTGCGGGGGATGCTCTGAAGGAAAGTTTGCAAGGAACAAAGATAGCAGAGACACCACCACAAACATGAACCCTACAAAAGATACAAAGACTCTAAACCCACTTATTTCAATAATAACACTGAATGTAAATGGGCTGAATGCTCCAATCAAAAGACATAGGGTAGCAGAATGGATTAAAAAACAAAATCCATCTATATGCTGTCTACAAGAAACTCATTGTAGACTGGAAGATACCTTCAGATTAAAAGTAAGAGGATGGAGGGGCGCCTGGGTGGCTTAGTCGGTTAAGCGTCCAACTTTCGCTGAGGTCATGATCTCACGGTTGGTGGATTCGAGCCCCGCGTCGGGCTCTGTGCTGACTGCCTGCTCGGAGCCTGGAGCCTGTTTCAGTCTCTGACTCCCTCTCTCTCTGACCCTCCCCTGCTCACGCTCTCTCTCTCCTAGAAATAAAAACAAACAAACAAACAAACAAAAAACAGTAAGAGAATGGAGAAATATATATCATGCTACGGGAAATCAAAAGAAAGCCGGAGTAGCGATACTTATATCTGACAAACTGGACTTTAAATTAAAGACATTCACAAGAGATGAAGAAGGGCACTACATAATAAATACAGGGTCCATCCATCAGGAAGAACTAACAATCATAAATGTCTACGCACCGAATATGGGAGCACCTAAATATCTACAACAATTGATCACAAACAGAAACAAGCTTCTAGATAAGAATGTGCTAATATCAGGGGACTTTAATACTACGTTTACAGCATTGGATAGGTCAACCAGACAGAAAATCACTAAAGAAATAATGGACTTGGAAGACACATTGGACCAGATGGACATGACGGATATATTTAGAACTTTACATCCTGAGGCCAGGGAATTTACTTTCTTCTCAAGTGCGCATGGCACATTCTCCAAGATAGATCACATACTGGGGCATAAAGCAGCCCTCAATAAATATAAAAGAATAGAGATCATACCATGCACACTGTCAGATCACAATGCTTTGAAACTTGAAATCAATTACAGGAAGAAGTCTGGAAAACCTCCAAAAACATGGAGGGTAAAGTACACCCTTCTAAAGAATGAATGGGCCAACCAGGCAATTAGAGATGAAATTAAAAAATATATGGAAACAAATGAAAATGAAAACACAATTCAAAATCTATGGGATGCGGCAAAGGCAGTCCTAAGAGGAAAGTACATTGCTCTCCAGGCCTACTTCAAGAGATTAGAAAAAGCGCAAGTCCTATCTAACAGCTCACCTAAAGGAACTAGAGGCAGAGCAACAAGAACGCCCTAAACCCAGTAGAAGAAGAGAAATAGTTAAAATCAGAGCAGAAATAAACAACATAGAGACCAAAGTAACAATTGAACAGATCAATGAAACCAAGAGTTGGTTTTTTGAAAAAGTAAACAAAATTGACAAATCTCTAGCCAGACTTATCAAAATGAAAAGAGAGAGCACACAAATAGACAAAATTATGAATGAAAATGGACTTATTACAACCAACCCCTCAGAAATACAAGCAATTATCAGGGAATACTATGAAAAATTATATGCCAACAAATTGGACAGCTTAGAAGAAATGGACAAATTCCTAAACACACACTCACTACCAAAATTCACATAGGAAGAAATAGAAAACCTGAACAGACCCATAACGAGTGAAGAAATTGAATCAGTGATCAAAAATCTCCCAACAAATAAGAGCCCTGGACCTGATAGCTTCCCTGGGGAATTCTACCAGACATTTAAAACAGAATTAATCCCAATTCTTCTCAAGCTATTCCAAAAAATAGAAATCGAAGGAAAACTCCCGGACTCATTTTATGAAGCCAGCATCACTCTGATCCCCAAGCCAGACAGAGATCCAGCAAAAAAAGAGGACTACAGGCCAATATCCTTGATGAATACGGATGCAAAAATCCTCAACAAGATCCTTGCAAATCGAATCCAGCAGCATATAAAAAGAATCATCCACCAAGATCAAGTGGGATTCATTCCTGGGTTACAAGGGCTGGTTCAATATTTGCAAATCAATCAATGTGATACATCATATCAATAAAAGAAAAGATAAAAACCATATGATCCTGTCAATAGATGCAGAAAAAGCATTTGACAAAATACAGCATTCCTTCTTAATAAAGACTCTAGAGAAAGTTGGGATAGAAGGAATCTACTTAAACATCATCAAAGCCATCTATGAGAAGCCTTCAGCTAACCTCATCATCAACGGGGAAAAAGTCAGAGCTTTTCCCCTGAGATCAGGACAGGGATGCCCACTCTCACCACTGTTGTTTAACATAGTGCTGGAAGTCCTAGCATCAGCTATCAGACAACAAAAGGTAATCAAAGGCATCAGAATTGGCAAAGAGGATGTCAAACTTTCACTCTTCGCAGATGACGTGATACTCTACATAGAAAACCCAACAGACTTCACCAAAAGCCTACTAGAACTGATCCAAGAATTCAGCCAAGTTGCAGGGTACAAAATCAACGTACAGAAATCGGTTGCATTTTTATACACCAACAATGAAGCAACAGAAAGAGAAATCAAGAAACTGATCCCATTCACAACTGCACAAAAAACCATAAAATACCTCGGAATTAACCTAACCAAGGATACAAGAGATCTGTATGATGAAAACTATACAAAACTTATGAAGGAAATTGAAGAAGACACAAAGAAATGGAAAAACATTCCATGCTCATGGATAGGAAGAATAAATATAGTTAAGATGTCATTCCTACCTAAGGCACTCTACACATTCAATGCAATTCCAATCAAAATTGCACCAGCATACTTCTCAAAACTAGAACAAACTATCCAAAAATTTGTATGAAACCACAAAAGACCCCGAATAGCCAAAGTAATCCTGAAAAATAAAACCAAAACGGGAGGGATCACCATCCCAGACTTTAGCCTCTACTACAAAGCTGTCATCATCAAGACAGTATAGTATTGGCACAAAAACAGACACATAGACCAATGGAACAGAATTGAGAACTCAGAAGTGGACCCAAAAGTATACAGCCAACTAATCTTTGACAAAACAGGAAAGAATATCCAATGTAAAAAAGACAGCCTCTTTAACAGATCGTGTTGGGAGAACTGGACAGCAATATGTAGAAGAATGAAACTAGATCATTTTCTCACACCATGCACAAAAATAAACTCAAAATGGATAAAGGACCTGAACGTGAGGCAGGAAATAATCAAAGCCCTAGAGGAGAATGCAGGAAACACCCTCCTTGACCTCCACCGCAGCAACTTCTTACTTGACACATCCCCAAAAGCAAGGGAATCAAGAGCAAAAATAAACGATTGGGACCTCATCAAGATTAAAAGCTTCTGCACAGCCAAGGAAACAACCCAGAAAACTAATAGGCAACCAACAGAATGGGAAAAGATAGTTGCAAATGACATATCAGATAAAGGGTTAATATCCAGAATCTATAAGGAACTCACCAAACTACATGCCCGAAAAACAAACAACCCAGTGAAGAATGGGCAGAAGATATGAGCAGACACTTCTCCCAAGAGGACATCCAGATGGCCAACAGACACATGAAACGATGCTCAACATCCCTCCTCATCAGGGAAATACAAATCAAAACCACACTGAGATACCACCTCACGCCATTCCGAGTGGCTAAAATGAGCAAATCAGAGAACTCTAGATGCTGGCTGGATGTGGAGAAATGGGCACCGTCCTACACTGTTGGTGGTGATGTAAACTGGTGCAGCCCCTCTGGAAAACAGTGTGGAGGTTCCTCAGGAAACTAACAATAGAACTCCCCTATGACTCAGCAATAGCACTGCTAGGAATTTACCCAAGGGATACAGAAATGCTGATGCATAGGGAGCACATGTACCCCAATGTTCATAGCAGCACTCTCCACAATAGCTAAAACATGGAAAGAGCCTAAGTGTCCATCAACAGATGAATGGATCAAGAAGATGTGGTTTATCTATACCATGGAATACTACATGGCAATGAGAAACAATGAAATCTGGCCATGTGTAGCAACATGGATGGACCTTGAGGGTGTTATGCTGAGCGAAATAAGTCAGGCAGAGAAGGACAAATATCATATGTTTGCATGTATAGGAGGATTTGGAGGAACTTGACGGAGGAACAAGGGGGAGAAGAAGGGGGGAAATGGTGGGGGAAAGGGAGAGAGGCAAACCATGAGAGACTCTTGAATGCTGACAAGAACTGAGGACTGATGGATGTGGGGGGGAGGGGGAGGGGCATGGAGGAGGGCACTTGTGGGGACGAGCACTGAGTGTTATGTGGAAACTAATTTGACAATAAACTATTTGTTAAAAAAAAAAAAGATACTTGCTCTAAAGCATATATGAAAAGGGTTCTAACAATTCAGGACATGATAAGCATTTGCATGAATTACTTGTAAAAAACTAAACCTGCAATATGTAAAGAATGCTTCCCTTAATCTTTTTCACTTGTGTAGATTCTAGTGCTTGCAATCTCAGCCTCAGTCAGATCCAGTTCCCAAGCAAATTCACCTTGTAGATGGAATCCAGAGTTTTAGTCCCATATCTGGTGTGTCTATTGAATTACAGTCTTCCTTTTAACTCCCCACCATGTTTATTCAATCTAGGTAACTGAGTTTCTACTCAGTGCACTTGGCTGGGGCTCTAACTCCCTGCCCAATGTTTAGTAGTTTCCAGACTAATCACCTGAAATAGGGCATCACTACCACCTAATATAGAGTGACTCTGCTTGCAGGAGACCTGTGCAGTGCTCCACTTCCTAGATTGTTGGTTCTTGGCCATTGTAATGGGTCCTAATTAAATACAAATTTGCTGTATCCAACTAATACCTAACCACTTCATTTGGGCTGTTATCCAGGTCTCTCTGGGGTTTAGCCTATCCTTTGGTCAGTTCCCCTAGCCTTATTCTTCCTTGGCTCTGTATTGTTGCTTGGTACATTCTCTTTCTTGCACTTACTGTTGAAGTTGAGGTAGTGCTTCTCTAAAATGCAATGCGAACTATATACCATTTACTAAGTAGTTAACATGATTAAAGGTTGCTACCATTTATTCTATTATTTATTTATTATTTATTATATTTATTATTTACCATTTATTATTTATTGTATATTGCTCAAATGTCTGAACATCAACACCATGTTTTATAAAGTAAAGTTACATATTCTTTTAAATATCTGGATTTCAGGAGCTTAAGTCTGCATGGCCTCTCTCTGTCTCTCTCTCTCTCTCTCTCTCCCTCTCCCTCTCCCCCTTAGGATTTTATTTTTGAGTAGTCTCTGTACCTACTGTGGGACTGAAAATCACAACCCTGAGATCAAGAGTTGCATGCTTTCCCGACTAAGCTAGCCAGGTGCCCCAAGTCCCTGTTGTCTTAATGCCAGAAATCAGCCCCTTAAAGTGTTTCTTGGTCATATCTGAGTCATCAGAGCTCTCTCGATTGTGTTTAGGAAGAGACCCATCACGTTCTTCTCTTTTGGACACTTTGTCATGATGTTACACTGCTGCTTTTCCTCTTGTTCTTCAGGTCATTATTCCATCTGAATCAGAAAACAGGTGCTTTTCTTAATTTTCCATAGCACAGAATTTTAACCAGAGTTTAACAGAAAGAGGTAGAATAAAGAATAATACAATAATTGTACAATAATTACAGTAAAAATATATACACATAAATAGTTATAGTGGCTATGCTCAGCATTTCCTGGTCCAAGTTTTGTGCCATTTTCAAGGTCTTTCTATCTTTCTAATTTAATTTAATTTAAATCAGTTTTTCAAATTGTATTTAAATCCTAGTTAGTTAACATACAGTGCAAGATTGGTTTCAGCAGTAGAACTCTGTGATTTATCACTTACATAAAACACCCAGTGCTCATCGCAAGTGCCCTCCTTGATGCCTATCACCCATCTTACCCACCTCCCTGCCTACCTTCCTCTATCAGAGTTTGTTCTCTGTCATTAAGAGTCTTGTATGGTTTGTTTCCTTCTCTCCCCTTTTTTCTCCTGCTTCCCTATGTTCATCTGTTTTATTTCTTAAATTCCACAGATGAGTGAAATCATTTATTGTTTGTCTTTTTCTGGTTGATTTATTTTCCTTGGCATAATATATTCTAGCTCCATCCGCATCATTGCGAATGGCAAGATTTCATTCTTTTTGATGGCTGAGTAATATTTTAGTGTGTGTGTGTGTGTGTGTGTGTGTGTGTGTGTACATATATATACCACTTCTTTATCCATTTATCACTCAATGGACACTTGAGCTTTTTCTGTAGTTTGGCTATTGTCAATAGTGCTGCTATAAACATTGGGCTGCATGTACCCCTTCAGATCTGTATTTTTATATCTTTTGAGTAAATACCTGGTAGTGCCATTGCTGTCTTGAAGGATAGTTCTATTTTTAACTTTCTGAGGAATTTCCATACTGTTTTCCAGAATGATTGTAACAGTTTGCATTCCCGCCAATAATGTAAGAGTATTCCCTTTTCTCTGCATCCTTGCCAACATTTTAGCTATTCTGACAGGTGTGAGGTGCTATCTCATTGTGGTTTTGATTTGTATTTCCCCAATGATGTGAGCATCTTTTCATGTGTCGGTTAGCCATCTGGATGTCTTCTTTGTAAAAATGTCTATTTATGTCTTCTGCCCATTTCTTCACTGGATTATTCGTTTTTACATGTTGAATTTGATAAGCTCTTTATAGATTTTGGATACTAACCCTTTCTCAGATATGTTATTTATAAATATCTTCTCCCATTCCATTTGTTGCTTTTTAGTTTTGTTGATTGCTTCCTTCACTGTACAGAGCTTTTTATCTTGGTAAGGTCCCAATAGTTCATTTTTTGCTTTGTTTCCCTTGCCTCCAGGGACACGTAGAGTAAGGATTTGCTGCAGCTGAGGTCAAAAAGTTGCTATCTGTGTTCTTCTCTTGGATTTTGATGCTTTCCTGTCTCACATTTAGGTCTTTCATACATTTTGAATTTATTTTTGTGTATGGCATAAGAAAGTGGTCCAATTTCATTATTCTGCATGTTGCTGTCTAGTTTCCCCACCACTATTTGCTGAAGAGACATTCTTTTACATGTTGGATATTCTATCCTGCTTTGTTGAAGTTTAGTTGACCATATAGTTGTGGGTTCAAGGCATCCTTGGAAAGTGTTTCTTTAGCTTGTTTCTGTCTACCATTGTTATGAACATGTCAGCTTGCCTTTTCACTGTGGGATACTCTCTGGCTTTCTATCTGGAGTCAAGTCTCCCAAACAATGGACTTTACAGAGAAAGGGACATTCCCTGCATTTCAGCTAAAAAACTTGCTTTCTAGTTCTCATTCCTATTCTGGAGTCAGTTTCTTTCCCAGAATAAATAACAATGGGAATATCCATTCTTTTCACAGAAATATCACTCCCTCACTTACAGGGTAAGATCTAGTCTTGTGGGTACTGCCCATTCTTTCCTCTTCCTCAGGCAGTTACCATACCTGTCCTTAATACATTTTCTAGAAATCTGAATTATTCATTTAAAACCATGTTTGGGACTGCAGTAGTACATTCTAGGTTGTGCTGTGTGACTTTAATGAGTGTTTTTTTTTACATGATTTATTTTCTGTCATCTATCTATCTATCTATCTATCTAATCTATCTATCTATCTATCATCTATCTATCTATCTATCTATCTATCTATCTATCTATCTATCTATCTATCATCTATCTACCTATCAGTCATCTATCATCTTCTTCATTTCAGCCTTGGGGCTCTTGTAAACATAGTGTTTACAGCAGTGATTCTCAAGTTCCCTCTCTTCCTCCTCACCCCAGGGTAGGCATTTTTGGTTGCCACAGTAGTTGTCGGGTACATCTGGCATTTAATTGGCTTAGACCAAAGAAGCTTAGTGGTTTTGTAGTGTGTGGAACTCTGCTCTAAAGTGAATTGTCCCACATCCCAAGCAGCTTTCAGATATCCCACTGTAGGTGCTGTTTATAATTTTCTAAGCTTAGAACTTAATTCTGGTTTAACTTATAAACACTAACTGTTTTTCTGCAGTTTTAATATACTTTTCTAGGAATACACCTGAGTATATCAAAGGAAGATTGTTCTTGTTTTTCTCTGTATTACATGAGCAGTTCATTATTTCAGAAAAATCTTGTCATTGTTGCAAAGCTGCTGGTGATATTTGAATTGCCAGTACAACACATCCTTATCAATTTACATTTCTAGCTATCACATTCACAATGATTCTGTGCTTAAGGGGAAAAGTGACTCTTATTATGTGTTCCAGTATGAGTGTGCTTGAGCATTTGTGTAATGAAATGCAAATATATATATAATTTATGTAAATACATATAACTGTATTTAAGTGACATTTATATAGAAAATATGTTTTTATTTTTTAAATGTTTTTATTTGTTTTTGAGAGAGAGTGTGAGCAGGGGACGTGCAGAGAAAGAAGGGGATAGGGGATCCGAAGAGGGCTATGCACTGACCTCAGTGAGCTCAATATTGTTCTCAAAACCACGTTTGTGAGATCATGACCAGAGGTGAAGTCAGACGCTCAACCAACTGAGACACCCAGGAGTCCCTATAAACATATAAAAATGTTTTTTAAAGCTTCTGTATTAATAATGTATAGTTAGTAACTATGAATTTAATTTTATGCTGTTAAAAAAGAACATTGGAAAATATTTATGATTTTTTTATTTTTCAAGTTAATTAACATACAACATAGTCTTTGCTTCAGTAGTAGAATCCAGTGATTCATCACTTCATAACACCCAGTGCTCATCCCAACAAGTACCCTCCTTAATATTTATCACCATTTAACCCACACTTTCACCTCCACCTGCATCAACCCTCAGTTTGTTCTCTGTACATAAGAGTCTTTTATGGTTTGCCTCCCTTTCTGCTTTTATGTTATTTTTCCTTCCCTTCCCCCATATATATATATATATATATATACACACACCATATATATACCACATCTTCTTAACCCATTCATCAGTTGATGGATATTTGGGCTCTTTCCATAATTTGAATATTGTTGATAGTGGGGGTGCATGTGTCCCTTCAAATCAGCATCTTTGTATCCTTTGGATAAATTCCTAGTAGTGCAATTGCTGGGTCATATGTAGTTCTATTTTTAATTTTTTGAAGAACCTCCACACTTTTCCAGGGTGGCTGCACCAGTTTGCATTCCCACCAACAGTGCAATAGGATTCCCTTTTCTCCACATCCTTGCTAACATCTGTTGTTTCCTGAGTTGTTAATGTTAGCTATTCTGACCAGTGTGAGGTGGTATCTCATTGCGGTTTTGATTTGCATTTCCCTGATGATGAGCATGTTGGAAGTCCTAGAGTCAGCAATCAGACAGCAAAATGAAATAAAAGGCATCCAAATTGACAAACAAAAAGTCAGACTTTCACACTTTGCAGATGACACGATACTCTACATGGAAAGCCCAAAAGATTCCACCAAAAAAACTGCTGGAGCTGATACATGAATTCAGCAAAGTCACAGGATATAAAATCAATGTACAGAAATTGGTTGCATTTTTATACACCAATAATGAAGCAAAAGAAAGAGATATCAGGGAATTGATCCCATTGACGATTGCACCAAAACCCATAAAATACCTAGGAATAACCTATCCAAAGAGGTAAAAGATCTGTACACTGAAAACCATAGAAAGCTTATGAAAGAAATTGAAGAAGACACAAAGAAATGGAAAAACATTTCATGATCATGGATGGGAAGAACAAATATTGTTAAAATGTCGATAACTACCGAAAGCAATCTTCACATTCAAAGCAATCCCTATATTAGGGATAGCTAATAGCACCAATATTCTCCACAGAGCTAGAATAAACAATCCTAAAATTTGTATGGAAGCACAAAAGACCCTAAATAGACAAGGTAATGTTGAAAAAGAAAACCAAGGCTGGAGGCATCAGAATCCCAGACTTTAAGCTGTATTACAAAACTGTAATCATCAAGACAGTATGGTATAGAAACAGACACATAGACCAATGGAACAGAATAGAGAACCCCAAAATGGACCCACAAATATATGGCCAACTAATCTTCAACAAAGCAGGAAAGAGTATCCAATGGAAAAATAAAACAGTCTCTTTAGCAAATGGTCCTGGGAGAACTGCTCAGCAACTTGCGGAAGAATGAACCTAGGACCACTTTCTTACACCATACACAAAAATAAGTTCAAAATGGGTGAAAGGCCTAAATGTGAGACAGGAAAGCATCAAAATCCTAGAGGAGAACACAGGCAGCAACCTTATTGACCTTGGTCATAGCAACTTGTTTCTAGACATCTGTGGAGGCAAGAGAAACAAAAGCAAATATGACTATTGGGACCTCATCAAGATAAAAAGCTTCTGCAAAGGAAACAATCAAGAAAACTGAAAGGCAACTGATGGAATCGGAGAAGATATTTGCAAATGACATATTGGATAAAGGGTTAGTATCCAAAATCTATAAAGAACTTACCAAACTCAACACCCAAAAAACAAATAATCCAGTGAAGAAATGAGCAGAAGACATAAATATACATTTTTCTTTTTTTAAGTTTCTTTAATGTTTTCTTTCTTTCTTTCTCCTTCCTTCCTTCCTTCCTTCCTTCCTTCCTTCCTTCCTTCCTTCCTTCCTTCCTTCCTTCCTTCCTTTCTTTTTACAAAGAGTTTATTGTCAAGTTGGTTTCCATATAACACCCAGTGCTCAACCCCACGCGTGCCCTCCTCCATGCCCATCTCCCCTCTCCCCCCCACACCCATCAGTCCTCAGTTTGTTCTCGGCATTCAAGAGTCTCTTATGGTTTGCCTCCCTCCCTCTCCCCCACTATTTCCCCCCTTCATCTCCCCCACGGTCCTCCGTTAAGTTCCTCCTAATGCTCCTATATGTGCAAACATATGGTATGTGTCCTTCTCTGCCTGACTTATTTCACTCAGCATAACACCCTCAAGTTCCACCCATGTTGCTACACATGGCCAGATTTCATTCTTTCTCATTGCCATGTAGTATTCCATTGTATAGATAAACCTCTTCTTCTTTTTTTTTTTTTTACAAATAGTTTATTGTCAAATTAGTTTCCATATATCACCCAGTGCTCATCCCCACAAGTGCCCCTCTCCGTGCCCATCCCCCCCCCACATCCATCAGTCCTCAGTTTTTGTCAGCATTCAAGAGTCTCTCATGGTTTGCCTCTCTCCCTTTCCCCCCATTTCCGCCCTTCTTCTCCCCCTTGTCCTCTGTTAAGTTCCTCCTAATCCTCCTATACGTGCACACATATGATATTTGTCCTTCTCTGCCTGACTTATTTCGCTCAGCATAACACCCTCAAGGTCCATCCATGTTGCTACACATGGCCACATTTCATTGTTTCTCATTGCCATGTAGTATTCCATGGTATAGATAAACCACATCTTCTTGTTCCATTCATCTGTTGATGGACACTTAGGCTCTTTCCATGTTTCGGCTATTGTTGAGAGTGCTGGTATGAACATTGGGGTACATGTTCTCCTATGCATCAGCACTCCTGTATCCCTTGGGTAAATTCCTAGCAGTGCTATTGCTGGGTCATAGGGGAGTTCTATTGTTATATTTTTGAGGAACCTCCACACTGTTTTCCAGAGGGGCTGTCTTGCAGTTAAATTTAACTTAGTACTATTAGAAGGCCCAAAATGATTCTGCCTCTTAAATTATATCAATAGGGGTGCCTGGGTAGCTCAGTCGGCTCAGTCCAACTATTGATTTTGGCCCAGGTCATGATCGCACGGTTCATGAGTTTGAGCCTCACATCGGTCTCTGTGCTATCAGCTTGGGATTCTCTATCTCCTCTTTCTCCCCCTCCCCTGTTTGCTCACTCTCTCCTCTCAAAATAAATAAATAAATAAATAAATAAATAAATAAACAAACAAACAAACAAACACACTTCAAAAAAATAAATTATATCAGTATTACTGCATCCCTTGTTGAATGTCTCTAGGTTAAGATGCTACATTACTTGCTGTTTACATTATTTAATGGTAGATTTTGAAGTTACATTCAGAAAGACAAGACGATTTCTTTAACACTTTAAAGCTGTATCAGATAAGAATTAATCCTTTATAAATAACATATTATACATCTCTTGTTTAAAAATTTACAATAAAACGATAGGTTGAGTGACAGTAAGTGTTGATTTCATTCTAGATATTCTGTATCTTTAAAAATGATTTTCAAAACTGCAAGAGCAAGTTGTTTTTAGAACCATCAATACTAGAAGCTGTGGTTTATTAATATATGCGAGGGACTGATAGGGTGGTTAATTAATAAAACAAATGTCACCAAGAAGGTCTGTGCTGGGAATTTTCATTAACAAGTTGAAAAAGAAGTAACAGAGTAATCAATGAACTAAAGCAGACATGATTGACTGTAATTACTGTGCTTGTTAAGGCTATTGACTAACAGCAAGATGGGCTGTCAAAGTTGAGGCATGGTATTCTGAGAAAATTAAATGAGAAAAATTAATGAGAAAAACATTCATTTTTGCCCTTCTGCTATCACCAAGCAAGAAAGGTAAAGTGTCACCTTCAGTAGTTCTGAAATAGTTAAACTGGGATATTTGTTTTTATCTTTAAATATACCCTGACTAGCATTTAAATGCTGTATTTGAGTTTACATAAAGTGAAATGGAGAGGGAGAAATTTGGTGGTAAATATAATATATAAAGATAACAAACAAGGCATAATTGATGTTTGTACCAGGGCAGGGTAGTAGCTGTAAAGATTGAGAGGCAGTGGATTTGAAGGATATTTGATAAATAAAATTAATAGAACCATTCTTTTACTTTGCTGATATCATTCATTTCTGTATCAAAGCAAATATAACTCCTTCCAGGAAAATTTCCTGGATTATCCTTTTCTCCTAGAGTTATCTCTCCCTTCTTTGAAATCCCACAGCTATTGATGCTTTACCTTGTATTATAGTTAATTTGCATATGCCATACTGTTATGGACTATGCTGCTGCCCCTAGCATTCATTCCCTTGGTGAAGACAGCATAAGTAAGCAAACAAATATATATGCAAGGTTGTAGTAAGTGACTGGGGGGAAGTGAGGTAAGGTAGTCAAGTAATACCTCTATGAGAAGGTGAAGGATGAAAATGAGCCAGACATACAAATAGCTGGGAGGAAATGATTTCAGGCAGAAGGATAGTAAGTGCAACAGTCCTAAGAATAAGCTTGAGTATTTTATGAGTAGAAAATATATTGAAGTCCATGAACTGGAGAGGGGAGTGCTATGAGTGAAGGTGGAAGAGGTTTACAGGAGCCATATCACAGAGGGCCTTGCAGATTTGTTAAAGAATTTGTATTTTTTTAAAAAAGATTTTTCTAAATGTTTTTTAAATTTATTTTTGAGAGTCAGAGAGAGACAGCAGGAACAAGGGAGGGTCAGAGAGAGAGAGAGATACAGAATCAGAAGACAGGCTCCAGGCTCTGAGCTAGCTGTCAGCACAGAGCCTGACATGAGGCTTGAACCTACAAGCTATGAGATCATGACCTGAGCCAAAGTCAGACACTTAACCAACTGAACCACCCAGGCACCTCTCTGGTATCTTCAAGAAGAGAGATTTAGTTGGCCTTTTCCTCTGATTTTTCAAGTCCTCTAACTTTTGCTGTAGTGTTGGGGCTAGGAAAGGGACCAGAAGAGGAGCATGTAGCTCTGTTTTTAACTACTTCTTAGTAAGCCATGAATAAGTTGTCTGTATTTAAGTATTGGGAATTCCTTAGCATGCAGTGAACACAGATGGCTTAATTTTCTTATATTATGAGCTTAGTTGCCAGTCCTGCACAATAGGAAAAATCCTATTTAACATTTTATTACAGTTCTCCTTTAAAGTCATAGGATTGGATGAGATACCCCTGAGGTGACAGTGTGGATTTGGCCACACATAATTTTGTGGCAGACTTAAAAATGGCCTTTATGGCAGTGAAGGGGACAGAAATAGGTTGTGGAATGAATGACAGTTGAAGGTGTAGGGAGGGTGAACAGCTTATTTGGGAAGTATTGTGAGGAAGTTACCAGAGAACTAGAAGGAGTGGTAGGGTGAAGCTAATGCTTTGGTTTGCTGGATATTTAAAGTTAGAGGTCTCTTGGCCTATTTTTGTGCCGATCATTGGAGAAAGGGAGATAATGTGGTTCATGAAATGATAAGGAAGGAGCAGAGTCTTTCACAAGGGATGAGAAGAAGGAATCCAGAGTAGAAGAGGAGAGATTAGCCCTTGATAGGAGCAAGGGCGCTGTTTGCATTATAATGGGAAGGAAGCCAGAGAAGGTGGGACTCAGTGCTGGTGGTTTTATAGATTTGATAATGAAAAGGCTGGGGCATCTTCCCAGGTGGCTTCTGCTTTTCCTCTGTGAGGCAAGAGAGTTGGTAGCTAATAACAGGGTAGATGGGAAGGGAGAGTGGGAAGCATCTTTTTGCTGCAGTATATAAGAGATGTTTGAAATAGGAACAGATTCATTTAGTTTCATCTAAAACACCCAACAAAGTGCCAGCATTATTTATCACATATTTTTGGAAGAAGATAATTTTAATTACCACTAATTCTTCTTAGCTTTAAATCTCTTCTTGGAAAGGTGTTATAGCTGTTCAGAAAATCACATATTTTTTTTGAAGCCCCAACCTGAAATCGCCTGAAATATTTTGAGGTATCATGTATAGAATAAAGTGGACTCATGGTTCGTGCAGAAGCTATATTCATTCTTTAAGGTATTTTAGTGAAAAGAAGAAAAGGTATTCTATTCTGATTGTTTCCTAGAGGGTTTATTTTCCAAGAGGGGCTCCTGATAGAGATAGAATTATTTTCTTTTTGGAGGCTTCCCTTCTGTGCCTCTGATGTTCTAGCTGGCTTCTAACATAAGACTCCACATGAAGGGACTTCTCAGTACATATGGTTGAGTGACTTTGTCTGGGGCTAAAGACACACTTTTGATTACCTCAGGAAGATTGCTACAACTGCTCTGATTTATTCTCTTCTCTCTTTTTTTCCAGCTCCTCTACCCCTAACCTTTATTTGCTTGCAAGAGGAATGTGAGCCAAAATTTTAAAGTTTGAAAAGTATAAAGAAAGAAAACAAGTAAATAGGGAAGGAGAATAAATACTGAACAAGACTGGGCAAGGTTACAAAAAGGAATTACTGTGAAAACCTGGAAGAGGGCCAGGGTGCAAAATGTAGTGGCTGTGTCGTTTACAGGAACTATTTAGTGTTCAGCATGCTTCAGTGATCACCCAGAGAAAGCCAGATTTCTCTGGTTTTGTTTGCTACCCTATAGTTAGCTATGGAAATGTGACATAGGTGATCTGTATTTTTTCTCAGCCAACTGATACAAATACAGGGGATCCTGGGGCCTCTGCTCATCAAATCTAACGTGATTTGAATTGCTAGGAAGAGGACCTCTTGTGGCCATAGTGGGAAATACTTCAACTGAAACCTATCTTGGAAGTTTTATTTTTATGAGGGAATTAAAAAAAACTCTATAAAGCTCTTTAAAATTATATTTCAGATATTTTATAATATTTAATTGTTTTAACAACACAAAGTACTGTAATTGCTTTTATCTATGAGAAGTTCTAGATAATTGGCAACACTTCAGATTTTATCCATTTAATTCACACATCCTCCCAAATAGAAAGAATAGAAGTTTTCATTTCCATTTTGCAGATGGAACAGAGAGGTACAGAGCAGGTAAGCAACTTATTTGTGGTTTTACAGTGGGGGCAGACTGGTTCATAACAGAATTTGGATATCTTATCTTGGGCTCAGTTCAACAGTCTGGGTTTGGAAAACATTCATTATTAGAGCTCCAAAACAAAAACTTCTATTTTGCAAGTGTCAAGTGAATTCTTTATTCAAGAAAAGATGGATTGAGAGACATAAAACTTAGTCTTTGTTTTCAGTGTGAAAAGAGGCTATTCCTTGATTCTCCAGGGGAAAAAAGCTGCTTTAAAAAAATCTGGGAAGACAGTATGTCAGCAACTAAAAATCTTTAAGTAAATGTAATGCCAATTATAAGCATTTTAAAGGAAGCTACATAAAAAACAGTTATTTGCAGATTTCCCTAGAAATCATATAAAATGAAACTCCTTTCATCGTTGATCCTCCCTGACAGTCCCCAGACCCTGCCTTTCATCTCGGCTCCCTAATATTTGTTCTAAGAATGCCTGTGGAGCTAACAAATAAGCGTCTTCTTTTTATTTTGAATTCAGTTTTTTTTAAGAACAAGAATGCCAAAAATCAAATGAGTAGTTGTATTTATTTATTAAATACATATTAAGAAATTTTAATTCCCGTATAGTTAAGGTACAGTGGAGTAGTTTCTTTAAAGGGACAGTTGCCACCTGTTGTTTTAGAAGCTGTTGGGAGAAAGTCACAGAACTGGTAATGTCTAAGGAAAGGTGGTATGAGTTCAAGTGGGGAATCAAGGAACTGATGAAATGATAAATCATAAGACAGGGATATGCAAGATTTGTTTCAGTGAATGTTAGGGTACTGAGGGAAAGATATCCAAAAAGGGAAGAGGAGGTATGAAAAAGAACAGTTATAGCAAAAAAAAAATTTTGTTGAAGACTTTTTTTTGGATAACTTTAATAATGATTTCACTGTGGAGTTTTCAGTAAATCTTCACTGTACATGCTTTATACTGAAAAATATGTGGTTCTCCATAAATTCTGGGAGCACAGAGTGTGATACTGGTGCAAGTATATGAGACAGGTAAGATTTCAGGGCAAAAGCACTATCTCAGATGTGACACTGAAGACATTGAATTTTACATAATTGATATTTTGATATATGGATTTCCTGGATTCTTATTATCCCTGCTTTACCATTTTTTCCACTCTCCGTAATTCCAGTCTTCAGCTTTAATTAGATGTAAAGAGGTCCTTATTTTGGAAAGGGGCTAGAGAAATGGAAATCTAACTTATTTAGAGCTTCCTGACAGCTATGTTTATAGATCTCTAGGGAAAGTATGTGTCTGGCCTTTTTCAACGGAGTATTTTCAGTAACAAGTTGTCAGTGAGGTCAGTGACTAGCAGTTCAGGATTAGATACCACCCACCCTGGTTTGTAACCTCCCCTTTCTTTCTTATCCTGGGTGAATGACGCTCAGCTAAAGTGACTACCCCACTGCCACTGCCTCTTAATTTGGTACTCTGTAACTCTGACTAAGAAGTCTTCTCCCTCTTCTTCTTCTTCTTTTTTCTTTCCCAAAACTCTTTGGAAAATTCCCTACAAGAGCCGAATTTTAAAAACATTTACTTTATAGAAAGCAACAGAAAGGTAAGAGTCAAGTTTGTAAAAAGAAGAGCTGGACTTCAGTGCATTCTTGTTGCTGTGTTGAATTGCTCTGCCTTAGTTATATATTGTAGTTTAAAATGTGGGATTTCCTTCTGAATTAAAGTACATCACACTATTATATAAAATGGGAATGTTTTGAGTAGTTATGATGAGAAATGTAGGCTTTCATGCTTATTTTAAAGTTATAAATAACTTTCAAACCAGTGCCAGGGGAAGCTAGTAGCCAAGGTCGTGCTTTGCATTCAGAGAGTTTCTGGCTATAAAAAGCCGATTGCAGTACTGTGCTGGAAAAGATAAGATACGGCCTGGATGCTTGTACTTTGGCATGGGGCTGGGGCAAAAAGAAGCAAAGACGGAAAATGTTTGAAGGGATTTTTCCTTCAACCCAAAGCTTGTACCCAGTAAATGGAAGATTTTTCAAATGAGATAGTGGCAAAAACATTAATTCCTGAATTTAATATTTCTCTCATGTATTTGTTTTATAATTGGCAGTAGTATCGAAAGGTTGAGTTCTCTCAGAACTGTTTTTACCACCATTATAATCAAATAAAAAATCGCACTATGTGGATTTATGTGGAATGTAATAATAATGGAAAGATAAGGTCATTGTTTGATGGGGCCTGAGTGACTGAATAGTCGCTCTCAGGTGCACTGAAGACAAAACTGGAGGAATGAGTTTAAGTAGAAACCAGAAGAAATTTAGCTTAGTCATCAGAAGCTCATCTATTGTACAAGTTTTGAGTCACCGATATACACCACTAAGAAAGCCTGTTACAGTGTCTTTGAAGATACATGAAATCCAATGATTTGCTTAAACACGCAAGTACGAAAAATAAGATTTCACATTAGCTTTGCTTCTGGGTTTATGCTTAACTTATTTAGACAGATTGAAAGCTCAACATATTGAAAATAGTTGTGATTTGGAGATGTGAGTTATCAACAGTTAAATTTCAATGGCGTATTTGGATGCAGTATTAAAATTTCATTATTCACTATAAAAATGACCTCAGTATTAGCAAAGCACAAATTTGTTAAATGGAAAAACCCAAAATTCAGACAGTAAAGACATAGCTTTTTCCATGCATTACCCTCCTATACATAATCTTCCTTCTTACTTGAGTAAAATATTAGGATTTTACAGTAAAACTTATTTTCTTTTCATCATAAAAGTAATATGAGTTCATTGTAGGAATTTTGAAAGTACAAAAAACCAATTAGCTGTAATCTCATTGATGCATTTCCTTTTAGTCTTTTTTCTCTTCATGGCTTTAAAATGAATTACAGCAATACTATTGATAAACTTTGAGACCTTGCTTTTACATTTAACATTATACTAAAACATTTTCCATGTAATATTACTTAGTCTATGTGGATATTATTTTAAATTACTGCGTAACATTTTTCCAAGTTACTGAATATAATTTTCTTAATTATTATTCAATACCTAAGTGCTATGGTAAATATCTTTGTGCATGTGTGTATTCATTTATTTTAAAGATAATTTCTTTAAACTGTACTTTTTTGAAAAAAATTTTTGAGTATAGTTGACAATGTTACATTAGTTTCAGTACAACATAGTGATTCAACAGCTCTATACACTATGTTATGCTAGCCACGGTGTAGTTTCTATCTTTCAACATGCAGTGCTATTATATCATTGATTACATTCCCTTTGCTGTGTCTTTTATTCCCGTGACTTATTCATTTCATAACTGGAAGCCTCCTACTCCTCTTCACCCATTTTGCCCATTTTCCTCTTCACCTCCTGACAACCATCAGTTTGTTCTCTGTATTTATACATCTGATTCTTCAAGCTATATTCTTAAATGTGGACTTGGATTACAGGACATTTGGGTTGAAGACAAAGGTGTGATTTTTAAAAAGATGGATTTTTACTGTTTTTTTTAAGGCATTATAAAATTCCTTGTCTACTGAATGACATTTATTGAATGTCTCTGATATGTAAAACATTGTTGTCAGATATGTAAATAGTAATATACTAAGTATTTGGAAGGACAGAATCTCTATTTACAAATTTTCAACTTATCAACTTTACAGATATCAACGAAGCTACCTGTCAGGAAAATGCTCCTGCTCTGCCTGAAACGAGCAGATAGTATTATTGACTATATTATTTTGGACTTTTGAACAATAGACTTTAAAATTGACTTTTGTTAGAGGACCATCTATACATAGTTCTGATTTATATGAATTTTATGATCCAGCTGTGACAAAGAAATAGCAGAATTAAGATGGATAAGTACTGTAGTTATAATAAGCATTTGGAGAAATTAGAAGTAGTTGGAGAAAATCTGTAAGCAGCAGAGTGAAAGAAAAAGGTAGAGGGCAGATACAAGAGCAGAAATTCAGTATTAGGTTTTTTTGTTTAGGAAAATTTGAGATTGAAAAGGGGCATAGCTAGAGTGGGAATCAGAGAAGATAGTGAAGTTTTAATTTTGTTATTGTTGAAATTAGGAGCTATGGTTGTAGAAATAGAATATATTGAAGGAAAAAAGCCAAGGAATTGGTGGTCAATAAAAATATTTGACTTGTGGAGGTGGAGGCTGTCCAGAGAAATCAAAGTAGAGAGATTATAGAGATATCAGTATTATCTGGTGGGACGTGAGTTGAGGTATAGGGTTGTGAATTCTTAAAGAGTATATTCTGCCTGTATTAAAGATTTTTTAATTGTGCAGTTTTATTTTTCAATGATATTTAGAGGAATACCAAAGCTACAGAAGAATGGCAGTCCCCTTTTCTCATCCCTATGCATTGCTGTTTGTGTGTTTTTATTTTTTCATTTTTTCTTTGGAATAGAAGAGATTAAGGTTTGAGAAGTTGGCCCTATATCTTGTCTGAAGAGAAAATATGTGCTTTGTAATGAAGACTTAAAAACGTAGCATTTATTCAAGGATCACTGGCCCATGGGAATATTAGTCTAGAGATTCAGAAAGTGTTTTTTCTGATTTTTCTTTGGATACTGGATTTTAAGTGACATGGTACTGTGGGGTGGAACTCAGAGTTTAGCCAACTTGCAAATCTAATGGAAAGTGACAGATAATTGAGACTATAGAATTTTTGAAAGTGAACAAGACTATTAGCTATTGCACGTGATTTTCACATGCTTAATTACTGTTTTTCACTACATTATTAGTACCTGGAATAGCCAATTTAATCTGCTACCAATTTAATCACAAGCTTCCAGGGTTTGAGAAATGATTTTAAGTTTCTATGTGCCAAATTTTAAATTAGGTCAAATTTATTTGGCACCCACATCCACTTCTTTTTCCTATCTTCATTATTCTCACCAGTATGCTTGTTTCTGCTTCAGGTTCCTCCATCAGTTGGGAAATAGATTTGATGGAGAAGGCAATGTTTAGTGCAAAAAAAGGCCCTCAAATAGTGAAACTTGAGCACGTTAGGCCTTAATTTATATTAGCTGTATTGACCAGTGGTTCTCAATCTGTTTTTGGTCTTTGGAAGGAGAAAAGTTTGTACCAAAATGTAGGTCATTTGTGCCCTAAGACTGTAGCAAGACTTTTTAGAAGAAAGAAATAGTCATTGACTTATATTCTTGCAAGCTCCTTATATCATTGTAGACCTGTACTTTGGGAAGCATTGCTCATATTACACTGTATAGCATTTACCTGCATATGGGACAGGGAATTGGGATGGAGGTGTACAATTAATTAGATAATAAATGAATTACTAGGTCTCAGTTGAGATTTCTGGAGGTGGTATTAATGCAAAGTGGCCCTGAGTTAGCTCGCTGAGAACTCTCAGAATGACTGAGAGGCAGGATCACCGAAAGGCCTATTTGAGTCTACTCTGGTTTTGGCTTTGAAATTAATTAATTCACTCATTCTAGATGACATGTGTAGCAGACATTCTTCTTAGTGTTGGGGATAGATACTAGTAAAGAAAATAAAGGTCCTGGCATCAATGTGGTGTTTTTTTTTTTTTTTTTTTTGTGGTTGGGGATGAAGGGAGAATAAGAACTAAAACTGATTTATCTGTGATCTCCAGAAGTGGTATCATCATCTGCCTTAGTCCAGGGCTGGAGCCTATAGGTCATGTTTCCTTGGGAATTTGCAGGATTAACTTGCTTTTTGGTTAGAGTCAGCAATTCTGTTTTCTCAGCATGAGATAACAAAGGAATCCTAGTTTTCAGAAACAAATCATTTGTGATCGGCACTGTTGGTTGCTCATGCAATATCCATACATTATGCTCTTCCTAATTTACAGAATCCCAATTTAGGTCAAGAATTAAAAGGCATAATGTTGTACATACTGAGCTGCATGTTGTTACACATATTGACCTGCCCTTTTCTGCCACTTAGGGCAGTTACATTTAGTGAAGGCAGATGCATAGTAATTTGTGTAGACCTACATCATTCTTTTCAACTTCATAGTATTTTACAATATGGATGTAGCATAATTCATTTAGACCATTCTGTATTGATAGATATGTGTGTTGTTTTTAGCGGTTATTTTCATGTTGCTATGTTGTGATGAATATTCTTGTTCTTATATCTTGAATTAATTTTATGAGTGTATCTTTAGGACAAACTCATGGATAGAATTGCTGGGTCTAAAGAAATGCTCACTTGAAAATTTAAGTATTACTTTCTTATTTTTTTTTTAATTTTGTGACAGAGAGTACGTGTGTATGCATACAAATGCATGCAAGGGGGGAAGGGGTAGAGAGAGAGGGAGAGAGAGAATCCTTAGTAGCTTCTGCTTGGGAGCCAGACATGGCTTGGATTTCACGGCCAGAAGATCATGACCTGAGCTGATATCAAAAGTTGGATGCTCAACCACCACCCTGGCTCCCCTAAGTATTACCTTTCTTTAAAAAAATTTTTAAACATTTATATTTATTTTTGAGAAAGAGAGAGACAGAGCATGAGTGGAGGAGGGGCAGAGAGAGAGGGAGACACAGAATCTGAAGCAGGCTCCAGGCTCTGAGCTATCAGCACAGAGCCTGATGCGGGGCTAAAACCCATGAACCGTGAAATCATGACCTGAGCCAAAGTTGGATGTTTAACTGACTGAACCACCCAGGTGCCCCTAAGTATTACCTTTAATTGGAAATACCAATCATAGAGTTAAGAGTATGCAATATTTAAATATTGACAGCTATTGTCATATTTCTTTCAAAGAAGTTCATATCTGTTTATATCCCCACTACTTGTATGCTAGGAGCTTATGTCCCCAGCTCTAACCAGCACTGATGATACTTTTTAAAAAATTTTAACTTTTGACAGTCCTGTAGGTAAAAATGATATCTGTTCTTTTTATTTGCATTTAATTACTTATGAATAAGGTTGAGTAATTTTTAAATATTTATTAGCTCTTTTTTTTTTTTTTTACATAGATTGCCTTTTTGCATCCTTTGTCCATATTTTTCTTTTTATCCCTCCATGGTAAATTAAGCAAATTAGCTTTTAGTCTGTTTAACATGTTAATATGTCTGTTTAGTTTTTGACTTTTAAGTTTTATTTTTAAATTGTGCAGAAAATAAAATATTTTTGTACTCAAATTTTTAAACCTTTTCCTTACGATATTTGGGTTTTGTGTTTACTTAGATGACTTATTTGCTTCAACTAGTATGAAAAATAAATTTACTTATACTTCTTCCAGAATTTTAGTCTTTGCTATATCTAGAGTTGATTTTGAGCAGAAGAGTGAGGCTGAGGGGTCAGCTTTATGTTAATTTTTCATCCAAATGTTTATTCATTGATCTAATATGACTTCTTTAAGAAAACATTTAGATTGTTTATAGCTCTTGTTTACCACAAACAGTACTGTACTCCATGACATACATGTCTGTACCTATGTTCAGATTCCTAAAAGTGACATTGCTGAGTCCAAGAATTTGTGCATATAAAATTTTATGCATATTGCCAGAATGCCTTCAAAAGATATTATACCAATATACACTCAAACCAACAGTGTATGAGACAGCTTACATGTCTTTATCTTGTCAAAAAAGATTTCACAGAAGATTGTTTTGATGAAACTAATTTACCCCGTTAAGTGATGATATCAAAAAAAGAGAAGAAAATTAAATTAGTCTGAGTGACTCTTAATGAAACTATACCAAGATATCAGATCATTGTTCTTTTCTAGTGAATAAAATTTTGTATTGTATTAAAATTTGCTGGGGATCAACATCAGATTTTCTGGTTTTAATTTTTATAGCCTACCTTTCTGATATGGGACAGCATTTGTGAGTTCCCAATGCCATGAGTACTCAAAGATGTAAACAATAATTCTGTAATGATATATGCAGTTTTTTTGCTTCTCTGTAATAGAGTGGTTCTCAACTCTGGGTACTTTTGCCCATTGGGGAACATTTGGCAATGTCTGGAGACATTTCTGGTTATCACAACTGGGAGGATGGTTTTATTGGCAGTTGGTGGGTAGAGGCCATGGGTGCCACTAAACATCCTACAAAACACAGGACGGTCCCACACAACAAAGACTTATCTAGCCCAAATGTTAGTAGTGCTGAGAATGAGAGACCCTGCTGTAATAAACTACACCTGGAAAGGGACATTCCTCTAAACAGTTAAGTATTCCTTCATTGTCTTTTTCTTGTCTTGTTTATCAATTTATTCTCAAGTCTGTTGGCACAATCTTACTGTCATAAAGACCATTCTGATTGGTAGACAAGATAAAAGCAAACACAAAATATTGTCATTTTTCTTTCTCTCTGTTATTTGTCAATATCATGAATTATGTCTGGGAGTGGAGGAGGGTGGTTGTACCTTTCTTGTCCTTCTTACCTCAAATGCAACCTAAAAGTTTTTGTGTTGTTTTGATGTTTTTCACAAGTCTCTGCTCATTCTAGGTTTAGTCCACTCATTTAATAAGCCAATACTATACTGATGTGTTCATTCTTACCCTTACCTTTTTCCTTCTACTCTTGTATGTCTTTTAAAAACCTCAGCTCTTTGGAAAGCTTCTTGTACACCACACTGAGTTATATTTGTGTTCATTCTCTCCTATTTTTTCTTCATCTGATTGCCAATAGTGGGTTTTATTTTTTGACCTATCTTTCATTTTAGAATTTCTGGCTCTGGGGCATCCTTGTATTTTCTCTGAACTGCTAAACAATCTAAGATACTTGTCTTATGTTGCCTTGTGTTTTCTTCCTTGGCTGTAATGAACTCTAAGGTGATATGTTCAGTTTTCTCCATGGTTCTTGTCACTTTCACATCACTAACATATTTCTCTTTGTTGGTAAGAATTAAGCCCAGGCTAGCAGTTCCATTTCTTGCGTCTTTTGCCCTTTGAGTGATGAAGTTGCTGATAGAGAGGGAAAAAATAAAGGAGAGGAGTGATTTCTCCAATTGAGATTAAAAACATTTTTTCTTTAATGTTTATTTTTTTGAGAGAGAGAGAGCAAGTGAGTGAGTAGGGAAGGGACAGAGAGAGAGGGAGACAGAAACTGAAGCAGACTCCAGGCTCTGAGGTGTCAGCACAGAGCCTGATGTGGTGCTTGAACTCACAAACTGCAAATCATGACCTAAGCCAAAATTGGATGCTTGACTGAGCCACCCAGGTGCCTCTCTCCAATTGAGATTTTAATTAATTTATTGTCTTTTTGGTTTTGCTTATTTATTTATTTTTAATTTTTAAAAAATGTTTATTTATTTTTGAGAAAGAGAGGAGAGAGACAGAGCACAAGCAGGGGAGGGGTAGAGAGAGGGAGACACAGAATCCAAAGCAGGCTTCAGGCTCTGAGCTGTTGGCCCCAAGCCTGATGCGGAGCTGGAACCCACGAACTGTGAGATCATGACCTGAGCCGAAGCCGGCTACTCAACTGACTGAGCCACTCAGATACCCCTCGTTTTGCTTACTTAAAATTTTTTTAAATCTTTGCTAGGTCTCTCTTTGTTTTGACTTCTCACTTCAGTCAATTTTCTTTTCATTTTACTTGGTTTTTCTATCACTTCTGTTTTGAAATTTATGTGTTTAGGTATTTCACTGAGAGCACATTGTAAATAGTACTCTAATTTTCTTTTGTCTTGAGGATAATTTCTCTTTACCTTTAAGACATTGTCTTTTACGTTATACAGTCTTTTAATTTTGGAATTTTTTTGTGCTTTATGGAAGATGGGATTTATTTATTTATTTATTTATTGGTGTTTGTCATAAATGAGATATGTATATCCCCTTTGAGCTTCATCAATATCAACTTTGAACTACAGAATTTCTCTCTTAGGATTTTAAATCTCTTCTCTCTTAAATCTCAAGTGTCTCAGTACATTTCTGGACTACAGGAGGTATACATCCATTGGGGCAACTATTCTCATTCATATTATTTGGTCCTCTACTTGGAGGTGAATTTAACTCTAGATAATTTAAATAATTTATTATCATCATTATTATTTTAAAGTTTATTTTCTGATTTTGAGAAGGGGGGAAGAGGAAGAGGGAGGAAGGAAGAGAGAGAATTCCAAGCAGGTTCCATGCTCTAGTGCAGAGTCTGACATGGGGCTTAATCCCATGAACCGCAAGGTCACTTGCAAAGTCATGCAAGTGTCATGACTGACACTAAGAGTTGGACACTTAACAGACTGAGCCACCCAGGTGCCCCTAAAGCAATTTAGATTCATTTTTCTAAAAGAGATGGATAAAACCTAACCTCTAGAATACCCTCTGCCATTGTTTTTCTTGTGTCTTTGCCCCTCCTGTTGGGGTTCTCGTATCTTGAGGCACAGTATGTGATTCTTCCTTTGTCTTCTCATATCTCATACTGTATTTCTGGGAACTAAAATCTGGCAGAGTGTAGTTAGAAATCTGTTGCTGGGAGGTGACCGGAAAGCATGTCTGTCTGGCTGTCTAAAAAGCAGCTCCTGTGCAGTAATGGGATGAGAGCCGGTTATTGGGTTGCCTCTGTTGCCGTAAGTTCTCTGACGGGATGTCAGGATACAGGGATGTGAGGGTCTGGCTCTGAGGCTGCTTTAAATTTAGGTACAAGGGAAGTCTAGTTCCCCCTCCCCCCAATTTGTCCCATTCATAAAATACAGAAAGTAGGGTGGCCAGCGTTAGCAAATAAAAATATAAGACATGCAGTTAGGTTTGAATTTCATGTAAACAAACAGCATTTTTTTTTTTTAGTATAAGTATGTCCCAGATATTGTAAAGGACATACTTATGTTGGAAAATTATTCATTTTTTTATCTGAAATTCAAAGTTAACTGGGAACTCTGTACTTTATCTGACAACTGTAAGGTTCCCCCAGCCTTTGCAAATCATTAGGAGATATTTATCCTTTTGTGTCTCAGGTACTGAGGCATGAGTGTCTTCTTCTGATTTGATAAAGGTTGTCTTTTCCAGTCTTTCTTAACCTGCAGGGTTGGTTAAAACTGGGAGGACTGGAGGAAATCTGTAAAGAGTCTGGGAGCCTTCAGAGAGGAAAAGAATGAAGACCGGACTCCTTTCTTTTACAATGTATTTATTATTAGAAACTTTTTAATGCATTGGACTGGTCCTGGATAAGAAAGGACCTAGAAAGAAAGAATATCAAAGGCCTTAAACTAGAATCCTTTTTGAGGCCTGCGTTGCCTGGTGGGAGAGGCAGAAGGCCCTCCTGACGCAGCCACTGTGTTGTGAGCTGAAGCTGTCAGCATGGATGGCATACTATACCTCTGAGGGAACAAGCTGGTTCCTTCTTGAAGAATCACCATGGCCAGTGTCAGTAACTGTAGCAGCAAAGGCAAGAGTGCAGCAGGCGAAAGGGTCACAATGGACTTCAAGGGATTGGTTTTCCTCAGTTAACTGTGTGCTGGGAGTAGAACACTAGCAGCCTTTAACAGGATCCACTTATATTCTAAACATATTCTCTCATTTTCTCTCTTTGAGATATGGGGGTCAAGAGGTCCCTGCAATTCTTGAACAACTTGAGGGATAAGAGAGATACTGGGCTCTCTGTCAGTCTGGCATTTGAGAAGCAGTTTTAATTTGTATTTTTCCACTTGCCGTTCTTGTATTTTTGTTGTTGTCATAGAAAGAACATGCTCCTGATAGTCTACTTGTCCAAGGAGGATGAGAAACATGTAGAACAGATTTGGATTCCAAAACTGCAGCCTGGAGTAAGCCCAGCCAGGCCCATCTTGGATTAGCCAACCTAACCACTAGCCAACCTGAAAATGCACAAGAGAGAATAAATGTTGCTTTATGCCACTAAGTTTTAAGGTGTTTTGTTATATAGCATTGTTATGGAAATAATAACTCATAGACCATTAAGCATAAATGATTTAGTATAAAATTTTATAAAGAATTCTTTAAAAATTAATATGAGGGGTGCCTGGCTAGCTCAGTGGGAGGAGTGTATGATTCCTGATCTCAGGGTTGTGAGCTGGAGCCCCAGGTTGGGTGTAGAGATTACTGAATAAATAAATATTGAAAAAATTAATAAGGAGAAGAACAACAGAGAAACAGGTTAATTATAAGTCAAAACATAATTCACAGAAGAGAAAATTGGGATGACTAGTAAATAACTGAAAAGAAATTTTGCTTATTTCACTAGTTATTAGGTAAATACAGATTAAAATAATGATGAGATACCTTATCATACCTATTGAATTTGTAAAAATTAATGTCTGGTAATAACCTAATATCTGTAAAAATGTGAAGAAAATGGAACTTTCATATATAGAGAGAGGTATATGGATACAAAGAGAGACCTACCAAGAAGGGAGAAGATATTTTCAAGGCTTGTTAGTGACAAGGGATCATATGTAGAATATAGAAACAAATTTAGAAATCAGTGAGAAAAAATAGGAAATCTAGGAGAAAAATGGGTAAAAAGTGTAAGTATGAAATTCATAAAAGAGATATGTGGGGGCGCCTGGGTGGCTTAGTCGGTTAAGCGTCCGACTTTCGCTTAGGTCACGATCTCGCGGTTCGTGGGTTCGAGCCCCGCGTCGGGCTCTGTGCTGACTGCCAGCTCAGAGCCTGGAGCCTGTTTCAGTCTGTGACTCCCTCTCTCTCTGACCCTCCCCTGCTCACGCTGTCTCTCTCTCTCTCTCCTAGAAATAAATAAAAATATTAAAAAAAAGAAAAAAAAAAGAGAGATGTGAATGGCTGGCTAGTCAACCCCAAGCAGATCACCAGTCACACGGTTAATCAAAAATACAATTAAGTTAAAACAATAGTGAGATCCACTTTGTACTTCCCGTGTTGGCAGAAGCTGAAATGTCATGCAGTATCTGGTGCTGGTGAGGAGATGGGGACATGTGAGCCTACGTGTTCTGCTGGTGGTGTTATTTTGGAGACCGATTTGGTAATATTTGTTGAAATTGAGTGCTCAAATGCATTCTGACTCAGAAGTTCTACTTTTGAATTGCTGTTATAACCAAGTATCACAGACTGGGTGGTTTAAACGATAGAAATTTGTTTTTTGTTTTGTTTTGTTTTTTTTTAAATTTTTTTTAATGTTTTATTTATTTCTAGGAGAGAGAGAGACAGAATGAGCAGGGGAGGGTCAGAGAGAGAGGGAGTCACAGATTGAAACAGGCTCCAGGCTCTGAGCCGGCAGTCAGCACAGAGCCCGACGCGGGGCTCGAATCCACGAACCGCGAGATCATGACCTAAGCGAAAGTCGGACGCTTAACCGACTAAGCCACCCAGGCGCCCCGATAGAAATTTGTTTTTAGTCTGAGGGTTAGAAGTCCGTGATCAAGGTGTTGACAGGTTTCATTTCTCCTGAGGCCTCTCTCCTTGGCTAATGGTTGGCTATATTCTTGCAGTATCCTCAACATGGCTATTCCCTTCTGTGTATCTGTGTCCTAACCTATTCTTATAAGGACACCAATCATATTGGATTAGGGCCCACCCTAATGTCTTCATTTTAACATAATCATATCTTTAAAAACCCTATTTCCGGGGCACCTGGGTGGCTCAGTTGGTTAAGCGTTCAACTTCAGCTCAGGTCACGGTTCATGGGTTTGAGCCCTGCGTCGTTCTCTGTATTGACAGCCCAGAGCCTGCAGCCTGCTTCAGATTCTGTGTCTCTCTCTTTCTCTGCCCCTCCCCTGCTCATGCTTTGTCTCTGTGTCTCAAAAATAAACATTAAAAAATTTAAAAAAAGTAAACACCCTGTTTCCAGATACAGTTATATTCTAAAGCATAGGGGATTAGAATTACAGACATTTGAATTTTAAGGAGGATGCAATTCAGCCTATAACAGAGTGCATACATTAGAGGCACTCTTGAATAGGTATACAAAGAAGTATGTATGAGAATGTTTATTACAGCACTGTTTCCCACAGCAAAGAGTTTGATACTACCTAAATATTCTTGAATAGGGATACAGACAGATACCTTATAAGTGCATCTGATAGAATGCTACAAATAGAAACTAAATTAAATAATTAAATTAGCTGGGAATTAATTTTTTCTCAAATAACAAGAAATCTTTAGGTAAGAGTTTCAGAGCTGATGACATCAAGGACCTGAGTTCTTTGCATAATTTTGCTCTGTCATCTTTCCTCCTTTTAGCTTTTTGGTAATACTGCTTTATGTCCAGGCATCACACAGAGATAGAAGAAGGAGGGGCAAAGGGCCATGGCAACATTATCTGATTCTCTTTTTATAGGGAAAGCCAAAGCTTTGCCAGGAGACCTCTCAGTGGACACCAGGTGACACCTCATTGGCTAGAATTCTGTCACATGCCATTCTGAGTTGCAAAGACATCTGGGAAACCTAATGTCCTGCTTCTATAGCTGTGAAAGTTGGGTTGTGTGTCGCTTGAGCTAATCTATGGTGTTTACTGCGTGTACATAGTTCAACATGTTAAACCAGGAAAACATAATGTTTGGGTGGGGAAGACAGAGAAAAACAGAGAGACAGAGGAAATACAATACCGTTTGTAAATTTGAAAGTCCATACACACATAAAGCACACACACACCATTGTAAACATAATGTCAAAAGAATTATGGGAAGTTGTTTAGAAAGGCATCCATTAACTACTATACAGTGGATGCCTAAAGGAAGGTAGGAGTGGAATGAAACTGAAGCAAGCAATATAGACTATGACAACAAAAAATAAAATGCAACAGACTTTTCACAGACTAGTTCCATCAGTTGAATTTCAGCTGAGGAACATGATTAATTGTGTCAATCTAATTCTGGGCTCTGAAGATCCAGGAGAAAAAAGGCTGGAGTGGTTTGGGGTATGTGTGTATGAGTTACTTGGACTGTTGGGAATGATTATTATTTATAATTGAATAGTGTGAATCACTCTGCTAATGACTGAGTTTAATTAGTTTACTTTACCCTGTGATGAACTTTATTCTTTTCAGTACAACTGGAGGCTTGATAGGAGTGATGTTATAGGTAAGCTTAGAGAGTATAGCAGGTACTCTTTGCACAATTTAGGAACATTATGAGTTTTGAAAAATTGATTTTCTTGGTCTTTGTACATATATTTCTTTTGTTTTATAATGAAAAATTAGTAGACTTGACTTGTAGAGAGCCAGTGGGGGATATGAGCAAAATAAACATGGCTACTTGGTAGTAAAATCCATCATTCTCTAGTTTTCTGTAATTATCTTTGGAAACAGAGTGGGAGAAAGGATTTCCTTCCCTTCTGTCTAAAACAGCCTTAGCAAGTGACTGGCTCTTTGCTTTGGAATGAAGCGCTTTGGCACAATTCCATAAATCTTACATGGGAACTCGACACCAGAGGTTACTATTTTTTACTTATTGTCATTCTTTTGCTTTTAGTTCAGTATTCTGTCCTTTAACCATCCCATATCTAATCCTCTAAACATAGACCACTTATTAATATGTGTTATCTTTAATTTTCTCTGTTAAGCATATGTTATAATTTTGGAAGCAGATCTTAAGTTCTTCCATTTTAGAAATATGTTTCCTTGTTACCTAATTATAAATTATTATCATGGATGAGGTAGATGACTTCCCTTGGTGAAATGGACTCAATTTACTAAATAAAAAAATGTGTGACCTAATGATTCTTCATCCATTTTTAAATCAGATAGGCAATTTTTTTTTTTGCTATCTCTCACAATTTTTTTTTTTTTTTTTTTGGTTTGGAAAAGTAGAATCCCACAAAGAGAAAAGTATCTTTCCACATAGTAAAAACAATTAATTGGTGAATTATTTGGCACTATAATTAGAATTCCTTTAGATTCTTTTTTTAAAAAAATGTTTACTTATTTATTTTTTTATTTTTATTTTTTTAAAGGTTTTTATTTATTTCTAGGAGAGAGAGAGAGACAGCGTGAGCAGGGAAGGGTCAGAGAGAGAGGGAGTCACAGACTGAAACAGGCTCCAGGCTCTGAGCTGGCAGTCAGCAACAGAGCCCGACGCGGGGCTCGAACCCACGAACCGCGAGATCATGACCTAAGCGAAAGTCGGACGCTTAACCGACTAAGCCACCCAGGTGCCCCATAAATGTTTACTTATTTATTTTTGAGAGTGAGAGAGAGCATGAGTGGGGGAAGGGCAGAGAAAGAAGGAGACAGAGAACCCCAAGCAGGCTGACAACACAGAGCCCAACATAGGACTCGAACCCATAAACTGTGTAACCATGACCCAAGCCAAATCAAGAGTCAGAGGCTTAACCAACTGAGCCATCCAGGTGCCCCAATACTCCATTAGATTCTATGGGTAATTTTATAAGCACTTCTTTGTAGTAATTTTGTAGGTGTCATTTCACAACATGGGAAAACAGGATAAAGGAGTCAACATAGATATGGGCAAGCAGAGTGAAGTAGAGCTTGAATTTGAACCCAAATTTTCTTGTGTTTTGCCTGTTATTTTAATTTCTTTCCTTCTCTTCCTATTCCTAGTGGGTACTTGTTTTGCAAAGTTCTATCCTTGGCTGCCTTATCTTTCTCTTCTGGGAAACTTGGAAGATCTCATTTAGTTTCATGGTTTGGGGTGTAACATGGATGCATAGTAACCACATCTCGACTTCTACAGTTGTTTTTTCCCCTTGGCTTTAGGATCCTGCATTTCAGCTATCCAGGGGACAGATATAACCAATTTGCATATGATACTCAGACCTCAAACTCATCGTACCTAACATATGTCAGAGTCAGAGCATGCCCTAGACTTGCTTATTGGTGTGAATATTATCTGTTATAAATCCACTGCAATAGTTTAGAGAAATAATAAGTAGTTTTCAATATAAAATGAAATACTGTACATAAAAAGTATATTAAAAATTCAAATTGAACATAAAATATATGGAGGCATTTTTGCTAAAAGTGAAAAGGATTATTTTAAATAGTTTTTATTCACTATTCCGTCTCTCCCCAGGCCATGTAAAAATTTTTTTAATCCTCAAATAGACTAACAAAGCCTTTAGGTGTAGTTTTTTTTTTTAAGGCACTAGGGAAACCAAAATTTGCTGAATGAGACCTAATTCAGGGGAGCCTGTATCAGGAACCATACTCATAGTTGGAAAGTAGGGTAGAATTCAGTGGTTAGATGAAAACAAAAAAATTAGTTACCTGTATATTCTAAAATGGGATGATATTAGATATTTTGATCATTGGTAAAAAGGGTAAGCAAGTTACTTGCAAAACTGATATTTCAGTTTTCTTATGGATGCATATCTTGTAAGTTAATTTGAGGAGTAATTCTAAGTATTTCTCTATATATATTCCTATATATAGGCAATATATCAGTTTAGAACATTAGCAATACAAAAATTTCTGAAAAAAACCCGTTACAGTTGAAAAGGTGGTATACTTTATTTCCAAGTGTACAAGATGATTTTTACATAGCTACCATGAGTTATTATATGAGGAAAGAAACTGCCACATTCAGCTATTAAAAAATGATTTTATAGAGTGAGGAACTCAAAACTTGCTTCATTATCAGAAATAGAATTTTCTTTTAAAGGAAAAGAAGCTATACTTTCCTACTTTGAATCACAATTGAGGAAAAGAATGATTATTTCTTTTCTTTTTGGAAAATTTAATACTTGAGCAATAAAGGGTATGTCATTAGTGGTAAGTTTAGGAGTGTGAAAAGAGAGCTCGCTCTTTGAGCCTTTAGATCTGTTTCATTTTTGCCAAGTTAACTTGGTAAACTTAATGTTTGTGATAATAGCTTTAGAGAAGTACAGAAAATTTTTATCTTCAATCAAGATGAATTTGTGGTAGTTAATGATTTCGGTTATTTAGATGGTAAAATATTTATTTTTAGAGTAAATCAGGAAAATCAATATTCAGGCTTTTCCAAACTGATGTTGTATAGTAAGAAATTTGTAGCATGTAGGCAGACTTTATTAGTTGTAACATTGAATGCTTATGAGAAATACAATAACTGTGATAACAGGATCTCTGTCTTCTAGAATTGTTCTATAGCTAATTATAATTTGTCTATATATAATGGACAAATACAAAACAAGGCAATTAGAAAATATTAGCTAACAGTTTACAAATATCATATGTAATTTTGAAGAGAAATTATTTTGTATTATAGTGTAGTTTTGTTTTCCTTGGAATTTGTTTTGGATTTTCTAATGGGGCTTGGAATCTTTATGTAGGGTTTTTTATTTGTTTGTTTGCTATTTTTTTTTGTCCCAGAAAAATCTAGGGTTGTAGAAAGTAATTTTGATGGTTGAACCCAATTCTGCTAATTCTTAGTCTTTCTTTCACTACCATGACAATGAATCTCATTGAGCTGACAGAAGAAATAATGGTAGACTTTGCCACAGATGAGAAGTGTTAAGCATGAATATGGGCTATTACTATCAAAGTCAAATTTACATAGAGAAAACAAAATGGGATATTTTTAAACAAATTTAATAAGGAAACTTTAGAAGGTGTGTCCCAGTTTGTAGTTGAAGAATGTCATTGGATGAAATATTGTGGGCTTTCAGAATCAAACGATACCCTCTGCTGGCTAAATTAGGAATTGTGTTTAAAAATGAGTAGCTTTTTTTTTTTTAAGCTGATTGCTGTAAGAAAGGATTGACCATTGCAGAGGGAGTATTGTGAAGTAATATAGAAGAAATTGTAAGTGGGGAGAATGAAGCCAATGTATGACCTAAATAAATATTTTCTAAAGTGAAACTAATATGGAAATATCCATAATTGAAATTTTCTAATATTTTGATCTATTTTTTAACCAGGGAAACAGGCCATGGGGAAGGAACACAGCAGGGGGCAAACTACATGGATCTACTTCCTATTTCTGATAGCAACTCATTTTAATTTACTTTCATCAGTTAAATTTCATCAGTTAAATTTAAATTTTTAAAAAATTCTTAGGGGCGCCTGGGTGGCTTAGTCGGTTAAGCGCCCGACTTTCGCTTAGGTCATGATCTCGCGGTTCGTGGGTTCGAGCCCCGCGTCGGGCTCTGTGCTGACTGCCAGCTCAGAGCCTGGAGCCTGTTTCAGTCCGTGACTCCCTCTCTCTCTGACCCTCCCCTGCTCACGCCGTCTCTCTCTCCTAGAAATAAATAAAACATTAAAAAAAAAATTCTTAAAGCCACCTCGAAATTTACAATGTTTTGGGACCACAGCGCACACAAAAGTTATGTTTAAAAGTTTATACTGGACAATATATCATCATTTCATTGCAAATTCAAAAAATAGAATTTTAAGTCTGATTCTACTGTTTGATGTCGCTCTTCATTGGCATATTGCTTTAAGAGCACCCATCCCCCCTTTGTGCTTGAGCCACTGTGTCCTGTCAGTCATCCTGAAATACACTAGGGTGCTTGTCAGGCTGTTTGCTTACAGATGCATCATAAGCCAAATTGTGAGCCGTAAGAGTGGCACTGAATTTCTAAATACAAGAAGTTGCTTAGACAATTGATTTAGTATCTGTATATGGGCAATACTCTGTCCTGCAGTAGGTGAGTGAAGTGTCAAACTTTTTAAGATCCAATTTTGCTGTAAAGCAAATCCAATAATTTTAGATTATCTGTTGCTTGGTTAGATAACTTTGGGGGAAATGAAAGGACATTATTTCTATAAAATGGGATAAATAGAAACTACTATGCTGTGCATTTCTTACTTTTATAACTAAGTTTCCTTTTAATAACACTAAACTCTAAACTACTTTATGAAAGCTCCAATGTTATAAATGTTGACTTTTTGCAGGCATTTCAGATTTAGATAAAAATGTGATTCTCTTACACATTTTTTTTCTTGTACAATAACTGAGGCAACTCATTTGAGCAGAGGCTCAATTCTGCTATTTGGAGTGTTTATTAGTAGTTTTAAAAATAGCGCTAAAACAAGTGCTGCTGTGCCAATGTCCAAGCTATAGTAGTGTTACATCAGAGCATTTAAAAATTCCTGCTGTGTAACTGAGCTATTACTATTTAAGTAACTATCGGCAAGAAACTGGAAGCTTTACATTCTTTACACATACGAGTTGTGCAGCAAGCAGTTTCTTTATTTTTGCAAACAATTTAATTTCCATCATGGGCCTCTAAACTTAAATTGTGCATGGATTCTTTTCCTGTATTTTCGGTATGCAGCCTTAAAAATCTTCAAACAGGGCACTGATAAAAACAAAAAGGAACTCGGATTTCATAGTTCAATGTTCTATTGGTAGAGAAGAGTTAAGAGGCAGCAAGGAGTTAAAGTTTTAAGGCTTTATCTAAGATAAATAAGAAGACACTGCTTTTGCAGATACATGGACTGATCATTTATTTATTCCTTCTTCTAGAAAGGATTTAAGGTGACTTACAAGGCTATATGAAACTCAAGATAGGACAGATTAAAAGTGGAGTGGAAGAAGAAAGGAAAACAAGCATGAGGATATAAAACAGAGTTAGGAATAGGGCAAAAAACGCAGCAGTTTTGACTGTGGTTTTGTGACACTAGTGTATTACGGACTGATGGGAGAGAAAATTTGGGTTTCAGAAATCTTACAGGGATATTTCATGCAAACCAGCTGTCTTCCCTACTGTAGATGGCAGTTTAGAGTGAGGAGAATATGTTGGACAGTGAATATTAAATACACTTTAAATGTCACTTGTGTTTTGGTGGAAAAAAAGTAGAGATCTGCTGACCTTTTAACCCACGTGCTGATTAATGTGGGCATAAGTATGCTTCCAAGTTTTCTAAGAGCAGAAAAAGATTCGGTCTTGTTTCTCAATTCAAAAGAAAGATTTAAGAGGTTTAGTTTTTCAGATACAGCAAGAATTTATTTAAATAAGGTCAAATGTCTACATTTTAAAACAGACCTGATAAAGCCAATGTTTAAAATAAAATATATTTGCCAATTTTGTATGAATCTATGAACCTGTCCTAGTATTTTAAAAAAATAGATTGTTATAAATAAGATTAGCTATCTTCCTTCCATTCACTCTTTCAGTTTAGTGATAAATTTAACTTGAATTTTAACTAATGTTAGGTCAAAATTAAGTGGATCAATCTATCTGGGAAGAAAGTTGTTGGATAGGAGGAAGGAGTTCAGATAGGACTTCTTAATGTACTTTGACCTTTAAATACTCAAAATACAACTACTGTGTTGGAGACTCTGGGCTCCATACCACTCACCATACTAAACCCAGCTTGTGTAAGTGAACAAGCTTGCAGACTGATTGTTTTTGCCCAGTTGTACTGAAAAAGAACAGAAATGTACCAGTTAATATTTTGCTAAGTTTCTTCGTTGATATCTTCAGATATCAAATTAACATGTTGAATTGGGAAAATTATTTGGCTCTTTTAAAAAATCCTGTTGTTAAAAATAAGATTATTTAAGAGATGATTATTTTTTAAAGGGCAGTAAAAAAACCAAAAAATACTCAAAGCTTTTATTTTTGTGTTTTTGTACTATAAACACATGCAGGCTGAGTTAAGTTCTTTCAAGAATAAATTATGAATCGTACACATAACCCATCAGATACATGGATGAAAAACAGGCTTGCAAACTGTGAAGCAAATATTGTTAAGAAGTTAAATAGGGTCTAGGCATCAAATAAACTGAGTGATGTATCAGAGAGGTCAAGAATGTCATGTAAGTGTAATCATACAGCGTATACTTAAATTTGTCTGAATCTTGAATAATGCCTTTGAGAGATATTCATGTTGTTACCTTTATCAATAGTTTTCTTTTATTACATGAAATGTGATAGTATGGTTGTATTACAAATTGTTTATTCACTTGCTGATGGAAGTTTGAGTTTTCAGCTCCTGACTGTTATGAATAAAGCCACCATAAACATTTGCATAGAGGTCTCTCTGTGGACATATGCTTTCATTTCTCTGGGGTAAATATCTAAGGAATGAAATTGCTAGGTCATGAGGTGGGCCTATGTTTAACTTTGTAGGAAACTGCCATGCTTTTTTCTGAAGTGCCTGTATCAGTTTTTGGTTTCACTACAATGTATGAGATTTCCAGTTGCTTCTCTTCTTTGCTACCTCTGGTATTGATGATCTTTTTAATTTTAGTCATTCTAGTAGGTGTGTGGTAGTGTATATTGTGGCTTTAATTTGCATTTCTCTAGTGACTACTAATGTTGAACACTTTTCATGTGCTTATTTGCCATCTATATATCTTCTTTGGTAAAGTGGCTTTTCAAATGTTTTGCCCATTTAAAAAATTGATTTTTATTGATCAATTATTGATTTCTTAAGAAAGATTCTTTTAATGTTATTGATTTCTTAAAAAAGATTTTTTAACTGTTTGTTTATTTTTGAGAGACACAGAGAGACAGAGCGCGAGTGGCGAGGGGCAGAGAGAGAAAGGGAGACAGAGAATCTGAAGCAGGCTCCAAGCTCTGAGCTGTTAGCATAGAGCCTGATGCAGGGCTTGAACTCAAGAGCTCTGAGATCATGGCCTGAGCCGAAGTTGAATGCTTAACTGATGGAGCCACCTAGGCACCCCTTTAATTATTGATTTCTAAGAATTCTTTATATTTTCTGGATATGTGACCCTTATCATATATGGGTTTTAAAAATACTGTGACCCAGTCTATGGGTTGCCTTTTCATTTTCTTAACACTGACTTTCAAAGGGCAAAAGTTGTAAATTTCATTGAACCCAGTTCATCCATTATTTCCTTTATGGGTCACGCTTTTGGTGTTGTATCTAAGAAAGGTTTGCCTAACCCCAGGTTACAAAGGTTTTCTCTTATGTTTTCTTCAAGAAGTTTGATAGCTTTAAGTCTGCTCCTAGCAAAATGATCCATTTCAAGTAAATTTTTTGTATATGATATGAGGAAAGGGTTAAGGTTCATTCCTGTTTTATGTTTAATTTCAGCACCAATTATTTCAGCACCATTTGTTGAAAAAACTATCTTTGCTCCAATGAGCTACCTTGGTACCTTTGTTGAAAATAATTTGCCCATGTTAATATTATGTCTAATATTTGAGGATTTAAGAAAACATAATTATCATATTATCATACCTAATCATATTAACAGTAACTCTTTTTAAAAAGTTTTTAATGTTTTATTTATTTCTGAGAGAGAAAGAGAGACAGTGTGAGCAGGGGAGGGTCAGAGAGAGAGGGAGACACAGAATCCTAAGCAGGCTCCAGCCTCTGAGCTAGTTGTCAGCACAGAGCCCAACGAGGGGTGCAAACCCACAAACCATGAGATCATCACCTGAGCTGAGGTCAGATGACCAACTGACTGAGTCACCCAGGCGCCCCAACAGTAACTCTTGAATATTATCAAATAGCCTATCCACATCTAATTTTAACTGAAAAATGTCTATAGTTTAAAAAATGTATATAGTTGGATTTTGGAAACAGAATTCAGGATTGACATATTTTATGTGGTTAATGCATATCTTTTAATTTGTAACAGTTTCTCTTCTTTTCCCTGTCATCTGTGAGTTGAAGAAACCAAGCCATTTTGTCTTCATATATTTCTCACATTCTGGATTGGTAGCCTTGTGATGTCACTTAACATATTCCTCCTTCCAGTAACGTGGTAGTTAGATCTACACGAGGCTGGATTACAATAAGTTTCAGCTCTTTTGGCAAGAATATTGTATAGATGATGTGGTATACCTTCTATTTTGTCATGTCAGGAAGCATAGAGTCTGGGTTGTGTCATTTTTGGTGATATTAAATTTGATCAGCTGAAGCCTGATTCTCAAAGTTTCCTGTTAATCTTTCACTTAAATGATTTTAGCTTTTACTGATGATCATTTTCTAGATCTATTATTTTTAAGGGGATGTAATTGGCGATTTTGTCATTTTGTAATTCTTCATTAGTTTTATTGGTTAGGATTATTATATAAAGAATTTTAGAATATTACTCTAAAGTATAGTTCAGACCAAAAAAATCAGGACAATACTTGATAATTTCCCATTCTTCTTCAATTTTCAGAAAAATAGGATGATGTCATAGCAACTTTGAAAGGTTACCAGTGAGTTTTTATTTTTTGAACTAATTTTTATATATGTTTTAGTGTATTGCAGTCTTTATTCTTTTGATGCTCAAGTTTCTCATTTTTGTTCAGTGTGAACCTCTTTAAATTAGATCCTGAGCCTTTTGACAAAACTCGAGTGGTTTTGCTTTCTAACATATGATGTTCTTGGCTCATTTTATGTATTTCCTGCCTCTGATCTTTCCAGCCTTTCTGCTGAGGAGCCTAAGTCCTTTTAGTGGGAAATAGTGTTTAGGGAACACAGTCTGTGCATTGCTATTGCTGCTCCTACCACTTTTTAAGTTTTTGTTTATTTTTTTATGTTACTACTTTAAAAATTTTTTTAAATGTTTTATTTCTGAGAGAGAGAGAGACAGCATGAGCAGGGGAGGGTCAGTGAGAGAGGGAGACACAAAATCTGAAACAGGCTCCAGGCTCTGATCTAGCTGTCAGCACAGAGCCCGATGTGGGGCTCCCAACCAATGAACCGCGAGATCATGACCTGAGCCAAAGTTGGACTCTTAACCAAGTGAGCCAGCCAGGCGCCCCTTATGTTACTACTTTTTAAACACCTTTTTGTTTTGTGAACAGGGCTAGGAAATAGATATTTTTTAGGAAGGGAAAAATATATAAAAAGATCACTGATATTTCCAATTTAGTATAAGATCCCAGGGTTTTCATGTAAATTTTCTGAATTTACATTTGTACCTCTTTTTAAAAAAATTTTAATTAATTTTTTTATATTTACTTATTTATTTTGAGAGAGAGATGGAGAGTGAGTAGGGGAGGGGTAGAGAGAGAGGGAGACAGAATCTGACAGTGCAGAGCCCAATGTGGGGCTTTACCCCATGAATGAGATATCATGACCTGAACTGAAATCAAGAGTCAGATGCTTAACTGACTGAGCCCTGCAGGTGCCCCTGTATCTCATTTTTCTTATGCTAGAAATTTTATTTCCTAATAGAATGAATATAATTATTCACTTTATCCTAATGGGTATATGCAATACTCATGTAAGCTTTTATGTGTGTATACATATAATAAGAATTTATAAAACTGTATATATTACATATACTTAATAAGGACACTAGATGCAGTGTAAGATTACCTTGACATTCTTTTTGTCCTAGAGAATATCACTTTAAGGATTAGAGTAAAATTACTGTGTTTTGAAGTTATTTGAAATTAATTGCTGCAATAAATTGCTTTGGGCGTACATTAGTTTTTACTTTTAGAGATGTCTTGAAGTGAGATTGCTGTACCTAACCCCCTTCTGGTAACCATCTGTTTGTTCTCTAGTTAAGAGTCTGTTTCTTGGTTTCTCTCTCTCTCTTTGCTCATTTCTTATGTTTATCTTAAATTCCACATGAGTGGAATCATATGGTTTTTGTTTTTCTTTGACTGACTTATTTGACTTACCATTATACACTCTAGCTCCATCCATGTTGTTGCAAATGGCAAGATTTCATTCTTTTTTTATGGCTGAATAATATTCGTGTGTGTGTGTGTGTGTGTGTGTGTGTGTGACACCTTCTTTATCCATTTATCTGTTGATGGACACTTGGCCTCTTCTCTAATTTAGCTAGTATAAATAATATTGTAGTAAGCATAGGGGTGTATGTATCCTTTTGAATTAGTTGGGTAAAATGAAGTTTTGGGATAAATATCCAGTAGTGCAATTACTGGATTATTTTTAACTTTTTGAGGAACCCCCATACTGTTTTCCATTGTAGCTGCACCAATTTGATTACTACCAACAGTGCACAAGAGTACCTTTTCCTCCATATTTTTACCAACACTTGTTGTTTCTTATGTTTCTGATTTTAGCCATTCTGATAGGTGTGAGATGATATCTCGTTGTAGTCTTGATTTACATTTCCCTGATGATGAGTGATATTGAACATCTTTTCATGTGTCTGTTGGCCATCTATATGTCTTCTTTGGAGAAATGTCTGTTTGTGTCTTCTGCCTATTTTTTAATTGGATTATTTGTTTTTCAGGGGTATTGAAATGTATCAGTTCTTTATCTATTTTGGATACTCACCTTGTATCATATATGTCATTTGAAGATATTTTCTCTAATTCAGTAGGTTGCCTTTTGGTTTTGTTGATTGTTTCCTTCATTGCAAAAGCTTTTTATTTTGAGGTAGTCTTAATAGTTAATTTTTGATTTTGTTTCCCTTGCCTCAGGAGACATTTCTAGAAAAATGTTGCTGCAGTCAATGTCAGAGAAGTTACTGCCTGTGCTCTTTCCAAGGATTTTTATGTTTTTAGGTCTTTAATCCATTTTGAGTTTATTTTTATGTATGGTGTAGAAAGGGGTCCATTTACATTCTTTAACATGTAGCTGTCCAGTTTTCCCAACACTGTTTGTTGAAGAGAGTGTCTTTTTCCCATTGCATATTCTTTCCTTTTTTGTTGAAGATTAATTGACTGTACAATTGTGGGTTTATTTGTGGATTTTCTATTCTGTTCCATTGATCAACATGTCTGTTTTTGTGGCAGTACCATACTGTTTTGATTACTACAGTTTTGCAATATAACTTGAGGTCAGAATTGTGATGCCTCCAGTTTTGTTTTCTTTTTCAAGATTGCTTTGGCTGTTTGGGATCTTTTTTGGTTCCATACAAATTTTAGGATTGTTTGTTCTACTTCTATGAAAAATGCCATGAATATTTTGATAGGGATTGTATTAAATGTGTAGCTTGCTTTGGGTACTATAGACATTTAACAATATTTGTTCTTCCATCCCATGGGCATGGAATGTCTTTCCATTTCTTTCTGTCATCTTGAATTTCTTTCATCAGTGTTTTATAGTTTTCAGAGTATAGATCATTCACTTCTTTGTTTAGGTTTATTCCTTGATATTTTATTGTTTTTGGAGCAATTATAAATTGGATTTTTAAAAATAAGTTTATTTATTTATTTTGAAAAAGAGAGTGAAAGAGCATGGGTAGGGGAGGGGCAGAGAGGGAGGGAGATCATCCTAAGCAGACTCCATGCTGCTAGCACAGAACCCAATGTGGGGCTTGATATTGTGAACTGTGAGATCATGACCTGAGCCAAAAGCAAGAATTGGACACTTAACCATCTGAGACATCAAGGCACCTCTAAATGGGATTATTTTCTTAATTTTTCTTTCTGCTACTTCATTACTGGTATATAGAATGCAACAGATTTCTGTACATTTGTTTGTAGCTATGACTTTACTCCTTCTTTGATCAGTTCTAGTAGTTTTTTGGTGGAGTTTTTTTGGGTTTTCTATATATAGTATCATGACATCTGCAAATAGCGACAATTTTTTTGTCCCTTGTTGATTTGGATGCCTTTTATTTATTTTTTGTTGTCTGATTGTTATGGCTAGGACTTCCAGTACTGTGTTAAATAACAGTAGTAAGAGTGGACACCCCTCTCTTGTTTATGACCATAGAGGAAAAGCTCTCAGTTGTTCCCCATTGAGGATGATATTAGCTTGGGTTTTTCATATATGGCCTTTATTATGTTGATATATGTTTCCTTTAGACCTACTTTGTTGAGGGTTTTTTATCATGAATGGATGTGGTACTTTGTCAGATGCTTTTTCTGCATCTATTGTAATGATCATATGGTTCTCATCTTTTCTTTTATTAATGTGATGTATCGTGTTGATTGATTTGTGAATATTGAATCACCCTTGCATTCCAGGAATAAATCCCACTTGACTGTAGTGTATGTTTATTAAAATGTATTGTTAGATTTGGTTTGCCAGTATTTTGTTGAGGATTTTTGCATCTATGTTCATCAGTGATATTGGCCTCTCTTTTCTGTGGTGCCTTTATCTGGTTTTGGTATCAGGGTGATACAAGTCCCACAGAATAAATTTGGAAGTTTTCCTTCATTTTCTATTTTTAAGAATAGTTTGAGAAGAATAGATATGAATGCTTCTTTATGTGTTTGCTACTATTCACCTGTGAAAGAATCTGGCCCTAGACTTGTTTGGAGTTTTTTGATTATTGATTCAATTTTGTTACTGTTAATTGGTCTGTTCAAATTTTCTATTTCTTCATGCTTCAATTTGGTAGGTTTTATGTTTATAGGAATTATCCATTTCTTCTAAGTTGTCCAATTTGTTGGCATATCATGTTTCATGATATTTTCTTACAGTTGTTAGTATTTCCATGGTGTTAGTTGTTACTTGTGATCCTCTTTCATTTGTGATTTGTTTATTTGAGTTATACATATATATATATATATGTATATATATATATATATATATATATATACATATTTTTGAAGAGTATGGCTAGAGTTTTATTACTTTTGTTGATCTTGGAAAAAAGCAGCTCCTGGTTTTGTTCATCTGTTTTATTGTTTTTTAGTTTCTATATCATTAATTTCTTTTTTTAAATGTTTTATTTATTTCTGAGAGAGAGTGAGAGAGAGACAGCGTGAGCAGGAGAGGGTTAGAGGGAGAGGGAGACACAGAATCTGAAACAGGCTCCAGGCTCTGAGCTAGCTGTCAGCACAGAGTGTGACGTGGGGCTCAAACCCACTACCTGTGAGATCATGACCTGAGCTGAAGTTGGACTCTTAGCCAACTGAGCCACCCAGGCACCCCGCCTCTTTCATTTTAAATGGAAGTCCAATAGTCTTGTATTTATACTACTGGCTGGGACAGCTTTGTACAGATTCAAAAGGCATCATACCTATGGACTCTAATATATATCTCTGAGCTTTGACATACATTGAATTTCCCTTGTCAAGGCTGTAATATACCAAAAACTGAGATTGTTCTCTGTAATAAAACTGCTTTCCCAAGTGTTCTCTGAAGAATGTTCTAAGGTTTTTCACTGTTAGTCTCTGATTGATAGCTTTTTAGTTTGTTTCTCACTCTATAATGAAAGAAGGGTACTTGGTTTACCAGTTTACTTGCCTATCCCCTCACTTTCAATGGTTGGGCAGATTTTTATATGTTTAAGGCTTACTTGCATATTTCTCCTTGAATGAGAAACTATTTTAAGTTGCACTCAACTTTAAATAATATCTATTGATCCCTTATGAGAGATGAGGAAAGAAGAGTGTTTGGGATTTTTCATCTTATTTTGATGTGTGATTTTTGCTAGTTTTTCCACAATGTTTCCAAAGTATACTCAGTTCATGTATATTAGACATTTCTGTTACTTTTATTTTTGTAATTTTTTTTGCTTGCATTTGTTTCTTGAGTTCCTTTATCTTGTTTTTCATTCCCTTATGATGTTTTATCTAATTTTTGAATCTTGTAATTTTTCTTTCAATTTTTTTAAGGAGACAACATGTTATTTATATATGTCTGTGTGTGCATTTGAGTCCTCATATAACCATTTCTGTGACCTATTCCTCGGTTTCCTTTATTATTTATTATTCATATAAATTTTTTTGGTTCTTTTCCTTTTTTCTTTTTTTAAAATTTTGTACTTTTTGTGTGGAGTTTCCATCTCTGATCTTTGTATATCACCAGTCATTTACTGAAGAATAGTGTAGGGTGTGAGTTGAGATAATAGTCAGCAATTTTTAATCTATTTGTGATATTGAATGATTTCTCACTGAAGTTATTTCCTTTGCTTTCAGGAAAAGTTTTCTTTTATTGTTTGGTGCTCCAAAACTCAATATGCCATGAAGGCAAAGTCCTTTAACTCACAGGCTATCACCATTGTGAACTGGTGGGTCAGCATCTTTCCTCCACTCTACTTGATCTCTAGCAGTTCCCTTGGCTAGGTGGGCTTAGTCATGGACAGCTAGAAATGGCATGTCATCCCAATATTTATAGCAGTGCTATTTAAAATAGCCAAAGTATGGAAAGAGCTGAAACATCACTGACTGATGAATGGATAAAGAAGATGTGGTATATATATATATATATATATATATATATATATATATATATATATACACAATGGAGTATTACTTGGCAATCAAAAAGAATGAAATCTTGCCATTTGCAACAACATGGATGGAACTATAGTGTATTATCCTAAGCAAAATTAGTCAGTTAGAGAAAGAAAATATCATATGACTCCACTCATATTTGGAATTTAAGATACAAAACAGATGAACATAAGGGAAGGGAAGAAAAATAATATAAAAACAAGGAGGGGGACAAAATGTAAGAGACTCTTAAATACAGAGAACAAACTGAGGTTTGCTGGCGGGGTTTTGGGTTGGAGAGATGGGCTAAATGGGCAAGGGGCATCACAGAGGACACTTGTTGGGATGAGCACTGAGTGTTATACATAGGGGATGAATCACTGGATTCTATTCATGAAATCATTATTGCACTTATGTGCTAACTAACTTGGATGTAAATTTAAAAAAAAAAGGCACGTCATCATGCTAATCCTGCCCTTCCATTACTGTGTTTCTATAGTATCAAACTGGGTCTTTACAGGGGATATCCCCCTTTGATCCTGTATCTGTCCATGCCCCACATCTTAATACTCTAATCAAAAGATTAGAGTGTGGACAGGAATTTCACATTTCAGATTGTGTCCCTTTTAGGGAAAATTATTTAACAGGGTGCCTGGCTGGCTCAGTCAATAGAGTATATGACTCTTGATCTCAGGATTGTGAGTTCGAGCCCCATGTTGGGTGTAGAGATTACTTAAAAACAAGATCTTAAAAAAATATTATTTACCACTGAGATGTGTACAGGCTTTCACTCCCCCCACCTCCTTTTAAAATTTGGTCAAGATTTCATTGTATTTCCTTATTTGTTTAAAAATTTCTTAATGTTTATTTATTTTTGAGAGAGAGAGACAGAGCATGAGTTGGGGAAGGGCAGAGATAGAGAGGAAGACATAGAATCTGAAGCAGGTTCCAGGCTCTGAGATGTCAGCGCAGAGCCTGATGTGAGACTCAAACCCATGAACCATGAGATCATGACCTGAGCCAAAGTCCAACACTTAACTGACTGAGCCACCCAGGTGCCCCTGTATTCCTTTATTTGTAATTTGGCGTAATGACAAGTTTCCTTGAGTATAGTGGTTCTAACTTTAATCTTTTATTAGTTTTGATGCACAAAAGTGACTTAAACATGCATTTACTGTACCATATAGTATAAGAAATCCTAGGGGATGGTAGGATGTTGATGATGATTCTCTTAGAGATCCGTGTAAGGTATAGAGATAAGGAAGCATTGTTTCCTTCTTTTATAAGTGTGCGTGTGTGTGTGTGTGTGTGTGTGTGATGTAAAGAGGATTGTTTGAGTTAAATTTGGAATGGTTAGCAAGTTATTTGTTGAGTGGCTATTGGGGAGGAGCACTATAGGCAGAGGGAGCAGAGTGAGTAAAAGTTTAGGGATATGAAACAGTATGATCTATTCAGAGAACTTCAAATTCTTTAGCATGGATGGGAGAACAGGAAGGAGGTGGGTCAAAGAGAGGGAGAAAGCTAGAGACATAGGACAGACCAAATTGCCTCAAATCATTCAGTGGAACCTGAACTTTATTGTGTCAAAATAAAGCTTCATTGAGGGTTTCAAACTGGGAGTTAGTATAATTTTATTTTATTATTAAGAAGTTTTTTAGAAGTTTTAAATTTATTTTAAGTAATCTCTACTCCCCATGTGGGATATGGGGCTCAAACCCAGTACCCCAAGATCAAGAGTTGTATGGTCCTCCAGCTGAGCCAGCCAGGTGCCCCAACATTATCTTATTTTATGTCGGAGAAATCACTTTGGGAATAGTTTGAAGGATGAATTGGAGATTGTGAAAAACTAGAAGAAGGGAGACCAGTTAGGATATTATTACAAAGTCTAAATAAGTCTAATGAGGGTCTGAACTAAGGAAGAAATAATGGGAATGGAGAGGAAATGGATAATATGAGAGGAGCTAAGGAGATAGAAACAATATGACTTTTTTTACTAATCTGTTGTAGAGAGGCAGAGGGAAAGAAAATATTCTAGGACAATGTTCATGGTGCTGGGTTTGGTGTCCAGCTGTGGTAATCTAGATCAGAAATAAAGATGGTGGCAACAGATATGGGGGGAAAATCATGAGTTCAGTTTTGAGGTGCCTGTGAGATGGCCCAGTGGTAAATGAATTTGGGAGCTCTGAAGCTCAGGTGAGAGATTTGACATAGGTTCTCAGGTTCCAAATAGAACTGAAACTAGGATGAGATTACTCAGAGACAACAATGTAAGATGAGCAATGAATGGGATGTCAGGGGTTGAACCTAGGGTAACACCCCTCCTTAACAGCAGGTAGTAGATAAGCCAATAGAGGATATTGGGAAAGAATGCCAGAAGGTTAGAAAGTGGTGTTTTAAAACAAGAGGAGAAAGTCTTTTATAGAGAGAATACTTGGCATATGGGATGAGAAATAGTTAAATAAGGTTAGTAGATACATAGCTAGAATTCCAGAGAAAATTATTTTTAAAAATGTTTATTTATTTATTTATTTTTGAGAGAGGGGAAGAGAGAGAAAGAGAGAGAATGAACATGTAAGCAGTGGCAGGGTAGGGAGAGAGGGAGAGAGAATCCCAAGCAGGCTCCGCACTGTCAGTGCAAAGCCCAACTTGGGGCTCAGTCCCACAAACTGTGAGATCATGACTGGAGCCAAAATACAGGGTCAGATGCTTAACTGACTGAGCCACCTAGGAGCCCCATTTGAGAAAAGAAAATTCAAAAGTAGTGGTAAAATAGTGAACTTAGATGGTTACGTTGAAAGATTCTGGCACAGACATTGAAAAGCTTTCTTCAAGGAATATGGAAGAATAGAAATCAGGAGACAGGCAAGAAGCTGAAGTTTTTAAAATAGTTATATAATATTAGTTTTCCTAAGTGTATTAATAGATACATAGAAAAATGAATATAGTGTTTCCAGAGACTTTGGTCTGTCTTTATTCTGATAAGCAGGCTCTTATTTATTTCTAGCTAATAAGAGAACAAAGAAGAAATGGGGATTTTTTGGCTTCAAATTGTGGTTGACAAGAATTTTACTTTCTTCATCATTTTCTTTTTGTTCTCTGCTTTTCAAAAATAATATAACTTAGGAGAATTCATATGCATTTGAGCTGTCTTATAATATGAAGTGGACCCAATCTGCAGGCCCATTAGACTTATAGCAACAAAAGCCACTGTCACTTTCAAGGTGCGTATGAAGGGGATGTTACTTCTGCCCTTGTTGTTTAAACTTTATGCCTTTATAGCTGAAGGTTTTTCTTGTTCTGGGTGATCCAATGAAAGCTTCTCTGAGGTCTCACATATTAGATTATATTTTTAGATTTCAAATGGACTAATTTAGTTCTTTGCTTTTTTTTTTAATGTTTTATTTATTTCTAGGAGAAAGAGAGAGAGAGAGAGCGTGAGCAGGGGAAGGTCAGAGAGAGAGGGAGTCACAGACTGAAACAGGCTCCAGGCTCTGAGCCGGCAGTCAGCACAGAGCCCGACGCGGGGCTCGAACCCACGAACCGCGAGATCATAACCTAAGCGAAAGTCGGACGCTTAACCGACTAAGCCACCCAGGCGCCCCTAGTTCTTTGCTTTTTAAATAATATGTAGGCAACCTTCATGCTGGTCTTGTATGAAATGGGATTTCATAGTGTTTCAGTTCTTTTATAATTTTTATATGTTACAAAATGTCCTTAAGTTGAAAAGCATTGCTATATAGAATAACCATGGGGCATTTCTGTCCTTTCTCCTTATCTGCAATTTTGAAAATGTGTGTCATTGTGAAATATAGGGTGAGCTTGTAGTGTGAACTGGCATTTTATAAAATAACATGAAAGGGGTGTTGTCAGAAGAGGAATAATGAGGTCTTCACATAAAATTCTGATATGTAGTGTTATTTTTCAATTAAGTCAGAAATTGAATTATATCTTTTGCTTTCTTTATTTTGGAGGGAAAGTAGACTTGACTAGCCATTCATGATAAAAGGGGCATAGTGTAGGACATAAATATAAGTAGGGTGTTGTTTTCCTTTGTTTCATATCATATATTAAGGCAAGCTTTTGGATTTTTAAAAACCATTTTTGTAGCCCTCATCTAGATTATATGTGTGGGAAAGTTTTGGTTACTAAGGCGAGAGTAAGCAGTTGTTTCAATTTAATTTAATTTTGTTTGGATACTCTCATAAAGAATCCATAAAGCAAATGTTTTAGGGGGGAGGGACTAAATTTGATCCTTTATCAAAGAGTGCCAATAAGATTACTATCCAGAGGTTTAATAAAGAGAACTTCAAATGCTTAAAGTTTGAATTACAACATGCTAAAAAACCTCACTTTTTATTATAAAATATAAGTTGTTTTGTTCTGTTGAAACCCAGAGTTCTTGGAAACTAAGGAAATAAAAAGTGCAGACTCTTGAAGACCCCAAATGTAGTGCATTTAACAATTGTAGACCTAATCCTGGAGCATACCTTTTATGTACCACTCTGGAATTTATTTCAAAGGTCTCCTTTACGAAGCTATTGTGCATTCAGATTTTTAAAAATTTATTTATTTACTTAGAGAGAGAGAGAGAGAGAGAGAAATAGCATGAGTGAGTGCAGGAGAGGGGCAGAGAGAGAAGGAGACAGCACGAATCCCAAGCAAGTTCCATGTTGACAGGATGGAGCCCAACTCAGGGCTTGATCTCACCAACCATGAGATCATGACCTGAGCCAAAATCAAGAGTCAGATGCTTAACTGATTGAGCCACCTAAGTGCCCCAGAATTTTTTAAAGGAATATTCAGGCATATTGCTTTTCTAATTAATGCACATGTAGGAAATATGCCATAAAATTAGAAGTCAAGAGATATAATAAAATGAGGGACCAGAGGAAAGCTTTATTTTAAACTCTTTTGTTATGGGAACAAAGAGTGGAGGGATTTTTGAATAATAATTAAAGATCTCTATAGGTGAAAGAGTTTGGTTATCCTAAGTGGAGACAAGTAGATTCTGATCTCCTTCTGGAAAGAGGATAATAATGACAACTAATATTTGTTGAGCCCTTGTTAGCTGTTAGAGATACTGGCTAAGTTATGGCTTTTATATTAATTTTCTTATTTAATCTTCAAGATCTCTTTGAGGATGGTACTCTTATTATTCTCATTTTACAGAAGAGGAAACTGATATTCAGGGAGGTTCGGTATCTTGTCTAAAGTCACCATTAAGCAGGGAGCAGAGCTTAGATTCTCATACAGGCAGTCTGGCTTCAAAGCCACTGCTCTTAATTGCTGAGATCCAATAGTGAGGATGTGCAGGAGAATTTAAGAATCCTGTAGCAGACAATGGGGAGGCAGCAGGATGTCTCACACTGGCTGCTGCATGTTACCATGCTGAGAGGCTAAGTGAAGCTGAAACCTAGCCTTTCTGCTGCTGAGCAAACTGTGGGCCTTCCCACTAACGGCTGCAGATCTGTGTCTATGCAGAGGGTGGCAGCTTTTTCTAATTCATTTTCCCAGAAGAGGATATTTTCTAATATACTAAAAGGCAAATCTGTAGTCCTCCTCTGAGCATCATTGCATATATTTCCATTCATTCCCAAAAGTCCTTTGACTCTGAATTGCTTCTTCCTAGTCTGCTTGTTCGCTTGGTGGCCACGTTCCATCCACCTTTGTGCTGACAACTCTAAAATTTATATTTTTATCCCAGATTTTTCTCCTAAATGTTGCTCTTATATATCTGTTTACTCAACATATTCACTTGGATGTTAATATGCATCTCAAAATAATCGTGTCCCAAAATGGACTCTCTGTTTTCCTTTTCCTCCTGCTGTTGCACCCACCATAGTCAATGGCAACTCCAGCCTTCCAGTTGCTGCAGACCAGAATACTTAAAGATATCTTGAATTCGCTTTTTTCTGTGTCCAGTCTGTCAGGAAATCCTGTGGGCTCAGCTGACAAAATATATCTACACACTGATCACTTCAGTCCATTTCCACCGGCACCATCCAGGGCTAAGCCATTATTCTCTCTCATCTAGATTACCACAGGAGCCTCCAAATAGTGTCGCTGCTGCTGCTCTTGCCCTCCATACTTCGTTTTATTGGTTAGAGTGATCCTTCCGAAATATAAACCAGATCATGTTTCTCTAGCGCTCCTGCCATACTTTCCATGTGCTCAACATGACCTTCAGCCACCTGCCTTCAACTCTGTTACCTTTCTGATCTCTCTGATATGGTCTTCGTAGCTCATTCTATCCCACTCACCCTGGCTTCCTTGATGTTCGGCAAACGGACCAACATTCTCCTGTCTCAAGCTTCTTGCTCTGTTACCTCTGCCTGGAAAGCTCTGCTTCCAGGTATCTGTTTGGCTGATTTCCTCCTCATTTCAACTCTGCTCAAATGTTTTTCTCAATGAAGCTAATCTTCATCATATTTGAATATTGCTATTTACTTCTAGTGTTTCTACCTCTGAATCCTGCTTACTTACTGTTCTACATTTTTTCATAGTTCATGTCATTTTCTAATGTACTCACAATTTTCTTTTTTAAAATATTTATTGTTTATGGTCTCCCCCTACCCTTTGACTGGTATAAAGTAGAAACTCAATAAATATAAGTTGAATGAATAAATGAATGATGGCCTGTAGTCTAGGGGTGCTTCTGATCTCACACTATTGCTGTTTTAGCTGATGAAAAGGCTAGGTGGAAGAGCTTACACTGATTATTGATGTCCAAATAAGTGCATGGAAGGTATTTGTAATATGTAGGAAGAACATCTATGAAAGAAAGAAACACAGCTATTTCCCCATCATATATATTAGGCAATTGCCTTATTTTATTGACTCTCTGATAAGCCTGAGATCCTTTGTTTACCAAGTAACTAAAAGATGTGTGTATTTCTTTCTTGGTGGGTTAGATAATCCAGAAATGATGGCACTGGAACCATGGAGGTGGGATAGGGGTAGGGAGGGAGGTGGACTTGGGAAGCAGGTGTGTATAGAGACTTGTTTCACTCTAACCAAGATAGTTGTATAAAATCAACTGATAATATTGAGCAGCAAATCTCTCATATCCCTTTTCCTTTTTTAACTTAAACCTGTTTATTTTGATTTAGATTTTTTTGGTCACATAATATTTGGTTCCACTCCTTCACATTATTCCTAACTACATTATGCTAATCCTTTTGAAAGGAGGGGTGCTGATAAGGGAGATTGAGGCTTACAAAGATTTGCTATGCACTCAAGATAAATTTTTAATGACAAAATAATATTCTCTTTTATGACATTATTTCAGGAGTAGGAAACCTTTCACTAGTTGCTCATCATTTTTTTCTGATATTTTGGAAATATAGAGTATTAGATAAGATTAACATTTGTGATGATGGTTGTGATAGGCACCTACTAAAAAATTTCTCCTTTATATTTCACTAAATAGAGTTTTACTAAATGAAATCACATGAGTCCAAAGATACTTTTGTTAGGAGACTTGTTGACATTATCAAAACACTTTAAGCTTGAGGAAAAGAAACTTATTCCCAGATAAAACCATCAAAGGTGTGTGTTTGTGTGTGTGTGTGTGTTAGTGTTATGACAATAATCAGGGCATAGAAAAAAACCAGGTGAATAGATACTAAGGATTGTAATTATCCAGAGAAAAATCACTTGGGAAAAGATCAGTCATTAATAAATAATGTAAATATAGGTGCCTAGAAAAACACAAATTAAATACAATATCATAGCAATAAATCATGAATTAAATGTTTTTATTGTTTTTTGAGTATTATTTATTTATTTATTTTCTCACAAATTTGATGTTAGATGTTCACAAATAATTTTAATAAAAAGAGCAGAGAAATATACATGTAGTGAATTTTTACCCTTGCATGAAAACCTATAAACTTAAGGATAATAGAGCATTTAGATGAGGGGAAAAAAGAGAAAAGACAAGTGGTATTGTTGCATAAGCTTATAGTGTCAATAATTTTCCTGCTACAGATTAAAAAACTGTTACAGTAACATAGTGAGATGATACATTTTGAAAACTTCAACTAGTATGCTCTTAAAAGTAGAACAACTGATTTTTTACCCTACCTTTGGGTCATCTGCAACTTTTTTTTTGATGTTTTATTTATTTCTGAGAGAGAGAGAGAGAGAGACAGCGTGAGGAGGGGAGGGTCAGAGAGAGAGGGAGATATAGAATCTGAAACAGGCTCCAGGCTCTGTCCAGCTGTCAGCACAGAGCCCAACGTGGGGCTCAAACCCACGAACCATGAGACATGACCAACGGAGCCACCCAGCCCCCTCCCCCCCCCAACCCGGTCAGCTGCATCTTAAAAGATTGAGGAAACAATGAAAGAAACAAATTTGAATAATAAGGAAGAACTTAGTGTTAGGGAATGCTAGAAAGTTTGGGCAAGCCTGTTTTTAATATTTGTAGTGAGCAGAGTGAAGGTATGGTATATATGTATATAATGAAGGTATATATGAATTATATATATTTTGAAAAAGTATATCCCTTGGGATGAGCGCTGGGTGTTATGTGGAAACTAATTTGACAATAAACTATTTGTAAAAAAAAAAAAAAAAGAAAAGAAAATGTATATCCCTTAATTCTAATATGGTCTACAATGTGATCATAGAACCTGGGAGTCACTAAGAAATAATAGACCAGTCAGAAAGCAGAAGAAGGCAAAATATCCTTATTTTCAAAAGAGATAAAAAGGTAGCCTCTAAAATTACACTGGACATCTAGGCTTCAAACTGTAGGAAACTGAAGAATTAAAATGTAAATAAATGGCTGTAATTACTAGCATTCAGCATGGATTCTCTAGGAGTGAGTAATGTCAAACTAGATTTTTTAAGTTGAATTTAAAAAATATGTTTATTTATTTTTGAGAGAGAGAAAGTGTGGTGGGGGGGCAGAAGGAGGAGATGGAGACAGAGGGTCTGAAGTGGGTTCTGCACTGTCAGTAGTGAGCCTGGTGCTAGGCTCAAATTCATGAACTGCAAGATCATGACCTGAGCCAAAGTCAGACACTTAACTGACTAAGCCATCCAGGCACCCCTTAAATTGAATGCTTAAATAGGAAGGAAAGGGTATCTTTTTTTCAGTAAAGCATTGAAAGAAATCCTCACATATTTTGTTGACAAGATGGAAAAGTGGATTATTTCACACAAAAGTGATAATAGTTTTTAAAAAATCATATCTGCAGTGTTTTTTACTTGATTGTCAAATGTAGAAAGAGATTGCTAGTGGTATCAAAATCATTTTCCATGCCTGGCTCTTACTTGTTCATTGATTTAATTGGAGACTACAGAATTCACAGTCACATTCAATTAATGGAATAAATAGAAAACTGGGAGGAGGTATTAATGTTGGATTCTCTAATAGCAATATTTGACTCATGAGAATAAAACTCCAGATTCTGCAGGATGAAATGTTAGGAGGACAAAATAAAACTCTGCATGTAGGGGCAAATAAAAATTAATTGTCCAAATATATGATGGGGAAACTTGAGTTTATAGTAATCCTTGTAAAAAAGTAATTGAGCACTTTAGTCGAAAAGCAAGTACAAAATTAGATTTATTAGGTAAGTATGATGACTCTGTCATGGAATTTAATAATCTTAAAGGAGAGTAAGCTGTTATCTTACAAACTGTTACAGGGTTTAGAGGGAGGGAGGCAAACCATGAGAGACTCTTGAATGCCGAGAACAAACTGAGGGCTGATGGGGGTGGGGATCAGGGGAAGGGGGGTGATGGGCATGGAGGAGGACACTTGTAGGGATGAGCACTGGGTGTTATATGGAAATCAACTTGACAATAAACTATTTAAAAAAATTAATTATTTGGTCTTAGGACCTTTTCCATATGAACCATGCTATAGATGATTAGGTTTCCAAGCCATCCTACAAGACCATGTTAACTTATGTAGGATTACAGCTTTAGTATGAGGAGCCTGAACTTCAGAATTTGGAGACCGGGGATCATGTGTCAAAGTAGGAAGAAGTATGTGGAAACTTTTTTCTTTAATGTTTATGAGGGAATGGCCACCCTAAGGCAAATTTTGTAAATGGGTCAAGTTTTCCACTGATCTCCCTGTGCATCTGTCAGATCTAACATTCCTCTGTTGCCAGGATATGACTGGAGTACAATGTGGTATGTGTTATAATATGCATATGGGTGTCAGATGGAGAGGAATGAGCTAGTTCATATTAATGTGTGCTTGAATATGTATACCCCATGACATCTGAGTCAGATGCATTTAAAAATGGAATGCTTGTTAAACTAAATGAATTTAAAATTGATATAAATTCCATTTCAAGCAAGGAATAAAGTGGAATAAAGGGAATTCAGGCATTGTGGATAAGATAGTGTGAGGAGAAGGGAAGGGTCTACATGTGGGTGCATTTTGTCCACCTTAAGGATTCTCCGTGGCATTATTTGTTTTCCTCCTTTTGATTCTGAAAACTGGGAGTTTCATCTAGTTTTTTGGTCTCCAGACCTTTACCTTTCTACTTTATGAAACAGTCTCTATTGGAGAGAAGTAAAAAAGTGGCAGATTTCAATTCAGCATAGGGAAGAACTTTTTAAAAGTAATCACTAGAATCTAATGGGATAGTGAACCTCTCATTGTTTCTGTTCATCCAAGTCCAGTACATTGTTGAAGTGAAGGATGTTATAGGAGTTATTCTTGAGTTGTTAGAAGTACTCCCTAAACTCTTAAGATTTTTATGGAGTATAAAATGCAAATACCCCAGATTATAATACCCACCACCTAGAAGGATTTTTGTTGTGATTCACATTGTGGTATTACTAGAAGAAGTTGGTAACAATTTGTCAGACTTTGACCTTGCTTTGACTTCATTTGCAAAGTTCTGCAGTTTTCTGCCTTTCATTTCCCTGATCCCCAATCAATCAGAATTACTGAACAGGACAGATACAAAAGATCAAAAAGAGTTGTATAAGAAACATCATTTATTCAAAGAAGAATAATTACATGTAGCCAAGGTTCTTCAAGGACTTGTTGGTTTATTATTTTATAATTTTGCCATGAAAAAATTGAACTTCTCAACAACTTTCTTTACTTAATGTGTATTAAAGACATGATCACAGTTTTAGAAGACACTGTGGCTGAATTAGGTTTGTCTTTTATTTCCCTGCTGAAAAACCTTCTTTTATCAGGATTATATATGATGCAGATAATTTTTGTTCTTAATTTTTAATTTTCCTTGCCTCCAGTTTCTGGTGCTTAATGTAGCTTTGAAAATCCATTGTGAATTCTGCAGTGCAAGGATGGATATGTGAAAGTTCGCTTAGATCTTATTTGAATTCACAACACTCCTTTACTTTTTGTCCCTGATATGAAAGAACAAAGCAATGTCAGTAATCTTGATTTGTTTTATATGTAGGATAGTACCTGTCATGAGAGGGGTAATAAATGAACTCTTTTGTGAGCACTCATTTGATAGAGCCCTATGGTTATGGAGACTGAAGGACATATTTTATTGCTTATGTATTGTTTCTGGACTATGCAGAAAGGTCACCATGAGACTATCCTATTTGCCAATTCTCTGTTAGAGGGAATCAGAGTGGTAGGTGGAATGATGGGAAAAACCCAAGCCCCAAACCAAAACCAAGGCAAACCAAAACAAAAGATTTTAGTCCTAGAAATGCATTTGAAAGAAACAGTTTGGCAATAGTGATGGAGCCTTTCTTGAAACATGACTTCTATATTTCAGATGAGTAGCTGAGAAAAGAGATTGTGTTTCTATCATATGTGTGCACGTATAGGAGGATTAGGAGGAGCTTAACAGAGGACCAAGGGGGAGAAGAAGGGCAGAAATGGTGGGGGAAAGGGGTAGAGGCAAACCATGAGAGACTCTTGAATGCTGACAAAAACTGAGGACTGGTGGATGTGGGGGGGAGGAGGGGGAGGGCATGGAGGAGGGCACTTGTGGGGATGAGCACTGGGTGTTATGTAGGAAACTAATTTGACAATAAACTATTTGTAAAAAAAAAAAAAAAAAGAAAGGAAATAAAAACCAGTGAAAGGAGGGAGAAACAAGATAGTAAAGGCCTAAATCGTGGGCTTTGTATCTTTACATATATGTTTTTTTAAACTCACAGTTTAAAGTTTTTGAATGTTTATTTATTTTTGTAAGAGAGACAGAGAGAGAGAGAGAGAGAGAAGGAACACGTGAAGGAGGGGCAGAGTGAGAGGAAGACACAGAATCTGAAGCAGGCTGCAGGCTCTGAGTTGTCAGCACAGAGCCCAATGTGGTGCTTGAACTCATAAACTTCAAGATCATGACCTGGACTGAAGTCGGATGCTTAACTGACTGAGCCACCCAGGCACTCCTAAGCCCATGATTTTTTAATCAAGTGTTTAATTTTAATTCCAGTATAGTTAACATACATAATTCCAGTTATATTAGTTTCAGATATACAATATGGTGATTCAGGAATTCTATATATTAGTGCTCATCGTATTTCACCCAGCTTCTCATCTGTAATATGCTGTACTTTAAATGAATACTCTCACTGAAGCATATTTCAGATTACTTTATATATATGTATTACAAATATGTATTATAAATATTAAATATATATTTAAATATGTTATATATATAATGTATGTATTATTTTAGAGAGGGAGGGAGAGAGAGACCATGGGCAGGGAAGAGGGGCAGAGGGAGAGGGTTAGAGAATCTTAAGCAGGTTCCATGCTTAGCATGGAGCCTGATGAAAGGCTCCATTCCACAACACTGGGTTCATGACTTGAGCTGAAATCATGAGTCAGATGCTCAACCTACTGAACCATCCAGATGTCCCTATATATTTTTATATCATAGAATAACAGTAATTTACACTTTCATTTGAAAGTAAAATTCATTTGAAAAGAAATTCAGGCAATATTTTTCACTTAATATGTATTTTTTTTATGTTTATTTTTTTGTAATATTTTTTTCAAGGCAAAATGTCTTAAAAATTTTCTTTAAATATTTATTTACTTCTGTGATAGAGAGAGAGAGAGCGACAGTGTGAGCAAGGGAGGAGCATAGAGAGAGAGAGACAGAGAATCTAAAACAAGCTCCAGGCTCTGAGCTGTTAGCACAAAGCTTGATGGGGCACTCGAACTCGGGAATGGTGAGACCATGACCTGAGCCAAAGCCAGACACTTAACCAATTAAGCCACCCAGGCATGCCAAGGCAAAATGTCTTTTAAAAAGTAAAGGAATTTTAGGTGCTTTGTATAAGTGGCTTGTCATAAAGTTAAGGATAGACTAAAAACAAGTTACACAATGACAGTCTGAAAGGGGCAAAGAGGCCCTGAGCAGGCTTTTGGGTTGTGTTCAATAGGAGAACTATCTAGAAATGAGTTTTACATAAAATTTATATAAATATATAAATCCCAACATTTGTAGTACAGTTGACCCTTGAACAATACAAGGATTCAGAGCACTGACATCCCACGTTCCTGCATAGCTGAATATCAGTGCATAACTTTTTGTTTTATAAATGCGTGTATTTTTTAAATTTAAGCTTATTTATTTATTTTGTGAGAGGGAGTGAGAGTACAGGAAGGGCAGAGAGAGAGGGAGAGAAGTAATCCCAAGTAGGCTCTGCACTGTCAATATGGAGCCCAATGTGGGGCTTGAACTCACAAACCGTGAGATCATGACCTGAGCCGAAACCAAGTTGGATGCTTAACCTACTGAGCCACCCAGGCACCCTCAGCATATAACTTTGTCCCTAAATAGCCTAATTAATGTTGACCAGAAGTCTTACCAATAATATAAACAGTCAATTAACACATATTTTGTATGTTATATGTATGTGTGTATATATATATATATAATGTATATACATGCTCTGTACTTACAGTAAAGTAAGCCAGAGAAAAGATGTTAGTAAGAAAATCATAAAGAAGAGAAAATACTTTTATAGTGCTGTATTGAAAAAATCCACATGTAAGTGAACCTACATAGTTCAAACCTGTGTTTTTCAAGGGCCAGCCGTAGTTTTTTGTAGATGAATAAATAATGTTTTATAGGGGTGACTGGGTGGCTCAGTCAGTTGGGTGGCCAGCTTCAACTCAGGTCACGATCTTGCGGTCCATGAGTTCAAGCCTCATGTCGGGCTCTGTGCTGACATCTCAGAGCCTAGAGCCTGCTTTGGATTCTGTGTCTCCCTCTCTCTCTGCCCTTCTCCCACTCAAGCTCTGTCTTTTTCTGTCTCAAAACTAAAATAAACATTAAAAAAATTTGAATGTATTATATAGCTGCATGAAAACAGGAGTAGGATGCTTAAAAAATAAATTGTTTTTCCACCTCAAGTGGCTTATAATTTCCTTATGACTAGAAAATGTTTCAGTACTATACGCAAAGTGATTAGTATGTATTAGTGTTTTTAACACTCGTTAAAGTCCAGTATAGTTAATGTTGGATAATGTAATTTATACTTAAGTGCTTTTGGAATTATTAGATTTGTCATAATTGGTTTCTTTGAGACTTCCAGCATAATTACCTTTATTTTTAGTATTAAACTTTGTTGAAGACATATGCAAGACTTATAAGTATTAGGAGTATATTTGATTATAAGCATAGTTGAAATTCATTGTATTGACTATGTACAAATTTCTATGTTAAAATACTGGGGTCAACCTTTGGTATTATTTTCAAGAATACTTTAAATATCCATTTTTATAGCAAGAGAATCATGGAGTGTAATCATGTAGCCTATCCTCTGAAGTGCAATAATTTTTCTAGCTTTTATAGTGTTTGCCTCTATTAAAATATTATGTTATTAATCTAAGAATTAATCAAGATAAGAGTTAACGAGGATGATTTTTTAGTTACAGAATGGTTTCATGTGTATGTCTCTCTGCATGTGTATCAGGTGTACAGTGTGGAAAGGCCTTGGTAAAGCACTGTTTTTTTTTAATTTAAATTTTAATTAACATACAGTACAATATTGGTTTCAGGAGTAGATGTCAGTGATTCATCACACACATACACCAGTGCTCACCACAATACCCACAACACCCACCCACATATACCTACATTTACCCAATGCTCATCACAATACCCACCCACAACACCCAATGCTCATCACAAGTAGCCTTCTTAATACCCATCACCCACCTAGCCATCTCCTACCTACCTTCCTCCATCGACTCTCAGTTTGTTCATTGTTGTTAAGAGCCTCTTAAGGTTTGTTTCCCTCTCCTCTTTTCCCCTCCCCCTTCCCATATGTTCATCTGTTTTGTTTCTTAAATTCCACATATGAGTGGAATCATATGGTATTTATCTTTCTTTAACTTCACTTAGCATAATACATTCTAGCTTCACCCATGTCATTGCAAATGGCAAGATTTCATTCTTTTTGACAGCTGAATAATATTCCATTATATATGTATATATATGATGAAATTATATATATGTATATATATATATAATGGCATATATCATAACATATTCAAATTAACAAATTGGCATAAAACTAGTACTTAAATCACTGAGCCCACAAATTGATATTAACTTATTCATAGTTTATTGAAGGTCCACAGAAATTATCCACAAGAAACATGTGTGTATATATATATATGTATACACACATACACACACACACACATACACACACATACATACTACCTCTTCTTTACCATTCATGAATGATAGACATTTGGGTTCTCTCCATAGTTTGGCTATTGTTGATAAGCACTGATCTTTTCATCTACATATACACATGGAGAACATGATTATCTTTGGAATAAATACAATAAGTTTATTTTTGAGAGATATAGAGCATGAGAGGAGATGGGAGGAGATGGCAGAGAGAGAGGGAGTATGACACAGAATCTGAAGCAGGCTCCAGGCTCTGAGCTGTCAGCACAGAGCCTGACATGGGGCTCAACCCCACAAACTGTGAATTCATGACCTGAGCTGAAGTTGGATGCTTAATCACCTGAGCCACCCAGGTTGCCCCTACAATAACACATTTATGGATCTAGAGGAAGGATCCACTAGAATGGGAGAGGTTGATGAGCAAAGAGATGCTGATTTTATGGAGATAGGCCAATGGGAGTTGAAAGAGTGTAGGAGGAGAATGGGAATAGACTCTCAGGGGAAGTATTTGGGGGGAACATGGACCCTTCCCTGAGATTCTAGTATCCACTTAGGGGTTAGAGGCAAGGGTATAGAAGGGATTGATTCTGGATAAGAGAGACACCATGAAAATATGTACTCATACCTTCCTTCCTCCCACTCGCCTTCCTTTCTTTCCTTCCTCCATCCCTTCCTCCTTATCTGCCTCTCTCCTTTTCTCCTTCCCTCCCTCTATCCTTCTTTCTTTCCTTCTTCCCTTCTTTCTTTCCTTCCTTTAGTTATCTGTACTTCCATTGTCCATTCATAGAGTTCATTTGTCAATTAAAAAGAAAACAATTATCTATCCTTATATCTAAAATAATAAACTAAACTAAATGTATAAGCATTTCTCTTTTATTCATGGGGAATATGTTCCAAGACCCCCAGTAGATGCCTGAAATCCCAGATAGTACCAAAACCTATATATACTATGCTTTTTACTATATATGTGTACTTGAGATGAAGTTTAACTTATAAATTAGGCACAGTAAGAGATTAATAACAATAATAATAAAATATAACAATTATAAGTATATACTATAATAAAAGTTATGTTATATGGTCTCTCTCCTTTCCTTGAAATATCTAATTGTGCTCAGTCTTCATCTTTCTGGGAGATGGTAAAATTAGCCTATATGATGAGATGAAGTGAGTTGAATGACCTAGGCATTGTGATGTAGCCATTAGACTTCTATTCACTTTCTGATGATATGTCAGAAAGAGGATCATCTGTTTGGACTGGACCACGATTGACTGTGGATAACTGAAGCCACAAAAAGTAAAACTGTAGATAAGGGGTGACTACTATTGTACTTCCTAATTATTCTTGTTTTAGTTTCCAGGGGTGCCATAGGGAATATCTGGATATTTTCTGGGGGCAGAATCCTATATTCTCTTAGCCTGCAAATAAAGCAAACTATAGAGGAAAATGGGTAATAGCTAAGTGGGAAGGTTTTTGATAGTAACACATGTTTATGTGGACTATAATTTTTTTTAACGGACTAAGTTACATACAGGTGATACATGTTTCTTACTGCTTAATTCTGTGGACCTTCAGTAAACACTTGACTGCGAATAAGTTAATACCAATTTGTGGACTTAGTGATTTGGGTAATAGTCTTTATGGCCAATTTGTTAGTTTGAATATGTTATTATTAAGTGCCATATATGGTCTTTTGAGATACATGTGTGTTATTATGCAAAAATCTCACTGATTCTTTTTTTTTTTAATTTTTTTAATGTTTTATTTATTTCTAGGAGAGAGAGCGAGACAGCGTGAGCAGGGGAGGGCCAGAGAGAGAGGGAGTCACAGACTGAAACAGGCTCCAGGCTCCGAGCTGGCAGTCAGCACAGAGCCCGACGCGGGGCCCGAACCCACAAACCGCGAGATCATGACCTAAGCGAAAGTCCGACGCTTAACCGACTAAGCCACCCAGGCGCCCCCTCACTGATTCTTAAGATTAATGTTAATGCCTTAAAGATGGCTTGCCATTGTTTTCTTATTTTGTTTTGCCCAAGTTTTGCCCTTCTCTTTTTATATAATAACTATGCCAATTTAAATTACTTATTTCTGTACAGGAAAGTAAATTGTGCCCAACTTTCTTCTCTAATCAAAGCCTTTAAACAGTTCCCCAGATAGAGATGTATCGTATGTCTTCCAAAGTCCTACTTGCCTCCTCATCTGAGTCATCATTAACAAGAACAAGCAAAATATGAGTGCTGCCTGCCTCAGTGCTATGACTTCATGGAAGTCAAAGGACTTGCATGCTGTAAGATATGTCTCAGTTTGGCCATTCTTTTTTAATTTAGACTCTTGATCAAATGCAAACTCACCCTGGGTTATTATTTCAGTCATGAACATACTAACATAGATTAATTTATTGGAAGATCTAAGCCTAGATAGCATGACCTCCGAGAACAGATGGGGAATATCTCATTTCTCCGTTGGTGGACTTGGCGCCCTGGTGGTCTGAGAACTGTGGCTGATATTGAGAAGAGGTGCTGAATACAGATCTCATGTACTCTATGATTTTCATTAGTGCTTCCCTTTAGAAAGTATTTTTCTTTATTAATAAGTATCTTTTTTTTTTTTTTTTGTGAACAGGCAGCATGTCAGCTGAAACACCAATCACACTGAATATTGATCCTCAGGATCTGCAGGTCCAAACATTCACTGTAGAGAAGCTACTGGAGCCTCTCATAATCCAGGTATTAAGGCCATGGAAATAACAATGCGTACCTGCAGAAGACCTAAAAACATGGGAAAAGTAGATCATGAACCGAGGAAAGATTTGATTTTCATAGAATGAATATGTCATCTCAAATTGTCCTTTAAAGTGCTGTTAAAATATAAAAAAGTATATGTTAGCATATATATATATACACTAATCTACAAGATTTCCCCCTCCAGATTCCCTTTTAAAATCTTTTTTTTATTAAGGTTTTTTTTTCCCAGGAGAGAGAGAGAGAGACAACGTGAGCAGGGGAGGGTCAGAGAGAGAGGGAGTCACAGACTGAAACAGGCTCCAGGCTCTGAGCTGGCAGTCAGCACAGAGCCCGATGCGGGGCTCGAACCCACGAACCGCGAGATCATGACCTAAGCGAAAGTCGGACGCTTAACGGACTAAGCCACCCAGGCGCCCCTCCAGATTCCCTTTTAAAAGCGAGAGCCTTAAAAATATATATACAGTTTTCAAGTACCTTTATATAAATACTCTTGTTTTATAATAATGAAACCTGTGTGAGGCAGGCAGCATGGTTAATCCATCCTTATCATAGATGAGGAAATTGAACCTAGAGAATTTCAGTGACTTGTCCCAAAGCACATGGTGGCTCATTTGTCAAGTAGGAAATTATTTTTTAAATTAAAAACTTTTTAAATTTAAAAATACAAAAATGTATGAGAAAAGCCGCTATCTAAGAAATTCTTGATAAAGTCTTTCATGAAGTCAATAATCCTTTCATAATATACTTCATGATTCTCTGACTTATTTATTATGTACGTCCAGATTTTATTTATTGGAGTTCTTAAAGCAGGGCTTAAAAAACTTATACAGTGCTGTAGATTTAAATTTTTTGTCCTTAACCCAAAATTTGTGAGGGAACTTCCCGGCGGGCTTATCATACATTATACCTTCTAAGACAACTTATCCCTTTTTCTTTTTTATTCAAGTATATTTAACATATAGTGTTTTATTAATTTCAGGTGTGCAATATGGTTCATCAGTTCTATACATTTCTCAGTAATAATCATGATAAGTGTACTCCTAATTTCCTTTATCTATTTCACCCATTTCTCCATGTCCCCTCTGGCAAACACCAGTTCTCTGACTTCAAGTGCCTGGTTTTTGTTTTTTGGTTTTTTTTGGTTTGTCTGTCTTTTTTTGTTGTTCATTTGTTTCTTAAATTTCACATATACATGAAATAATATGGTATTTTCTTTCTTTGACTGACATACGTCACTTAACATTATGCCCTCTAGGTCCATTCATGTTGTTGCAAATGGCAATTTTTCATTCTTTTCTTAAATGCTGGGTAATATTCCAGTGTATATATACACTACATCTTTATCCATTCATTCATTGATGGACACTTGGGCTGTTTCCATAGTTTGGCTATTGCATATAATGCTGCAATAAACATAGGAGTGCATATATATAATTTTGAAATACTGTTCTTATATTTTTTTGTGTAAATACCCAATGGTAGAATTGCTATATTATATGATGATCCTATTTTTAATGTTTTGAAGAGCCTCCATACTGTTTTCCACACTGGTTGCTGCAGTTTGCGTTCCCACTAACAGTGCATGAGGGTTCCTTTTTCTTTACCTTCTTGCCAATACTTATCATTTTATGTGTTTTTGATTTTAGCCATTCTGATGTCTTTTCAGGTTCTCCACTCACTTTATAAGTGGATTATTGTTTTTCTTTCTTTTTTTTTTTTTTGGTGTTATATTATAGAAGTTTTTTTTTTTTTAATTTTTAATGTTTTATTTATTTCTAGGAGAGAGAGAGACAGCGCGAGCAGGGGAGGGTCAGAGAGAGAGGAGGACACACAATCTGAAACAGGCTCCAGGCTCTGAGCTGGCAGTCAGCACAGAGCCCGATGTGGGGCTCGAACCCATGACCACGAGATCATGACCTAAGTGAAAGTCGGACGCTTAACCGACTAAGCCACCCAGGCGCCCCTAGAAGTTTTTTATATATTTTAAATGTTTATATATTTTAAATGTTTGTTTTTTGGGGGGTATGCATCTGCATGAGCAGGAGAGGGGCAAAGGGAGAGGGAGAAAGAGAATCACAAGCAGGCTCCACGCTGTCAGTGCAGAGCCCAGCACAAGGCTTAGTCTCACAAACTGTGGGATCATGACCTGATCTTACAGCAAGAGTTGAGCACTTAACCAACTGAGCTATCTAGACACCCTTCTTTATACATTTTAGATAGTAATCCTTTATTGGATATATAATTTGTTACCACCTGTATTTTTTTCTAGGAATTTTAAGGTTTCAGGTTTCACATTTAGGCCTTTAATCCATTTTGAGAGTATTTTTGTGTGTGGTATAAAAAAACAATCCACTTTCATTCTTTTGTATGTAGCTGTCCACTTTTCTCAGCACCATTTGTTGATGAGATTGTCTTTCCCCCTTGCTGACCATTAATAAGTGTGGGTTTATCACTGGATTCTACTCTGTTCAATTGATCCAGGTGTTTTTGTGCCAGTACCAAACTGTTGTGATTGCTGCAGGTTTGTAGTGTATCTTGAAATCTGGGATTGTAATACCTCTAGTTTTGTTCTTTTTCAAGGTTTCTTGGGCTTTGGGTCTTTTTTGGTTCTATACAAAATCTAAGATTATTCTACTTCTGTGAAATATGTTGTTGGGTTTTGATAGGGACTTCATTAAATCTATAGATTATTTTAGGTAGTATTGCCATTTTAAGAATATTGAATCATCTAATCCATCTATCCATGGAATATCTTTTCACTTGTTTGGGTCATCTTGAATTTCATCAGTGTTTTATAATTTTTGGAGTTTTCTTTCTTTCACCTCCTTGTTTAAGTTTTTTCCTAAATCTTTTTTTCTTTTTTGGTGTAATTTTAAGTTGGATTGTTAAATCATCCCTTTTTCCAAGGCTATAAAGCACTCAAAGGTTACTTGAGTGAGAAACTGCATTGATTTTACCTCTGATACTTCATTCATTCATTCTTTCATTTCATTTTGAAAGACAGAGAGAGAGAGAGAGAGGGAGGGAGGGCGGGCAGAGAGAGAGGGAGAGAGAATCTCAAGCAGGCTCCATTCTGTCAGCATAGAGATGGATGCTGGGCTCCTTCTCACAAACTGGGACACCATGACCTGAGTCGAAAACAAGAGCCTGATGCTTAATCGACTGAGCCACCTGTGGCACCCCAAATCTGAAACTTTAAAAATGTTCTTCTTTTCTTCTTTGTGGGGTAGATGGTGGGGAGGGGAGTTACTCAGAATAGATTTGTACATGATTTTATTTAGCACACCCATAGAAGGTATCTGGGAACACAAAATATATACTTCATTAAAATCCCTATTTTAGCCACCTACTGAATTCTCTCATGTTAAAAAGAAACAAAAAGTGTATTGTTTTTCTGATAAAGTTCACTGAAAAAAATGGAAAAGCAAAACAAAATAAAGAGGTAAACAATGTTTTGCTGTATTTACTTACAATACACTAAAATTATGGTTGATTTTTATTGTTCTTAGAGTTTTTTTTATAATATTAAAGAACTTACATGTTTTATATAATTTACATCTCATATATATGAAGAATATATGTAAACAAGGTGGAAATAATACTGTATATGTAAGTTTTTACTTCACTTTCCTGTTTAAAATAATATTTTGATAATTTCCCCAATCTTTGTAAGCATGATTTCATAAAATAGCTGTTATCCATCATATTGCTGCATCAGTTTTATTTTTTTATTTTTTAAAATTTAATTTATTTTTAAAATTTACATCCAAGTTAGTTAGCATATAGTGTAATAATTATTTCAAGAGTAGATTCCTTAATGTCCCTTACACATTTAGCCAATCCCCCCTCCCACAACCCCTCCAGTAACCCTCTGTGTGTTCTCTGTATTTAAGAGTCTCTTATGTTTTTGTCCCTCTCCCTGCTTTTATATTATTTCTGCTTCCCTTCCCTTATGTTTATCTGTTTTGTATCTTAAAGCCTTCATGTGAGTGAAGTCGTATGATCTTTGTCTTTCTCTGACTGACTAATTTCACTTAGTAAAATACACTCTAGTTCCATCTACGTAGTTGCAAATTGCAAGATTTCATTCTTTTTGATTACCAAGTAATACTCCATTGTATATATATATACCATACCACATCTTTATCCATTAATCTGTCGATGGACATTTTGACTCTTTCCATACTTTGGCTATTGTTGATAGTGCTGCCATAAACATTGGGGTGCATGTGCCCCTTTTGAAACAGCACACCTGTATCCCTTGGATAAATACTTAGCAGTGCAATTGCTGGGTTGTAGGGTGGTTCTTTTTTTAATTTTTTGAGGAACCTTAATATGGTTTTCCAGAGTGGTTGCACCAGTTTGCATTCCCATCAACAGTGCAAAAGAGATCCTCTTTCTCTGCATCCTCAGCAACATCTGATGTTGCTTGAGTTGTTAATGTTAGCCATCCAGATGGGTGTGAGGTGGTATCTCATTGTGGTTTTGATTTGTATGTCCCTGATGATGAGTGATGAACTTTTTTTTCATGTGTCTGTTAACCATCTGGATGTCTTCTTTGGAAAAGTGTCTATTTATGTCTTTTTCCCATTTCTTCACTGGATTATTATTTTTTTTTTAAATTTATTTCCAGGAGAGAGAGAGAGACAGCATGAGCAGGGAAGGGTCAGAGAGAGAGGGAGTCACAGACTGAAACAGGCTCCAGGCTCTGAGCTGGCAGTCAGCACAGAGCCCGACGCGGGGCTCGAACCCACAAACCGCAAGATCATGACCTAAGCGAAAATCGAACACTTAACTGACTAAGCCACCCAGGCGCCCCTGGATTATTTGTTTTTTGTGTGTTGAGATTGATAAATTCTTTATAGATTTTGGATACTAACCCTTTATCTGATATGTCATTTGCAAGTATCTTCTCCCATTCTGTCGGTTGTCTTTTAGTTTTGCTGATTGTCTCCTTCGATGTGCAGAAGGTTTTTATTTTGATGAGGTCCCAATAGTTCATTTTTGCTTTTGTTTTCCTTGCCTCTGGAGTAAGAAGTTGCTGTGGCCAGTGTCAAAGAGGTTTTTGCCTGCTTTCTCCTCAAGGATTTTGATGGCTTCCTTACATTTAGGTCTTCCATCCATTTTGACTTTATTTTTGTGGATGGTATAAGAAAGTGGTCCAGATTTCTTCTTTTGCATGTCGCTGTCCACTTTTCCCAGCACCACTTGCTGAAGAGACTGTCTTTATTTCATTGGATATTCTGTCCTGCTTTGTCAAAGATTAGTTGGCCATAAGTTTGTGAGTCCATTTCTGGCTCCTCTATTCTGTTCCATTGATCTGAATGTCTGTTTTTGTGCCAGTACCATACTGTCTTGAGGATGACAGCTTTGTAATATAGCTTGAAGTCTGGGATTGTGATGCCTTCTGCTTTGGTTTTCTTTTTCAAGATTGCTTTGTCTCTTTGGGGTCTTTTCTGGATCCATACAAATTTTAGGATTGTTTGTTCTAGCTCTGTGAAGAATGCTGGTGTTATTTTGATAGCGGTTGCATTGAATACGTAGATTGCTTTGGGTAGTATTGACATTGTAACAATATTTATTCTTCCTATCCAGGAGCATGAAATCTTTTTCCATTTTTTTTTTTTTGGTGTGTGTGTCTTCTTCAATTTCTCTTATAAGCTTTCTATAGTTTTCAGTATATAGATTTTTCACCTCTTTGGTTAGATTTATTCCTAGGTATTTTATGGTTTTTGGTGCAATTGTAAATGGGATAAATTTCTTGATTTCTCTTTCTATTGCTTCATTGTTCATGTATAGGAATGCAACCAATTTCTGTGCATTGATATTCTATCCTGTGACTTTGCTGAATTCATGGATCAGTTCTAGCAGCTTTTTGATGGTATCTTTTAGGTTTTCTGTATAAAGTATCATGTCATCTGTGAAGAGTGAAAGTTTGACCTCCTCCTGGCTGATTTGGATGTCTTTTATTTCTTTGTGTTGTCTGATTGCTGAGGCTAGGACTTCCAATACTATGTTAAATAATAGTGGTGAGAATGGACATCCCTGTCCTGTTCCTGACTTTAGAAAAACTGAGAGCTTTACCCATTGAGGATGATATTAGTATTGAGTCTTTCTTATATGGCTTTTATGATCTCGAGGTATGATCCTTCTATCCCTACTTTCTTAAGGGTTTTTATCAAGAAGGGATACTGTATTGTGTCAAATGCTTTCTCTGCATCTATTGAGAGGATGATGTGGTTCTTGTCCTTTTTTTATTGATGCGATGAATCACATTGATGTTTTGTGGATATTGAACCAGCCCTGCATCCCAGGTATATCCCACTTAGTCGTGGTGAATAATTTTTTAAATGTATTGTTGGATCTGGTTGACTAGTATCTTTTTGAGAATTTTTGCATCCATGTTAATCAGGGAAATCGATCTATTGTTCTCCTTTTTAGTAGGGTCTCTGTCTGGTTTTGGAATCAAGGTAATGCTGGCTTCATAGAAAGACTTTGGAAGTGTTCCTTCCATTTCTATTTCTTGGAACTGCTTCAAGAAAATAGGTGTTAACTTTTCCTTAACTGTTTGGTAGAATTTTTCTGGAAAGCCATTTGGCCCTGGACTCTTGTTTTTTGGGAGGTTTTTGATTACTAATTCGATTTCTTTACTGGTTATTGGTCTGTTCAAATTTTCTATTTCTTCCTACTTCAGTTTATATGTTTCTAGGAATCTGTGCATTTCTTCCAGATTGCCCATTTTATTGGCATATAATTGCTCATAATATTCTCTTATTATTGTTTTTATTTCTACTGTATTTGTTGTGATCTATCCTGTTTCGTTTTTGATTTTATTTATTAGGGTCCTTTCCTTTTTATTTTTGATCTAACTGGCTAGTGGTTTATCCATTTTGTTAATTCTTTCAAAGAACCAGCTTCTGATTTTATTGATTTGTTCTACTGTTTTTTGTTGTTGTTGTTTCGATAACATTGATTTCTGCTCTAATGTTTATTATTTCCTATCTTCTGCTATTTTTGTGTTTTATTTGCTTTCTTTTTTTCAGCTCTTTAAGGTATAAGGTAGGTTTTGTATCTGGGACCATTCTCCCTTCCTTAGGAAGGCCTGGATTACTATATACTTCCCTCTTATGATCGCCTTTGCTGTGTCTCAGAGGTTTGGGCTGTGGTGTTATCATTTTCAATGGCTTCTGTGTACCTTTTAATTTCTTCTTTAACTTCTTGGTTAGCCCATTCATTCTTTAGTAGGATGTTCTTTGGTCTCCAACTATTTGTTATCTTTCCAAATTTTTTCTTGTGGTTGATTTCAAGTTTCATAGTGTTGTGTTCTGAAAATATGCACAGTATGATCTTGGTCTTTTTGTGCTTGATGAGGGCTGATTTGTGTCCCAGTATGTGATCTCCTCTGGAGAATGTTCCATGTGCACTGGAGAAGAATGTATGTTCTGCTGCTTTAGGATAAAATGTTCTGAATATAGCTGTTAAATCTATCTGGTCCAGTGTGTCATTCAAAGCCAATGTTTTCTTGTTGATATTCTGTTTAGATGATCTGTCCATTGATGTAAGTGGGGTGTTGAAGTCTCCTATTATGATTGTATTATTATCAATGAGTTTCTTTATGTTTGTGATGAATTAATTTATGCATTTGGGTGTTCCATATTTGGAGCATAAATGTTTACAATTTTTTAAAAATATTTTTATTTATTTCTAGGAGAGAGAGAGAGAGAGACAGCGTGAGCAGGCGAGGGTCTGAGAGAGAGGGAGTCACAGACTGAAACAGGCTCCAGGCTCTGAGCTGGCAGTCAGCACAGAGCCCGACGCGGGGCTCGAACCCACGAACCGCGAGATCATGACCTAAGCGAAAGTCGTACACTTAACCGACTAAGCCACCCAGGCGCCCCAATTGTTATGTCTTCTTGATTAGATCCCTTAATTACACTATAAATGCCCTTCTTCATCTCTCGTTAGTGTTTTTATTTTAAAGTCTAGATTGTCTGATATAAGTATGGCTACTCTGGCTTTCTTTTGGGGACCATTAGCATGATAGATGGTTCTCTATCCCCTTACTTTCAATCTGAAGGTGTCTTTAGGTCTAAAGTGGGTCCCTTGTAAACAGCATATAGATGGATCTTGTTTTCTTATCAATTCTCTTACCCTATGTGTTTTGGTTGGAGCATTTAGTCCATTGACATTTAGGGTATGTATTGAAAGATATGATTTTATTGCCGTTATGTTTCTTGTAGAGTTGGAGTTTCTGGTGGTGTTCTCTGGTCCTTTCTAGTCTTTGTTGCTTTTGTTCTTTTTCTTCTTTATTTCTTTTTTCTTCTTCTTTCTTTCTTTCGTTCTTTCTTTCTTTCTTTCTTTCTTCTCTTCTTTCTCTTCTTTCTTTTCTTTTCTTTTCTTTTCTTTTCTTTTCTTTTCTTTTCTTTTCTTTTCTTTTCTTTTCTCTTTTCTTTTCTTTCATCTTTTCTCCCCTCAGAGAGTCCCCCTTAAAATTTCTTGTGAGGCTGGTTTAGTGGTCATGAACTCCTTTAGTTTTTGTTTGTCTGGGAAACTTTTTATATCTCCTTTTATTTTGAATGACAGCCTTGCTGGTTAGAGAATTCTTGGCTGCATATTTTTCCAGTTCAGCGCATTGAATATATCCTGCCACTCCTTTTTGGCCTGCCAAGTTTTTGCAGATAGGTCTGCAGCAAACCTGATCTGTCTTCCATTGTACGTTTTTTATTCCCTTGCTGCTTTCATGATTCTTTTCTTGGCTGAGTATTTTGTGAATTTGACTATGATATGTCTTGTTGGTGGTCAGTTTTTGGTGAATCTTGTGGGAGTCCTCTGTGCTTCCTGGATTTTGATGTTTGTTTCTTTCTCCAGGTTAGGAAAGTTTTCCACTATGATATGCTCACATAACCCTTCTACCCCTTTTTCTTTCTCTTCATCTTCTAGGACCCCTGTGATTCTTATGCTGTTTGTTATTAATGAGTCACTGATTTCTGTAATTCTTAAATTGCGCTCTTTTGACTCTTTTTTTTTGCTTCATTATTCTCCATAATTTTGTCTTCTGTATCAACTGATTCACTGCTCTGCCACATCCATCCTTGCCGCTGTGGCATCCATTTGAGATTGCAGCTCAGATATAGTGTTTTTTATTTCATCCTATTTTTTAATTCTTTTATTGCCATAGAGAGGGATTCTAATTTATTTTCAACCCCAGCTTGTATTCTTATTATTGTGATTCTAAATTCTGGTTCATACATTTTGCTTGTATCTGCATTGATTAAGTCCCTGGCTGTCATTTTTCCTGTCCTTACTTTTGGGGTGAATTCTTTTGTCATTTTTAGGGAAGAAAAGGAAATAATAAGGTAAAAAATAAAATAAAAAATAACATGCACACACACAAATCAAATAAATGATGCCAGATCCTAGGTTTGTTTTGGTCTGGTTATTGAAAGGAGCTTGCTAGATTAGAGAAAGAAAAGAAAAAAGAAGGAAAACATTTTAAAATTTGAGAAAATGAATACAGTGAAATAGAATACATTGAAATGATGGATGTAAAATAGAATTTGAAAAGTTTACCAAAAAGTAAATAATTTAGTATAAAACAAATAAAAATGTTTTAAATAAAAATAAATTTTTTATTTCTGTATTCAAAAAACAGAAAAGAAATGAAAAAAAAGAAAATTGAATAGATGGACCAATGAACAGACTGAAATATGATTAAAATTACATCATTTTCCCCTAGAAGTCAAACTATGAAGCACTTTATAGTCCATAAACTAAGCAGGCAGAGATATTTGTGGGGTTCTTGAAGACCAAGATTGGCCCAGCATGAAATCATGTTACCCAGCTACCAGTCTCTAGTATCAGAACTCTGTGCTCTTCCCGACTAGCAATCGCACACCTGTCCTTTGTCTCTGGCTTCTATCCACTCGCCACTTTTACACTGTGGCCAAGCCATCAACTTGCCAGGTGGTAGGTACCTCCCTCCTGTTATTTCAGATTTGGGTGTGTTTCCCCACCCCTCATTTCTGAAGGACTGTGGTTTTGACCCGCTCAGATCCTCTGGGAGAGGGTCTCACTGAGCAATGGCTGGATGCTGGCCATACCCAGGAATGCTCATGGAACTGCTGCTGTGCCCAGAGACTGTGGCTGGATGCCAGCTTGCCCCAGAAAAAGTTCACACGGTCATGTAGCAGCAGCTTTTCAGGGATTATGGAAAATCACAACACTCATCTGCCACCAGGCTTCACCCTTAATGTCCTTGTTCCAGCACCAGAAAATGTGGTTCTCTGGGGTCTGCTGTGACCGGGTGGCTGCACAGCCTCTACCAAATGTCCTTCCAGCAGTTGAACCACTTCTCTCCGTGTGCTCCAAGGACCTCCCAGACCCCACTCTGCTCCCGGGGATTTGCCCTTCCCACCAGAGCTCTGCTAGGAATTGATCTGCAGAGTTTCAAACTCTGCACTCCCTCTGTTTTTAGAGTCTTAATGGAATTTAAACCCTGTCCTTTCTCCTTTCTCCCTTTTTAGTTCAGTCCCTGCAGCTGTTTCCACTTTTCCACTTTCTCTCCAGCTGCTTTTGGGTGGGGTACTTTTCCCATACCCGCCCCTCATCTCCTTCTCTCCACAGGCAAAAACAGCTCCCTGTCCTCCATGGCTTCTCTTTCCCCAAGTCCACCTCTTTGCGCAGTGTACCTGCTGAGTTCTGTGGTTCAGATTGTTGTGTTAATCCTCACATCAGTTTTCTAGGTGTGCAGGATGGTTTATTGCTGATCTGTATTTCATGGACATGAGATGACAAAAACTTCCATGCTGTTCTGCCATCTTGGCTCCTCCCTACCAGTTTTCTTTAAAAGTTTATGTATTTATTTTGAGAGAGAGAGCATGCTCAAGCATGTGAGAGCATGAGCTGGGCAGGGGAGAGAGAAAGGGAGAGAGAGTAGAGAGGGAAGCCTACTTCCAAGTAGGCTTCATTCTGTCAGTGTGGAGCCTGATGTGGAGCTTGAACTCATGAACCGTGAGATCGTTACCTGAGCTGAGATCAAGAGTCAGACACTCAACTGACTGAGCCGCCCAGGCTCCCCTGCACCATAATTTTTTAAACTAGCCTCCCATTTTGGGACATTCAGGTTGTTTCTGCTTTTTTTACTGTTAAAAGTAATGCTGTGCTAAATATCTTTGTATATAAATTTTGTCATCAGTTCAAATTTTCTCCCTAGGATTAGTTACTACATGTAAAAGTAAGTGAGCAAGACATGAGAATTGTTATGGTTTTTGGTGAAAATTTTAAAATGAGTTCTCACAAGTCATTTAAGATTTTGTTCCTCTGCAGTTACTAGATGTGAGTAGGGTAATGGTCTTCATTTAGTGATGATGGCTAGTACATTAATATGACTGCATAACCTTCATTTGTCTCATAAGAGTAGAACATTAGAGTTGGTCGCTTAAGACTTGGGACGCCTGGGTAGTTCAGTCGGTTAAGCATCTGCCTCCAGCACAGGTCTTGATCTCACAGTTTGTGGGGTCAAGCCCCAGATCAGGCTCTGTGCTGACAGCTCAGAGCCTTGAGCCTGCTTCGGATTCTGTGTCTCCTGTTCTTTCTGCCCCTCCCCTGTTCATGCTCTGTCTGTCTCTGTTTCTCAATAATAAATAAATGTTAAATTTTTTTTAATAAATGGCGCCTTGATAGTTACAAAGGCTGGTGACATAGTGTTTATGAAAATATATAATATCATTATGAAGAAACTACTTTTTATATTCTAACTGAAACCAATAGATATTTTGCCTTAATCAAGTACATTGATAAAGCAGTCAATAGGGAATATTTAAGTAAATTCACATTGAAGAGTATGCTGGTTACAGTTTAGGTGTATTTCCTGGCATGTTTAAATACTATTATAATAATCTATAAACATTTAATTGGTGAAAATTAAATGGTGAAAATGACCTGTACTAATTTTATTTCATTGGAAAGAAATTTAACTCTTTAAAAAGTGTTATCATGCTTATTCCTTCACAGGGGTTTAAATATGATGCCTGGACTCAGACTTTTCATGGTTTACAAGTAGATGTGTCAGGGAAAGAGAAATTAGTATTTATTATATGCTAGATAGTTCTCAGTTATATGTAAGTGTAGTTGCTAATTTTATGTTCCTTAAGATTGTTGTCAATGTTTTTGAACATGTTTCTTGATTTCTCAAAGGCAGTTTGGTATACCAGTTCACCAATATTCCAGTTAGAGAAAAGTTTCTAGACCTTAGCAAGATTCAAGTCAAATTAAATTAAAAAATATTAATAATTTATAGAATATTACTATGTTCAGAAACTATCCTACAAAGAATAATTCTGGTGCAGCAAATTATTTGGACATACTCTTGAAATTCATTTTAATGGGATTATCCTTGTCAAAAATAAGTGCATTTCTGACTCAAAGAATTATTAAAATAACTGACCTTTGGTTGATGCACAGCCTTCTTGTATTTGTCACTTTGATCATGCATGTATCATGTATCAATACAAGAAAAATTTTCCTTAAATTGTATTTTAGGTACATTTTTTTTTTCTAGAATAACATCATGCTGAAAATACCGTTGCATTCTTTGTTTTCCTATTTTATTATATTTTATTTTGTTTTATTTATTTATTTTAAAAATTTACATCTGAGTTAGTTAGCTTATAGTGCAGTAAGGATTTCGGGAGTAGATTCCAGTGATTTATTCACTACATATAACACCCAGTGCTCATGCCAATAAGGGTCCTCCTTAATGCCCCTTGCCTATTTAGCCCATTCCCCCACCCAAAACCCTTCTAGTAACCCTCAGTTTGTTCTCTGTATTTAAGAGTTTCTTAATTAAGAGTTTTGTCTTAATTACTTAACTCTTAATTACTCTGTAATTAAGAGTTTTGTCCTCCTCCCTGTTTTTATATTATTTTTGCTTCCCTTCCCTTATGTTCATCTGTTTTATATCTTAAATTCCACATATGGGTGAAGTCATATGGTATTTGTTTTTCTCTGACTAGTTTTGCTTAGCATAATACACTCTAGTTCCATTTATGTTGTTGCAAATGGCAAGATTTCATTCTTTTTGATTGTTGATCTATCATCTATCTATCTATCTATCTATCTATCATCATCATCATCATCTATCTATCTATAGATATATATCACAGCTTCTTTATCCATTCAGCTGTCGATGGACATTTGGGCTCTTTCCCTGCTTTGGCAATTGATAGTGCTGCTATAAACATTGGGGTGCACGTGCCCCTTTGAAACAGCACACTTGTATCCCTTGGATAAATACCTAGTAGTGCAATTGCTGGGTTATAGGGTAGTTCTATCGTTGATCTTTTGAGGAACCTTCTTACTGTTTTCCAGTGTGGCTGCACCAGTTTGCATTCCCATCAGCAGTGCAAAACAGATCCTCTTGCTCTACATCCTCGCTAACATCTGTTGTTGCCTGAGTTGTTAATGTTAGCCATTCTAACAGGTGTGATTTTGATTTGTATTTCCCTGATGATGAGTGATGTTGAGTCCTTTTTCATGTGTCTGTTAACCATCTGGATGTCTTCTTTGGAGAAATGTGTATTCATGTCTTTTGCCCATTTCTTCATTGGATTATTTTTATTTATTTATTTATTTATTTGCGTGTTGAGATTGATAAATTCTTTATAGATTTTGGATACTAACCCTTTATCTGATATGTCATTTGCAAATATCTTCTCCCATTCTGTTGGTTGTCTTTTATTTTTGCTGATTGTTTCCTTCGCTGTGCAGAAGGTTTTTATTTTGATGAGGTCCCAATAGTTCATTTTTGCTTTTGTTTCCCTTGCCTCCAGAGACACGTTAAGTAAGAAGTTGCTGCAGCTGAGAATAAAGAAGGTTTTGATTGCTTTCTCCTCTAGGATTTTGATGGCTTCCTCTCTTATGTTTAGGTCTTTCATCCACTTTGAGTTTATTTTGTGTATAGTATAAGAAAGTGGTCCAGGTTTATTCTTCTGCATGTCGCTGTCTAGTTTTCCCAACACCATTTGCTGAAAAGACTGTCTTTATTCCATTGAATATTCCTTCCTGCTTTATCAAAGATTAGTTGGCCATATGTTTGTGGGTCCATTTCTGGGTTCTCTATTCTGTTCCATTGATCTGAGTGTCTGGTTTTGTACCAGTACCATACTGTTTTGATGATTACAGCTTTGTAAGACATCTTAAAGTCTGTAATTGTGATACTTCCAACTCTGGTTTTCTTTTTCAGAATTGCTTTGTCTCTTCGGGGTCTTTTCTGGTTCCATACAAATTTTAGGATTGTTTGTTCTAGCTCTATGAAGAATATTGGTGTTATTTTGATAGAGATTGAACTGAATATGTAGATTGCTTTGGGTAGCATTTACTTTTTTTTTCAGAGAGTATTTAATTTGAAATAGTTACATTGTTTAATATGTAATATTGTCGCTGATTATACTGGAAAACATTCCAAAAGAAGTTCATGATCTTTAAGCTCATAGTGCTACCAGATAAAGTTATCAATGTAGTAATCCCATTTAAAAAAATCCTCACTTTTACTCATTATTTATCTTAATGTTAATATTCCTTTGCTTTCAAGGTTCCACAGAAATTACTTACCACCTCTGTATATAACTCAAAGTCAAAATTACATTTTAATTTTTGGATTAATTGGTCATAGATACTATTATGTCACTCTGGCTTCTATTCATTTATTCATAAATCTTTATTCTGCTCTTTTTATAGTTAACCAGAATGTTCCCTACCAAACTTGATTTATCTTTAATCTTTTTTTTTTCTCTTGGGCACAGGTAAATCACTAGGTCATTTTGAAGGAATGTTCTGTCTGGGATATATTTCAATCATTTGCTTTCACTTTCTCTGTATTATAACTTACACAGTTGGATCCCTCTGTAATAAATTTCTCCAATGTATCAGAAATAATTTTTTTCTCAGCAATTACATTTTTATGATTGCAACTGTAGGCATCTGTACTTTATCACTTTCAAGATCCAAATTTGGCAATGCAGTGCAGAAAGTCTATTTATGCAGAATTCCGATTAAAAGAATTTACATCTGTGTGTCGTATACTCTTTGAAGGAGATAAAAACTGCTAGATCATGCTATAGTCATTATATAACGGAATAGTCTATAATCTTATTTGCCCCAAAATATAATTTGCCATGTGTCAGATTTATGTTGAATGTGAAGTAAAACAATTGAGTTACTCAAAATCTTTTAAGATAAAAACATTAGCAAACTTCATATAACGTGTTATATAAAGGTTTTTGTGGGGCAAAGGTTGAAATATATTTTATGATGTATATATATCCTATGTTTTCATGAGGCAAATACAGAGTTAAAACAATAGTAATAAATATTATTTCTCTGGCTCTCATTCCTAATTCTTATAGGACCTTCTCTTGGCCTTTTCTTGGCTTCTACTTACATAGTGTCTCTATTTCTGGAAGTCCCTTGGGGATGGTTTTATATACTCAATAATATTCATTGGGTCTAATTCAAGAATATCTGCCAGTTCTTTCATCAGTCAGCATAAGCTAGGTTTTGCTATGATAAGACAAATCCCAAATCTCTGAGGCTTAGTAAAAGTTCATTTCCTGCTCAAGCTACATGTCCATTATGAGTTAGCAGGATTCTCTACTTAGTACCAGCACCCAGAGACCCTGGCTTGATATCAATATTTACTTCCAATGTTGTAACAGGGAAAGAGAACATGATGAATCGTGCAAAATCTCTTAAAATGTCTACCGAGATAAGATATATGTCAGTTTCACTAATACTGCTTTTTTCAAAGCAAGTGATGTGGTCATTGTGGATACTTGATGTATGATTCTATCTTGTGCTCAGGAGAATGGGAATATTTTGAAAATCTCCAGTAACTGTTGTCTTCCAAATTGCTTTCTTTCCAGGGGTTCCTTTTTTGGTGGGCAGCTGACTTATTGACAGTCAATTATTTGTTGGTAAGAGGCCTCTGAGGCGATCTGGCATGTGAGCTTTGCCTCTGGAGGAAGATGGTGAGTTGGTTCTATCACCGTCCTCTTTTTGGGGAATTTAATACACACTGGGAGTTAAGCCAGTTAGTACCTGGGGTTAGACAGTTATGTCATGTGTAAAACTAAAGACACATAGAAAGAAGTAGAGACATGGAGGAGAGTTCTAGTGGAGCAGTTCAGATCCACAAACTGCTGCTATTGAGGGACAGTGAGATTGCCTATTTACCAGTGTTTTAATGTATTCTTCCAGTTTCCAAACCATATTCTAGTCTCAGAATTATACTCTTAGCCTCTGTGGGGCCTGATTCCAGTTCCTTTGAGCGCTGACCAGGTAGGCCAGATACTTGTCTTCTTTACGTAATATGATTCCCTGACTTCCTACCTCCTCATCTGAAAGTTCTGAAAAGTCCAAAACAAGTGTTTGAAAGTTCAGAAGAAGTTCCATTAGTAGCAGGAATCCAGGGTTCCTATAATTTGTCCTCATTACCTATGTTAGGATGGCCATTTTCCTGCAAAGTCTCTCCTTTGTTTTTCTTTTCATCTCCAAAATTTGGAGTCTCTGAGGTATGACTCACTTGTGCCCCCAAAACTATCTGCCATGTTTTCCCAAATTGTTTAGCTTTGTCTTGTTGATGATCCACTGCCAATAATGCCCATTGTGAGTCTGGGAATGGTGTACCAAGGTAGCCATGTTCCAATGCCTCCAAAGCTGCCAGTTCTCAGGGTAGCAGAATGGCACTAGGCTTCTACAGAAGAGGGAGAATGCCTCTCTTCCCAAGTGTGCTGTCACATGCGCCCCAATGAAGCAATGCTTGTGACCTAAAGTCATACAATATTCTTTATGGAAACAACCCCTTTCAGCTTCTTCTCCAATCTCTCCTCTCTCCTTGTGAGTGCAAAACCCAATCCAAGTGTCTGGATGGTGAATTCTTACTACTCCAAGTACAATGTTTTTCTTTCCTGGCTTCTATACAGAACCTCACTGCCACACCCTATTATGAACAGAATTTCTTTCACCTCTCCTTCAGCCAAGGGAAAGGAAAGAAAAAAAAAAGCAATTATATGCTAAGATGTCCAAAGGGTTCTTTTCTCAGTGTTGTATAGACATATCTGATTGATTTTCATGTAGTTGGGGGAAGACATGTTTTGGCTTCTTAGCCTCTTAGAATATAATTTGCTTTTTTCTTTCAGAAAAGAATTCAAGTTTTGTTTGTTTGTGGTGGTTTTCTTCATTTCAATAGATCATTTTGAATGAGTATGATGCCATTTGCTTAGGTTTTCTTGGTTTTATCACCAAGCTTTTTGGTAGCCTGATTATTTGCTGATTATTCTATCAATAGAATTGATGTCAGAATTAATCTTGAAGATTCCAAGGAAATCTGAAAGACAGGTCTGTAGGCATATAGTGTTATTGTTGATTGCTTTATATGCAAATATTGAAGTTTTGACTATAACCTAAACAACTAACCCTAGAAGTTCATTGATGAACATCTCTTTTAAACACTTAAAGGTTGAAGGCTTAGTAAGTGTAAAGATATTATTTCTATGGTATTTCTATAGTTGAGAAAAAGAAAGCCACTCTTTAAATTAAAATAAGGATAGGGGCACCTGGGTGGCTCAGTCAGTTAAGTGTCTGACTTTGGCCCGGGTCAGCCCGGCATCAGGCTGTGGGTTTGAGCCCTACAATAGGCTCTGTGCTGACAGCTTGGAGTCTGGAGCTTGCTTCTTTGCTCCTCCCCTGCTCATGCTCTATATCTTTCTCTAAAATGAACATGAAAAAATTTTAAATTAAAATGAGGATAAGAAAAACTAATAGTAATTGATTAAAATAGCATGAGGAATTGTGCATGCCTGAGCATATAAGGGATGACCCTCTCCCCCACTAGAATTTGGTAGCTCTGACATTAGCTGTGAGCCAGATGTCAGTCTCTGCATATTTTCACTCTATTCACTTGCTTCCTAGACCTTTTATTCTATCAGACTCTGATTTTCTTTCTACTCACCCCAGTATTGCTGCCATGTTTTTCTTGTTTCTCTGACCACCCCCAGTCCATTCTACTTCTGTTGTTACTTTATCTTTTAATCACAGTTCATCTTTTCCTCCACAGATTCAGACTGATCCCACAGATATCCACTTCTAACTTAGTTGTGGAATAACTTATAAACTGGTTTCATAGGTGGCCAGGTGATATAGATGATAAGCCCAGATCCATCTGCCTTTTTATGGAAAATGCTAGTTTGGTGGGAGCAATTGTGGTTCAGCTGGCTGAAGGTATAGGAGTCCATATCTTCCCAAGAGTCATCATTTTAACTGCTTGAAGTGTGATTCTACCCTTCACAGATGTTCCTGGATTATTTCAGAACACCTAGCCTCTACAGCTTGACAATTCCATGAGTCTAGATGAATGGCAAATTTTCCTGTACAGGTCCAGATAGTAAATAGTTTCAGACAGTCATAGGGTCTCTATTGCAATTACTCTGCTCTTGTAGTTTGAAAGTAGCCATAGAAAATATGTAAACAAATGCATGTTTATAATAAAACATGGCTGTGTTCCAATAAAACTTTATTTACAAAATAGGCAAGTGGCCAGATTTTGCCCTGGATGCTTAATTTGCAGGCCCCTGCTCTACACTGACAATTTTCTCATGGAGATAATCTGTATTTACTGATTAAAGAAGAGTAAGAAATGGGCAGTATCCCAATGACAGTTGGGAGCCCTGTGAGATAAATTATGATGGAGTAATTTGTGGCCAAGCCCTGTGAGAGACACAAAAACATCACTTGGGGGAAGAGTGCTAACTAGGCAATTCAGAAAATTCCTGTTTATATTGACATCCTGTTAGTCCCGTGGTTTTCAATCCTGACTGCACATTAAAATCACCTGGGGAGCTTTGAAAAAATCCTGATGCCCAGGCCACACAGGAAACCAATTAAATCAGAATCATTGGGAATAGGACCAAGCAGTAATTTTAAAAGCTGCCAGGTAATTACAATGTGAGAAATACTGTGATGGCCTTTATGTCAGCCAATAGTGAACGTGGTTCTGCCTCTTGGCCTAAGGCTTGCCCTAGTAAAGTGCCCCTTCTCTGTCTTTTTTATGGGTTTCAGTGGTGCTCATCTGGAATAAATTTATAAGGAATTCCTGGGGTAAGCTCCGCATCAACTCTCTGTAACATGCTCAGTTAGCTCTCCTAGATCCCAGGATTGTTAGCAGCAGCTCTAGGAAAACTACTGTTACTGAGAGGTCTTGGATCCATGTTCTGCAGCTCTCCCTTACTCAGCAGTCCACTACTAGATAGCCTTATGGATCCACATATGGATTAGGTTATGGTGGGCTCCAAGTTTTTTGAGTACCCATGGCATCTTGGTTTTAGTGGACTCTATCTGGAGTGGAATTGCTATGAGGAGAGAGATTCATAATGAACAAGTCTGAAATTGTGATGTGGTGTCCTATCACATGTATGTTTATAATCATGTGCAGCAGGACTTTTCAACTCGTTATACAAGAGTATCACCTAAGGAACTTAGAAACATCCTGCTACCCAGGCCACAGCTAAGGCCAATTAAATCAGAATCTTGAGTAGGACCCTGTTAACAGTATGTTTAAAAAGCCTCCCTTTGGGGCATCAGGGTGGCTTAGTCAGTCAAGCATCCAAACTTGTAGGTTTGAGTCCCATGTTGGGCTCTGTGCTGACAGCCAAGAGCCTGGGGCCTGCTTCAGATTCTGTGTCTCCCTCTCTCTCAAAAATTAATAAACATTAATTTTTTTAAAGCCTCCCAGGTGATTGTATTGTACAGCCACTGGGATGCCTGGGTGGCTCAGACGGTTAAGCATCTGACTTTGGCTCAGGTCATGATTTCACCGTTGGTGGGTTCAAACCCCGTGTTGGGCTCTGTGCTGACAGCCAGCTCAGAGCCTGGAGCCTGGAGCCTGTTTCCAATTCTGTGTCTCCCTCTCTCTCTGACCCTCCCCTGCTCATGCTCTCTCTCTCTCTTTGTCAGAAATAAATAAAACATTAAAAACAAATTTAAAAAAAATGTATTGTACAGCCACTGGAGTACGACCTTGTTGCCTCCGAAGTGTTGTCCATGGACTTGCAGCATCATGCTTACTTAGGAACTACTGAAAAATAAAGACCTTACAGCCTGCCCTGGATCCCCCAAATCAGAATCTATGGTGTAGTAAGATCCCAGGTGATTTGTATCACATTAAATTTTGAGAAGCTGGTGTTGGAGACTGTAAATTTTAACTTTTAAATTGCAGCATTGTGTAGCCAGAGTTGAAAACCACTACCTTACATCCTTATCTATGCAGAGTGGTGAGGTCACCAGGAATTTCTGAACTCTGATACTCATATTTTTGCTCTGCTCTGAAGGGGCTGCCCAGGAGTGATTGTCCTGTTGTGAAGGACCTGCACATTTTTTTTTTCTGAGGAGGATTTGCCTCTCCCATACCCTGACTAAGCCTGTGGTCAGTCTCACGTCAAGGGATTCTGGAATATCATGGTGCACTAGGAACCATGACCTGAGGAACAGGAAGATTTTCAAGAGCTAGGGATTCTCCTGTTGGGTGTTTGGAACCAGGACACAGTTTGTTATAACCTAGAAATAAGTTTTATCTTTGGAAAAGTTATTTAACCTTGATATAGCTGTAAATTTGGATGTATATAGAATTACAGTACAGAGTACTGTACAAACTAAGGCTTAACATGTGGTTTGTGATTTTCAGATGAGTTTTTTATTTTAACATTTTTTAAAAGTTTATTTATGTATAATCTCTATACCCAATGTGGGGCTTGAACTCACCACCCAAAATCAAAAGTTGCATATTCTTTGACTAAGCCAGCCAGGTGCCACTGCGTTTTTTCTTTTAGGAAACAATTTGCATTCTCAATCCATGATAAAGCAAGATACTCTGGTATAGACACATTTTCCAACATTATTTACCTCACTTTTTAACATTTTTGAAATTAAGGTATATCTTATAACAAGTATGAACATTTAATGTAGTTTTCCTTTTTGATGCTTTTAGCGATTAACAAATTTACCCACAGTCCCTTTTGGTAGATACTCAACCTGTTTAGATAAAATGATCAGAAATAGGTGGTTGGATGGGGGTGTTGCTTATGTGATCCTATGGGAGTGGGAGATGGACCTTTGTACATGTGCTTATTGCTGCAGAGTGGCTGGTATGGGATGCTTTCTGGACCAGTGACCTTTGAGGAGTGGCTGGACTCATGAATGATTATTTTGTGAGTGTCTCTGTATATTTCCTATATAGTCTATAGCTGATAGAATTTGTGGACTACTCTCTTTCATCCTGATTAGAGTCCATAGTTCTCTCAGGGGGCTTGGTCCTTGATAGTGCTTCAAACCCTTAAATCCCAACTATGTCCTCCATCAAGTGTTTGGCATTATCTGTCTACTTCTTAGCCTGTGCTGTAGGATCACCTTGTTTCTCACCATGGTGGGTTCAGGGCACACCCACCAGTCTTCAACACAGCCACATTTTGATATCCTTTATGGTATCTAGGATGATATGGATCTTATCCATGTCTCATGGCAATCAAATTGGCTTTAGGAGAGCTAGGTTGCCCTTCCTCCGTGATGCCAAGATGACACAGGGGCCACCCCAGAGTTTGTGCAGGGCAGCTCATGAAGCTGTTTGCTTCCAGAGTTCCAAAGATAAATGGAGCCAAGTCTCTCTGTGTTTAGTATTTCCCCTCAATCATGCTAATGCAGCTTCCCAGTGTGAGTGAACCTCAGACAGGAGAAATAAGGACATGTATCTTACCTGTCAGCCCTGCTTCCAGGAGTCATTTGGGGCTGGCTAAGGGGAGCTTCCCTACCTTTTTTCTGCTCTCTGGCCAGATCTTCTTCATAAGACTCTGTGATCTAGTCTATCAGATCTAGCCTTTGCTAAAAGAGGAGCCAAAATAATGTAGAAAATGATTTTCTTTTTTGTTAATGCCTTCTACAACTATTTTTTCCTTAAATCTCAAGAGAATCAGCTTTGAACTCAAACCTGATTAATGGTATTTCTTTTCTTTCATATGTGTTATATACATATATACATTTTTTAAATTTAAATTTTGGTTAGTTAATATACAGTGCAATATTGGTTTCAGCAGTAGAACTCAGTGATTCATCCTTTACATACAACACCTGTTGCACATCACAAGTGCCCTCCTTAATACCCATCACCCATCTAACCCATCTCCCACCCACCTCTCTCCATGAACCCTTAGTTTGTCATTAAGAGTCTCATATGATTGTTCTCCTTGTCTTCTCTTTTTCCCTCTGCTTCTCATATGTTCATCTGTTTTGTTTTTTGAATTCCACATATGAGTGATATCATATAGTATTTTTCTTTCTCTGATTTTTTTTGCTTAGCATAATACATTCTAGCTCCATTCATGTCATTGCAAATGGCACGATTTCATTCTTTTTGATGGCTGAGTAATATCCCATTGTATGTATGTATGTATGTATGTGTATGTATATATTCGTGTGTGTGTGTATCTATATATATCTATATATCTCACCTCTTTTTTATCCATTTATCAGTTGATGGACATTTGGGCTTTCTTCATAGCTTGGCTATTGTTGATAATGCTGCTATAAAAATTGGGGTGCATGTATCCCTTTGAATCTGTACTTTTTTAATCCTTTGGGTAAATACCTAGTAGTGTAATTGGTAGATCATAGGGTAGTTCTAATTTTAATTTTTTTGAGGAACCTCCATACTATTCTCCAGAGTGGCTGCACCAGTTTACATTGCTACTATCAGTACAAGAGGGCTCCCCTTTCTCTGCATCCTTGCCAATGCCTGTTGTTTCTTGTGTTGTCAATTTTAGCCATCCCTACAGGTGTGAGGTGGTATCTCATCATGGTTTTGACTTGTATTTCCCTGATGATGAGTAATGTGAACATCATTTCGTGAGCCATCTGGATGTCTTCTTTGCAAAAATGTCCATTCATGTCTTCTGCTCATTTCTTAACTGGACTATTTGTTTTTTGGGTGTTCAGCTTGATAAATTATTTATAGATTTGGATACTAACCCTTTCTCAAATATGTCATTTGCAAATATCTACTCTCATTCTGTAGGCTGCCTTTGATCATTTCCTTAGCTGTGCAGAAGCTTTTTATCTTGGTGAAATCCCAGTAGTTCATTTTACTTTTGTTTCCCTTACCCATGGCATTGTGTCTAGTAGGATTTTGCTATGTCCGAGGTCAAAGAGGTTGCTGCCTGTGTTCTCTTCTAGGGTTTTTGACGGTTTCCTGCCTCACATTTAGATTGTAAATGCATTTCGAATTTATTTTTGTATATGGTGTAAGAAAGTGGCCCAATTTCATTCTTCTGCATGTTGCCAGCCAGCTTTCCCAACACCATTAGTTGAAGAGATTCTTTTCTCTGTTGGATATTCTTTCCTGCTTTGTTGAAGATTGTTGACCATATATAGTTTGATTAATGGTATTTTTGTTCTATATATTCTCTTTGTCCCTGGAATAATAGGCCTTACAGCTCAGCCTTGGATTTGGAAGGTTCAATATTGACAAAATATTATCCATACTTAGATTATGAAAAGCAACTGATGGTATTCACTGTAATTAATAGTGTTTTAGAATTAAGGGATAATGATGTTATTAAGATGGGACTTTGGGGCATCAATGGTGAAACACTGACCAATAAGATTCAAGATTCATGACTGATGTTTATGTTTTACAAAAAATGAGGCAAAATTAGGTTTGCTGATTTAGAGTCAATGCTGACAAATGAGGTGAACACAACCTAATCAATCTTATTTTATTTTATTTGTTTTAAATTGAAGTATAATTGACAAATAACTTTATTAGTTTCAGGTGTACAGCATAATGAATCACTTTTGTATATATTGTGAAATCATCACCACAGTAAGTCTAATTAACATCCATTACCATATATACAAGTTACAAATTTGACTTTTTGAAAATTGTTTGGTGTTATAAAGATTTTTATTCTGAAAATGAGCATTCTCATTAAATTCACATTCTATGTAAAAGAGGTGAACAGTACAAGTGGAACTGCTGTGAACGCTATAACTGAAGACCAATGTCTAGCCCTCAAGTTGTGGAGTCCTATTGACACTTTCTTTAAGAAGGAAGAAAAAAATATTGAAGGGTTGCCTTAATAAACATAAATGTACTCTCACCATTCTACTTGAGCAAATTTGTGAAATAAGCTGTTAAGATAACTGGTAAGTTCTTTTTTCCCTGCATTTCTTTTTAAAAGTATTGTATTCATTCATTCATTCATTTGTTTGTTTATTTGTTTATTTAAAAATTTACATCCAAGTTAGCATATAGTGCAATAATGATTTCAGGAGTAGATTCCAGTGATTCATCCCCTATGTATAACACCAAGTGCTCATTTCAGCAAGTGTCTTCCTTAATGCCCCTAAGCCATTTAGCTCATACCCCCTACCCACAACCTCTCCAGAAATTCTCAGTTTGTTCTCTGTATTTATGTTTCTCTTATGTTTTGTACCCCTCCATGTTTTTATATTATTTTTGCTTCCCTTCTTTTATGTTCATCTGTTTTGTATCTTAAAGTTCTCAAATGAGTGAAGTCATGTGATCTTTGTCTTTCTCTGACTAATTTCACTAATACACTGTAGTTCCATCTATGTAGTTGCAAATGGCAAGATTTCATTCTTTTTGATTGTCGAGTAATACTCCATTGTGTTTGTGTGTATACACACCACATCTTTATCCATTCATCTGTTGATGGACATTTGAGCTTTTTCCATACTTTGGCTATTGTTGATAGCGCTGCTATAAACATTGGGGTGCGTGTGCCCCTTTTGAAACAGCACACCAGTATCCTTTGGATAAATATCTAATAGTGCAATTGCTGGGTTGTAGGGTGGTTCTTTTTTTAATTTTTTGAGGAATCTCCATAAGGTTTTCCTGCACCACTTTGCATTCCCACCAGCAGTGTACAAGAGATCCTCTTTCTTTCAAGGGATCCTCTGCATCCTTGCCAACATCTGTTTGTTTTTTTTTTTTTCATGTGTCTGTTAGCTATCTGGATGTCTTCTTTGGAGAAATGCGTATTCATGTCTTTTTCTCATTTCTTCACTGGATTATTTGGTTTTCGTGTGTCGAGTTTGATAAGTTCTTTATAGATTTTGGATACTAACCCTTTATTTGATTTTTTTGCAAATATCTCCTTCCATTCTGTCAGTTACCTTTTAGTTTTGCTGATTGTTTCCTTCACTGTGCAGAAGCTTTTTATCTTGATGAAGTCCCAATTGTTCATTTTTGCTTTTATTACCCTTGCCTCTGGAGACATGTTGAGTAAGAAGTTGCTGCCGCCAAGGTCAAAGAGGTTTTTGCCTGCTTTTCTTCTCTAGGATTTTGATTGCTTCCTGTTTTACATTTGGGTCTTTCATCCATTATGAGCTTATTTTTGTGTATGGTGTAAGAAAGTGGTCAAGGTTCATTTTTCTGCATGATGCTATCCACTTTTCCTAGAACCATTTGTCTTCATTCCATTGGATATTCTTTCCTGCTTTGTCAAAGATTATTTGGCCATATGTTTGTGGGCCCATTTCTGGGTACTTTATCTGTTTCATTGGTCTGAGTGTCTGTTTTTGTGCCAGTACCATACTGTCTTGATGGTTACAGCTTTGAAATACATCTTGGGGCGCCTGGGTAGCTTAGTCGGTTAAGTGTCCAACTTTCGCTTAGGTCATGATCTCGCGGTTCGTGGGTTCGAGCCCCGTGTTGGGCTCTGTGCTGACTGCCAGCTCAGAGCCTGGAGCCTATTTCGGAGTCTGTGTCTCCCTCTCTCTCTAACCCTTCCCTGTTCACGCTGTCTCTCTCTCTCTCCTAGAAATAAATAAAAAAAAAATCTAATTATCTGAAATACATCTTGAAGTCCATAGTGTGATGGCTTCAGCATCAGTTTTCTTTTTCAGAATTGTTTTGGCTATATGTGGTCTTTTCTGGTTCCATACAAATTTTAGAATTGTTTGTTCTAGCTCTATGAAGAATGTTGATGTTATTTTGATAGGGATTGCATTGAATATGTAGAATGATTTGTTAGTATTGACATTTTAACAGTATTTATTCTTCTAATCCATGAGCATGGAATATTTTTCCATTTTTTTGGTGACTTCTTCAATTTCTTTCATAAGCTTTTTATAGTTTTCAGTGTACAGATTTTTCACCTAGTTGGTTAGCTCTATTTCTAGGTATTTTATGGTTTTTGGTGCCATTGTAAATGGGATCGATTCTTTGATTTCTCTGTTTCTGCTTCATTATTGGTGTATAGAAATGCAACCGATTTCTGCATTAATTTTCTATCTTGTGACTTTGATGAATTCCTGGATCAGTTCTAGCAGATTTTTTGTGGATTTTTTTTTGGGTTTTCTATATAGAGTATCATGTCATCTGTGAAGAGTGAAAGTTTGACTTCCCCCATGCCAATTTGGATGCCTTTTATTCCTTTGTGTTGTCTAATTGCTGAGGCTAGGACTTCTAATACTATGTTGAATAACAGTGGCATGAGTGAACATCCCTGTCCTATTCCTGACCTTAGGGGGAAAGCTCTCAGTTTTCCCCCAGAGGATGATATTAGTGGTGGGTCTTTCATATATGGCTTTTATGATCTTGAGGTATGATTCTTCTATCCCTACTTTATTTATTTTTTTTAATCAAGAAAGGATGCTGTATTGTGTCAAATGCTTTCTCTGCATCTGTTGAGAAGATCATGTGGTTCTTGTCCTTTCTTTTAGTGATATGATAAATGATGTTTTGTGGATATTGAACCAGCCATGCATTCCAGGTATGAATCCTACTTGGTCATGGTGAATAATTTTTTTAATATATTGTTGGATGCAGTTGGCTAGTATCTTGGCGAGGATTTTTGCATCCATGTTCATTAGGGATATTTGTCTGTATCTCTCCTTTTTAGTCGGGTCTTTGGTTTTGGAATCAAGGTAATGCTGGCTTCATAGAAAGGTTTTGGAAGTTTTTCTTCTATTTCTATTTTTTGGAACATCTTAAAAAATATAGGTATTAACTTTTTTTTTTTTAATGTTTGGTAGAATTCCCCTGGAAAGCCATCCAGCCTCGTACTCTTGTTTTTTGGGAAATTTTTGATTACTATTTTGATTTCTTTACTGGTTATGGCTTTGTTCAACTCTTCTATTTCTTCTTGTTTCAGTTTTGGTAGTTTTATGTTTCCAGGAATTTGTCCATTTCTTCTAGATTGCCCAATTTATTGGCGTATAAATGCTCATAATATTCTCTTACTATTGTTTTTATTTCTGCATGCGTTGGTTGTGATCTATCCTGTTTCATTCTTGATTTTATTTATTTGGGTTCTTTCCTTTTTCATTTTAATCAAACTGGCTAGAGTTTTATCAATTTTGTTAATTCTTTTAAAGAACCAGCTCCTGGTTTCATTCATCTGTTCTACTGTTTTGTTTGTTTGTTTTTGGGCTTTTTTTTTTGGTTTGCTTTTCTGCTTTTTTTTTCTTTGTTTCGATAGCATTGATTTCTGCTCTAATCTTTATTATTTTCTGTGTTCTGCTGTTTTTGTTTTATTTCCTGTAGCAAATTTCCTAGCACTTCAAGGTATAAGGTTAGGTTACCTTTCTTCCTTCTTTAGGGAGGCCTGGATTGCTATGTAGTTCCATCTTATGAGCTCCTTTGCTGTGTCCCAGAGGCTTTGGGAAGTAGTGTTATTTTCATTGGCTTCTGTGTACTTTTTAATTTCTTCTTTAACTTCTTGGTTAGCCTATTCATTCCTTAATAGGATGTTCTTTAGTCTCCAACTATTTGTTATTTTTCTAAATTTTTTCTTGCTGTTGATTTTGGGTTTCATAGTGTTGTGGTCTCAAAATATGCATGGTATGATCTCAATCTTTTTGTACTTGTTGAGGGCTGATTTATGTCCCGATATGTGATCTATTCTGGAGAACATGTGTACACGAACACAATGTGTTTACTGCTGCTTTAGGATGAAATGTTCTGAATATTTCTGTTAAATCTATCCTGTCCAGTGTGTCATTCAAAGCCATTGTATCCTTGTTGATTTTCTGTTTAGATGATCTATCCATTGTTGTAAGTGGTGTGTTGAAGTCTCCTACTATTATGGTATTATTATCAATGAGTTTCTTTATGTTTGTGATTAATTGATATATGTTTGGGTCTAGCACATTTGGAACATAAATGTTTACCACTATTAGATCTTCTTGGTAGATAGGCCCCTTAATTACGATATAATGCCCTTCTTCATCTCTTATTACACCCTGTATTTTAAAATAAAATACATCTAAATTGTCTGATGTAAGTATGACTACTCCAGCTTTCTTTTGGGGACCATTAACATAATAGATATTTCTCCACCCCTTTACTTTCAATCTGAAGGTGTCTTTAGTTCTAAAATGGGTCTCTTGTAATATAGATAGATCTTGTTTTCTTATCTATTCTGTTACCCTATGTCTTTTGATTGGAGCGTTTAGTCCATTGACATTTAGAGTGATTACTGAAAGGAATTTATCACCATTGTGTTGTCTGTAGAGTTTGAGTTTCTGTTAGTGTTCTGTGGTACTTTCTAGTCTTTGTTACTTTGATACTTTTTGTTTTGTTTTGTCTTTTCTCCCCTCAAAGAGTTTCCCTTAAAATTTCTTGCAGTGCTGATTTAGTGGTTCCAAACTCTTAGTTTTTGTCTGAGAAAATTTTTCTCTCTCCTTCCATTTTGAATGACAGCCTTGCTGGATAAAGAATTCTTAGCTGCATATTTTTCCTATTCAGCACTTTGAATATACCCTGCCTTTCTTTTCTGACCTGCCAAAAGCTTCTGTGGATAGGCCTTCTGTGGACCTGATCTGTCTTCCCTTGTAGGTTAAGGACTGCTTTCTCTTGCTGCTTTCATGCTTCTTTCCTTGCCTGTGTATGTTGTGAATTTGACTATGATATGCCTTGTTGATGCTCAGTTTTTGTTGAATCTTATGGGAGTTCTTTGTGCTTCCTGGATTTTGATGTCTGTATTTTTCCCCAGGTTAGGAAAGTTTTCCACTATCATTTGCTCTCATAAACTTTCTACCCATTTTTCTCTCTTCATCTCCTCGGAGCCTTGTGATTTGTATGTTATTCCTTTTTAATGAGTCACTGAGTTCTTTAATTCTTTTTTCTTTTTCTTTTTTTTAAATGTTTTTTATTTATTTCTGAGAGAGAGAGAGAGAGACAGCATGAACAGGGGAGGGTCAGAGAAAGAGGGAGATACAGAATCTGAAACAGGCTCAAGACTCTGAGCTAGCTGTCAGCACAGAGCCCCATGCGGGGCTTGAACCCATGAACCGTGAGATCATGACCTGAGCCGAAGTCGGACGCTTAACCAACTGAGCCACCCAGGCACCCCTGAGTTCTTTAATTCTTATATCATGTTCATTTGCCTTAGTTCCCCCTTTTTGTTTTTTTGCTTCATTATTCTTCATAAGTTTGTGGTCTATATTTCTGATTTGTCACTCTGCTTCATCCATCCTTGCTGCTGTGGCATACATTTGAGATTGTATCTCATTTACAGCATTTTAAATTTAATCCTGACTAGATTTTCTTTTATTTTCTTCTTTTATTTCTTTTATTTCTGCGGAGAGGGATTCTCTGTTTTTTTTCAATCCCAGCTAATATTTTTATTATTGTGATTCTAAATTCTGGTTCTGACATCTTGCTTGTATCTGTGTTAAATAAGTGCCTGGCTGTCATTTCCTGTTCTTTCTTTTGTGGGTGAATTCCTTTGTTTTGTTATTTGAAGGAAGAAAAAGAATTGATAAAAAAATAAATAAAAATTAAAAAAATAAAAAACAACACAAAGATATCAGATAAAAGATGCTATATCCTAGATATGTTTTGGTCCGGTTGTTGAATGAAGCTTGATAGAATAGAGAAAAAAGGGAAAGAAAATAAAAGGAAAACAAAAAGAAAAATGTTTGAAAAGTAAAAAAAAACAAAACAATAATATGGAATAAAATGACATAATGAAAGTAAAATAGAATTTAAAATACTACATAAAAGTAAAAAATATAGTAGGAAAAATTAAAGAAAAATATTTTTTATAAAGATGGATAATAAAATTTTCTCTTTCTGTATTCAAGAATAACAAAAGAAAGGAAAATAAATTGGATAGACCAGAGCACAGAATGAAATGCGATTAAAATTAGATCGAATTTCCCCTGGAAGTCAAACTATGAAGCACTTTATAGTCCACATAAACTAAGCAGGAAGAGGAATTTGTGGTGTGCTTCTAGAACATAGTTGGCACAGTTGGATGGGGCTTGGTGTAATGACTCTGTTCTCCACTGGATGGCGCTGCTTATCTTACTGGGGTAGATCTTTCTGGTGCGTGTATGTGCATGCATGGGAGGGGTGAAAATGGCATCACCCAGCTACCCAGTCTCTAGTATCATAATTCTGCTCTTGCCGACCAGCAATCAGGCACCACTCCTTTGTCTTAGGCTTCCATCCACTCCCTGCTTCTACACTGTCCACAACCAAGCTGTCAGCCTGCCAGACAGCACCTACCTCCGGAGTTTTATCTCAAATGGGAATGTGTTTCTAAACCCCTCACTTCTGAGGGCCCTGTGGCTTTGACCTACTTGGACCTTCTGGGGGAAGGTCCCTCTGAGCAATGGCCAGGTGCCAACCCTCCGCCAGGAATGTTCGTGCTACTGCACTGCTGCAGATGCCTAGAGACTGTGGCCAGGTGCTAGCCTGCCCCAGAAAAAGTTCTCAGGATCATTTAGCTGCAGTGTTTCAGGGATTATGGTAGGTCACAATGCACATCTGGCGCCAGCCTTCACCCCTAATTTTCTTGTTCCAACAGCAGCAAATGTGGCTGTTCTCTGGGGTCTGCTGGAACCTTTGCTTGTGGTGAGGTTGCACAGCCTCTACCAAAAATGTCATCTCAGCAGGGGAACTGCCTCTCCCTGTGTGGCCCAATGACCCCTTGGACCTCAGTGTCTGCTCCTGGGGATTCACCCTTCCCACTAGAGTTTTGTCAGGTATCAAGCTGCAGAGTTTCAGTCTCTGCACACCCCTGTATATAGAGTCTTAATGATATTTAAACCCTCTCCTTTGTCCCTTTCTTGTTGAGTCTCTTATGGGTGTTTCCACTCTTTCTCTTTCTCTCCAGCTATTTTCAGGGGGAGTGCTTTTTCCTGTACTCTTCTCCCTATCTCTTTTCTCTCTCTGCAAGCAAAAATAGCTCCTTACCTCCACAGCTTCTCTGTGCACCAATTCACCTCTCTGTGCCATGTACCTGTTGAGTTCTGTGGTTCAAATTGTGCAGATTGTTGTGTTAATCCTCTGATCAGTTTTCTAGGTGTGCAAGATGCTTTGGTGTCAATCTAGCTACATTTCAGGGAAGAGAGAAGCCAAAAAATCTTCCATGCTGCTCCACCATCTTGGCCTCTCCTACTTTGTGATGAGAACTACTCTCTCAGCAACTTTCTTTCTTTCTTTTTTTTTCTTTTAACATTTATTCATTTTTGAAAGACAGAGAGAGACAGAGCATGAGTGGGGGAGGGGCAGAGAGAGGGAGACCAAGAATCTGAAGTAATCTCCAGGCTCTGAGCTGTCAGCACAGAGGCCAATGGGGGCTCTAACTTAACAGCCATTAGATCATGACCTGAAGTGAAGTTGGACGCTTAACTGCCTGAGCCACCCAGACACCCCTCAGCAACTTTCAAATATGTGATACAGTATTATTAACTATAGTCAACATGCTTTACATATACATCCTCATTGGCTTATTTATTTTATAACTGGAAGTTTGTACCTTTTGACCCCTTTTATCCATTTCACATAACCCTCCACCTCCCTGCCTCTGACAACCACCAGTGTGTTCTCTGTATCTGTGAACTGTTTTTGTTTTGTTTTTAGATTCCATATGTGAGATCATATGGTATTTGTCTTTGTCTGACTTATTTCGCTTATAATAATGCCCTCTGGTTCCATCCATGTTGTTGCAAATGGCAAAGTTTTATTTTTCATGGCTGAGTAATATTTCATTGTATATGTATATGTATACATTTTCTTTATCCATTTATTGGTCAATGGACACTTAGGTTGTTTCCATATCTTGCCCATTGTGAGTAATGCTGCAGTGAACATGGGATGCATGTATTTTTTGAGTTAGTGTTTTCATTTTCTTCAATGAAATACCCAGAAGTGGAATTGCTGGGTCTTATAATTGTGTTTTTAATTTTTTGAGGAACCTCCATATTGTTTTCCATAATGGCTACACCATTTCCATTTCCATGAACACTGCACAAAAGTTCCTTTTTTTTTAACATCCTCACCAATACTTACTGTTTCCTATCTTTTTGATAATGACCATTATAACATGTGTGAGGTGATACCTCATTGTGGTTTTGATTTGCATTACTCTGATAATTAGTGATATTGAGCACCTTTTCACATTGGTCATCTGTATGTCTTTTTTTGAAAAGTCTGTTTAGGTCCTCTGCCCATTTTTCATTGAATTGTTTTCTTACCTGTTGAGTTATATGAATTCTTTGTTTATTTTGGATATTAACCCCTTATTGCATCTATGATTTGCCAGTAATTTCTCCCATTTAGTAGGTTGCCTTTTCATTTTGTTGATAGTTTTCTTTGCTGTGCATAATCAATTTAAACATGAACATCAACTTTAAATCACTTATAGGCTCTAGTCAAACCACATTTGCATTGTTTTAGAATTTTGGCCATAGAGCTCTACAAATCATATCACTATGGTCTTTCCTATTGTGTATTGCCTCTTATTCAGACATGATTAACAGGTGTATGTCTCCTGGATATCTTGAATAAGAAGTTTTGTGTTAGAGGAGAAAAAGGAGGAAGTCTGTTGGTCTAGGGTAGATGGGAAAAAAGAAATCTGGTAACAGATAGTGGGAATAAATTGCAGTAAAATTTTATAAGATGATGTTGACAAAACATATGGCATAGTTTATTCAACTTTGTTGTTGATAGGGTTATGAATGTTTATTAAACAAAGCTGAGACACAAAATTAGGGGTCATAACCATACCCCACCATCAGTCACTTCTAGAAGTGGACTGGATGGACCATGTGAACATAACTAAAATACTACCTGTAAAGAAAACCCATTATTTATTTTAGGGATAGGTTTGGCTTGGTTGGATTTTTCACTTATTTTGTTTCCTTCAAGCAGTGAGTGGTTATTGATGGAAAATAATTGTCCTTTTCCTTTTTCTTGGTTAGCACCTCTTTGAATCAGTACTTCACTATAAACTACTGGTTACTGATTCATCAGAAAGATTAATGCTTGATTTAAGTATAAATAGCAACATGAATATAAATTTTCCTTAGTTTGCTTAATTCAGTATTTTGATAATTTTTCACACATTTTTGAAACACCTGTTTGTAGAACGATTAACATTACATTTTTTACCAAAGCTTTAATTTGTGTCTGAGTTATTACTCTGTATAAAACAGGTATCTTTTATTTAATTAATTAATTTGAGAGGGAGAGAGAGACTGAGTGAGCAAATGGGGAAAAGGAGTAGAGGGAGAGAGAGAGGAGAATCTCTAGCTTGATCTCGCACCTGTGAGATGATGACCTGAGCCGAAATCAAGAGTCAGAGGCCTAACCAACTGAGCCACTCAGATGTCCCAACAAGTATCTTTTATAAATAATAGTCACATTAAAAATGGTAAAAGCACTGGGTATTATATGGAAACCAACTTGACAATAAACTATTTAAGAAAAAAAATGGTAAAAGCCACATATTCTATGATTGATAGGTTGGGTTACCTAAGCATACTACTTATAAAGGTTCGGGTGCCCAGAGCTCAGTCCTGTAACTTCTCTAACTATATTTTGTTTTTGGGAAATATCATCCAGTCTCATGATTTTACAAAATGCTGTTCTCAGACATCTTTGAAATTTTAGTAATACTAGTAAACCATTGATATGTGAATAATTATAATGAGAATGTAAGCTATAAGAAACGTATTTCCAGACCTTATCTTTCTCAACTCCTAAACTGTATACTAGTCTCTGACTTAGAAACTCTAATAGGCAATCTTAACTTGCCTAAAGTTCAACTCTTGATCTTCTTCCTTCTTATCTCTCCTTAAGTAAATATTACCTCCACCTAACTGCTTAGGCCATATGCCATAGAGTCATTCTTGTTTCTTTAATCACTCATATGCAATTTATCAGCAAACCTTGTTGACTCACCAGAATTACCAGAATCCTGCCACTTCTCAACAACTCTACCAATGCTCCCTGGAACAAGCCAATGTGGTTCCTGCTTGGGCTACTGCAACGGTCTCCTAACTGTTTTCCTGTCTTCCATGTCTCACCCCTCTTCCTTGATTCCTGTCTAATCCTCAGTCTATTCTGTAGAGTAGCCAGAATGGTCCTTTTAAATTTGAAGTCAGATCTTGTTCCTTTCCTGTTCTAAAACCTTCAGTAGCTCCTGATCACATGTATAGAATTTATAGTGTTGATGGTGATCTACAAGGCCTGTACAATTTGGTGCCTCAGTGCCAGCCTGACCTCATTTCTTATGTTCTCATTTCACTCTACTGTAGGTTCTCTGGCCTTCCTGCTGCTCCTGGAACAAACTAATCAAGCTCCTGTTTTGGAGCCTGTGTACTTGCTATTTCCTCTGTTTGGAATGTTTACCTCTAAATATTCAATGTCTTACTCTCCTGTTTTCTTGGGGTCCTTTTTACCTGATCAGAGAGACCTTTTCTGATACCACATCTAACTAGCCCTTCCTCATCTCATATCTCTTCTCTTACCCTTCTTTACTTTTTTCATAGCACACATCAATACTCAGTATTATGTTACACAGTTACATATATATTTGTTTATTCTCTGTTTCTTCTCAGTAGGAGGAGGGTCACTGACATGTCCTCCTGGTGAAGTGCAGGACACCAATATTTGTTGAATAAATGAAATGTGGGGTCTAGATTTGTTTGTATTTTTTTGTTTGTTTCTTTGCTTGGGAGTATTAAGTAGCTAAGTAAAAACTGGAAGAAGCTAATATTTGATATTAGTATCAGCATGTGGTATATTCCTGGTTGTGTTTAAGTTCATATTTTTTCCAGGAATAAGTGTACTTCCTGGATTAGAACATTTAGCTACAGCTGTTTGTGTTTGACATGTAAATCTCTGCTTTGTTATACCATCTGCATGGCCCAGAAGGCTGGTACAATTGGAGAGGGATCTATCTACATGTGTTTTGTTATCATCCCTCAATAGCTCCAAGTAATAGTTTGGCTAGCAGTGTGGTTAATCTAGCAAGCAAACAGAACTCTAAATTATATTTTAAAAGATGATGATTGTTTTATACTTTCTGTGTCATTAGTGGTGAGGATTGTTATAGGCTGAATTGTATCCCTGTCAATTCAATTGTTGAAGTTCTAGTCCTTAGTACCTCAGATTGTGACTGTATTTGGAGACGGGGCCTTTAAATAGGTAATTAAGTTAAAATGAGGTCTTTGGCGGGGGGCTAATCCAGTATGACTCGTGTCCTTATAAGAGGAGATTAGGATGTGCTGAGAGAGAAAGAATGGTGTGCGTGCACACAGAGAGAAACCATGTTACAGGGAGAAGGTAGTTATTTGCAAGCCAATTAGAGAGGCCTTAGAAGAAACTGACCCTGTTGACACCTTGATCTTGGACTTCTAGTCTTCAGAACTGTGAGAAAATAAGTTTTTGTTGTTTAAGCCACCCACTCTAGGGAAGGTCTATAGGCAGACCTGGCAAACTAATATAAGGGTTAAAAAGTGAAAATCAGTGATAAAAATCATGTGCCTCCTTTTTTACTTATAGCTTGAAAATGAATGATGTAAACTGTCTTTTTTCTTCTTTTTGGCTGAAAAAGACAAGACTGAATATAAATATTCTAGACCACTCTGAACTGATCAGACTTCAGATAAACTATAGGAAAAGAGACTTGCTTTTCTATGATACTGGCACGGGAAATGACAAAATATCCTGCATTAAGGAATTGCTTTTTTTTTTTTTTTAATGTTTTATTTATTTCTAGGAGAGAGAGAGCGTGAGCAGGGGAGGGTCAGAGAGAGAGGGAGTCACAGACTCTGAAACAGGCTCCAGGCTCTCAGCTGGCAGTCAGCACAGAGCCCGACGCGGGGTTCGAACCCACGAACCGCGAGATCATGACCCAAGCGAAAGTCAGACGCTTAACCGACTAAGCCACCCAGGCGCCCCAAGGAATTGCTTTTAATGAAAACTACCAAGTGGTATCACTGATACTAAATTTAAGTGTGGCTTAGCTACCAGTTGTCTTTGTAACTGAACAAATCATTCAACATTATGGCTCATGGTTAAGGTGTCTAAAATCTAGAGTTTCATTCATCTTTTCATTAAGTAAACTACCACTTATTATTTTCAGTATGCTAGCTCTGGGTTTTCAAGATAAGCCAAACATGGTCCCTGCCCTTATCGAGTTCATGGTAAAGCTAGGAAGGTGGTATGATAATAGCTAATTACAAAATGCTGTAATGAGTGTTATGAGAGGTACATACAACGGCCTGCGAGGGGAGGGAGATGTTCCAGGTTGAGGATGCCAAACATTTCTTGTTCTGGGCCTAATAAGTAGTTTGTGGACAAACTTCACAAGTAGAAGATGAAAGTGAAAATTGAGTCAGAAATGAGATAATAAATAACCTCATAAACCATGTTTTAGGCTTTATCCAAACCGTGCTTTGGACTTTTATCTTATGGGCAGTCAGGAGCCATTGGAGGGTTTTTCGCTGGTACAAGATTTCAGATTTGCGTTGCAGAGAGATGGCCCTGTGGAAGTGTGGGATGGGTATGGAGATGTGATGAGGGCCAGAACTGATGCATATACTTTTTGTAATGATCGAGTAGAAGATAGGATAGTAGAAATAGAGTAGAAATTAAGGCCATGTTTCTGTTTCAGAGGATAGCTTGGAGGGAATGTAGGCTAGGGCAGTAATCTGGAGAGCAGCTATGAGAAGCAGTGGTCCTGGGCTGAAGAGGATGTGACAGAAACTAAAACTTTTAAAGAGACAGTTTAAAGTACCTAGAGAGGAGGATAAGAGAGAGGGAATATCAGAGATGACCTCTGGATTTCTCCCTCAGTTTAGACGTATCAGTCGCTGAGGGAAGAAATATAGATGGAGGAGGACTGGTTTTACCCCACAGTAACTTTGCACATGATTCCCTTCGCTTGGCTCTCTTACCCCCGTTTGTTCTGGCAGAAAACTGTTCTTAAAGACTCTTCTTGGAAGCCCTACTTAATCCTTGTGAATGTTTGCAATCTCTCCAGCACTCTCTCTCTTTTTTATTTATAAGCCTAAGCTGTTATCATTCTGCCTGTTATATTGTGGCTAGTTGTGTTATCTTTCATCACCATACTGGAGCTTAGTCCTTTATTTTCTAAATGTCTAGGGTATTGTTTTGAAGATAATATGTTCCCAATAAGTGTTTATTGGCTTGAGATAATCTAAAAGAAGATTGTAATTGGTTAGGGGAAATGTTAAGTGTCAATTGAGTGGTATACATTTGCTGGATTTCTAGTACTTCAATCTTCCACAGTACTTTTGTTTACACAGTGAAGGTTGTTTTTGATAAGAAATAAAGAACATTTGAAATTATCAATAACTTGAAACAGGGATCTTCTCCTTCCCAAGAGTAGATGATACCTTTTTCTTTAAAAGATCACTGGTTTTACTATAGACAGTTGTCTACAACAATTTTGTTTTTTAACCTTTACTTCCTTTTAGAACTCTGTTTGAAATTTTTAGCTACTTAACATGGTTTAAATGTCTTCTATTTTATTTCACACATTGAAATTAGCTCATAGAAACAAAAGTAGCCCTGAAGGCTATTGGAAGAAAGTTAAAATTCAAAGTGTTTTAGCTAACAAATAAAAAAAGAGATGGCTGTTAACATGGCCTTTTTATTTTATAAAAATAGTAGAATTTAAAAAAAGTAGTTAGATTGGGAAGGAACATGATTATAGGATATAAATGTATTAACCCAAGTTGGCATTTAGAGAAGATTTTCTACAAAGCTAAGATCTGAAGTACTAAAGCCATGGTTGTATTAATGCAACAAATCGAAGTAAATTAAACCTCACACCATATTCTGCAATGCTCCTCTTATGTACCAGTGTTGCTGTATATAATGACAGTTGATGACTTGGTTCACTAAGCATCTCAATTTAATTTTCAGTATCTTTGGAGCACCCAGAGAAGCATACCAGAATTAGGAAAGATTAGAAAACCTTTTTTTTTTGTACCATAAATTTTAGTATAGAGGTATTACAAAACATTAAATATATACCTGGTTTTATGTAATTTTAAATGTGCAGAATTAGTAGACTAGAGGATTTCTTCTTTCATATTATTTGAGGTATCTAATATAGAATATTTTAATGGAGAGCTCATTCCCATATGTACGTACGTATGAAGGTGTGTCTGTAATTTAGCTCAGATTTACAGACCAAAGAAAAGTGAGTGAGCCCAAGCTCTTTAAGGGCTTGAAGAGCCAAAAATTTTTCTTTGAGAGGGACCATCTAAGGTCAGAGAAAGAAAGAATGGGGAGAGTTATGCATTAGTGACAAAAAGAAAGGTTAATAAGACAAAGGCTAGGATTTACATTACAATCATCTTTGCTGTAAGTTCCAACTTTTGTTTATTTTAGAGAGAGAGAGAGAGAGACAGATAGACAGACAAATAGACCATGACGGGGGAGGGGAAGAGAGAGAGGGAATACAGAATCTGAAACAGCCTTAAGCCAGGACAGAGCCTAGCCCATGAATGCTGAGATCCTGACCTGAGCCAAAGTTGTATGCTCTACCGACTGAGCCACGCAGGTGCCAACTAATGTTTTTGTGTTGCTTATAAAAATATGACAGATTTTGACTGAAAAAGAAAATGGGGAAACAGGAATTCTTTTACAGAATAACCTGAAAACTAATTTTTACTGATATTCCCTCAACAGATGGGAAACTTTTTCAAAAAACAAATGCACTCCCAACCTTTGGTGAGAGTCTTATGTTATCCTGAGTCACAGTCACTGAAGGAAGTTGGTTAGATCCTGTAGATAAGCTGGGTAAAAGAAAAAAAAGGTTTAGTTTTCTTTTTTTCCCCCACAGGATTACCAAGCCATCTTTACTCTCTGAAATAAAATGAATCATTGAAAAGTGTCACTTGACTTTAATTTAATCAATGTTAAATAACTATATTGGGGTATTTCAGAAGAATACATAGGTATAAATAAATGATTTATAAATGTGAATAACTTGCAGGTCACAATTGAATTTATTTTGATGGAAGCACAATGTTCTTATACAATGTTCTTTTCACAGTTCTTTGGCATTTATTATAAAGAACAAAGCATTTCTGGAATGCTCATTTTAATTTCAAAGCTCAGGCTATTCTATGGAAAACATTTGGCTCATGGAGGATCTGAACAATAATAGAGGAATGTTCAGTGGGAAGCGTTATGAATTGTGGCACTTAAAATACATTCTGAAGGAACATTTAGACAATAATACTTATTCTTCATTTTACACAAAGATTTTAAACTAGGCAATTTGTCTTACTCTGGACAAATATCTTTTAATATTTTTAAAATTAAAAATTGTTTTAATTCTTGATATGTAAATTAAACTGATAGTGAGATATTTGCCTTTCGAAGTATGTGAAAATCCATGTAATAAATGAGGCATATCATCATCTTTATTATCTATGCATGTTAAAAGCATGTGGCCCTATTTGGCTGCTTGCAAAGCATATAGGAAGTGTTTTGTTAACTGACTTCATGACTTTTAGCACAAGGGACCCCCTTAGAGCAAGATGAAGGTAGCCCCAAAAGAATACCTCTGACAAGGATCCCATAACAGATATTCTGTATCCTTGTGGGGAATGGACTAGAAAATGCACATCAAATATCAACCAATATTTGAGTGATGTTATGCATTTTGCAAGACATTTTACATATTTAACCTTCACACAGTCTTAGAGGTAACATGACCTCATTTTCCAAGAGAGGAAACAGAGGCTTGCTACAAGGCATTGCACTCTGGGTTGTGAATGCGAGAATAAAGCAAATTAGAATAAAGCAATAGGTCTATTGGATGGAGACCATCCAAAATGGTCTACTGGATTGAAAGGGCAGACAAAAATTATTTTCATCTACATATTTCCCCATAGCTTATAAGTTCTTTTTCAGTTCCCAGGTAAAAAACTGTGTCCAGATATACAAATAAACAAATGTGTCATGCTCCATAAGCAATAAACAAGCCAAACATTTAGGGCCTGCAGAGCAAGAAGGTTATGTATAGTCTGTTCTCAAAGATGTGGTGCATGATTGTTATAAGCCTTGGTTTTTTGATGATATGTGGGATTCTAGCTTTCCATAGGAGTTTCAGGTCTTCTATTTTATTTATTTAAAAAAGTTTTTTTAATGTTTATTTATTTTTGAGAGTGAGAGAGACAGAACACAGGTGGGGGAGCGGCAGAGAGAATGGGGGACAGAATCTGAAGCAGGCTCCAGACTCTGAGTAAGCATAGAGCCTGATGCGGGTCTTGAACCCACAAACCATGAGATTATGACCTGAGCCGAAGTTGGATGCTTAACTGACTGAGCCATCCAGGTGGCCCCAGGTCTTCTATTTTAAATCCTGTAAAGAAGTGTTTTTTTCCTTCCTCTACAATGGGGATCTTCTAGCTTTGCTTATAAAAATGGTGACTGAATTTATTATTGGGATCCAAGGTTTAATTAAGAAATGGATGTTTTTTACAACATAATTTTGTATGAGGTTTTGTTTCCAAATACAGATGCTTCATTTCTATCTCTAACCACAATGAGATACCACCTCACACCTGTCAGAATGGCTAAAATTAACAATTCAGGAAATAACAGATGTTGGTGAGGATGCAGAGAAAGAGGATCTCTTGCACTGCTGGTGGGAATGCAAACTGGTGCAGCCACTCTGGAAAACAGTATGGAGGTTCCTCAAAAAATTAAAAATAGAACTACTCTACAACCTAGAAATTGCACCATTAGGTATTTATCCAAAGGATACAAAAATGCTGATTAGAAGGGGCACATGCACCCCAATGTTTATAGCAGCACCATCAACAATAGCCATATTATCGAAAGAGCCTAAATATCTATTGACTGATGAATGGATAAAACAATGTGGTATATACACACAATGGAATATTACTTGGTGACCAAAAAGAATGAAATATTGCCATTTGCAGTAAGGTGTGTGGGACTAGAGTGTATTATGCTAAGCGAAATAAATCAGTCAGAGAAAGACATATTATTTCACTCTGTGGACTTTAAGAAACAAAACAAATGAATATAGGGAAAGGGAAGGAAAAATAAGATAAAAACAGAGGAGGAGGCAAACCATAAGAGCTTCTTAAATACCAAGAATAAATTGAGGGTTACTGGAAGGGAAGTGGGTGGGGGAAAGGGGCAAATGGGTGATGGGCATTAAAGAGGGCACTTGTTGGAATGAACACTAGTTGTTATATGTAAGTGATGAATCATTAAATTCTACTCCTAAAACCAATGCTCCACAATATGTTAGCTAACTTGAATTTAATTTAAAAAATTAAAAAAAATTTTTTAAAATGTTTTATTTATTTCTAGGAGAGAGAGAGAGAGAAACAGCGTGAGCAGGGGAGGGTCAGAGAGAGAGGGAGTCACAGATTGAAACAGGCTCCAGGCTCTGAGCTGGCAGTCAGCACAGAGCCCGACGTGGGGCTCGAACCCAGGAACCGTGAGATCATGACCTAAGCGAAAGTCGGACGCTTAACCGACTAAGCCACCCAGGCGCCCCGAATTTAATTAAAAATTTTTTAAAAAGCCCTTCTTTTCAACTGCCCCATTCATCAAGCCATTTATATAACAAATATTTATTGAACATCTACTTTGTGCATTGTTCTGGGTGTTGGAGAAAAAAACACATTTTCTGCTTTCACGGAATTTACCTTTTAGTATTAGAAGCATGAAGTAAACATATAAACATAAAAAGTCAGACCCTGTAAGTGTTTTGAGGAAATATAAAGTGGGATGAAGGAACAGAGTGAGAGAGGGTGGGGAAGGGGTGGTCAAGAAAGGCCTCTTGATAGGTGACTTTGAATAAGACATGTTTGAGAGTTGAGTTAGAGAAGTTTAGGAGACAGGTAAGAGAGGTTACAAAGGGCCAATTATGTAATTATTTGGGTTTTGTTCCTCTGAGATAACCAGTGTTTCATATTTCAGAGTGGCTCTGTGCCCCCTCAACATTAATAATCTCTATACTCATCCTAAATAGACTAATGCTTTACTGACTTAATTATGATTATTTTACCTCCTTCTTAATGTAGGTTGCTGGCTACAAAGTGATATAAATAATTGTTATATATAAATATTTATACATACACATATAATATATATACATATATATAATATGTATTGCATTGTTTCCATAGTAAAAGTTGATAAATTTCAACCTCTGTGACTCTTCTTTCTTCCTGCCCTTCCTCTCTCCCTTCCTATCTTTTTCCTTCTTTCCTTTTTATCTTTAGTAGAAAATTCCATAGCAGCTGATAATATTGCTCTTGGTGCCTTGAGTTGACTTATGAGGACATACCAATAGCACTGGAAATAAATCGTGTTACTATGAAATACTTCCTTTTGTTTTGGGCTGTGATGTCCCAGGACTATGTTCTCAAAGCTTGTCTAATGAGTGGCTTATGTTTTTCCAATTTTAGGTTACTACACTTGTAAATTGTCCCCAGAATCCTTCCAACAGGAAAAAAGGACGTTCAAAGAGAGCCAAAGTCCTTTTAGCTTCTGTGGAGGAAGCAACCTGGAATTTATTAGACAAAGGAGAGAAGATTGCCCAGGAAGCCACAGTTTTAAAGGAAGAGCTTACTACTGCACTTGAGGAAGTTCGCAAAGAAAGTGAGTACTCTAGTCCTGGTCAGGAGCAAACTGTATATCCTTAGGGTGTTAGTTACGGAATTAGATTTGTGAGCGTTTTGCTGTGTTGACTTGGGTTTTATTAGTCTTTTGCAGACCTCTGAAGAGCTGGCTGTGGGAGGCCAAGTGGGTTATTAGACAGCTCTAAGGTTCAGAGTATGAGTCCTGGTTCTTCCCTTGAGTTGTTCAGTCCCTGCAGGCAACTTCTTCCCCTCACATGCCATAGTTTATCCGTATAAGCAAAGAGAAGTGTATCCTTTTTTGTCATAGAATATAACGACATATGACTAATGAAGCTGAAGATGAGTTTGCCCATACATAAATAAATTATAAAGTTCCTTGTTAATAGTTGGAGGTATTAAGTTATAGACCTGTCTACTCAGAAATACATTTTTTATTTTTTGATATTCTGGAGGTTTGGATTTTCTAAACTTAAAAAGAAATTCTTTGCATAAACTAGACATAACTCATGTTGCTGCTGTGTGAATATGATAAAGTGAAAGTGTATATGTCACCTTTGGAGGTATTTACTTACATATAATAATACAACAATTTTCTTTTCTTTTTTTTTTTTAACGCTTTATTTCTAGGAGAGAGAGAGACAGCACGAGCAGGGGAGGGTCAGAGAGAGAGGGAGTCACAGACTGAAACAGGCTCCAGGCTCCGAGCCGGCAGTCATCACAGAGCCCGACATGGGGCTCGAACCCACGAACCGCGAGATCATGACCCAAGCGAAAGTCGGACGCTTAACCGACTAAGCCACCCAGGCGCCCCAATACAACAATTTTCTAATGCCTGTGAGTCTCATTTGCAGACTCTTTTTCAAAAGAACTGCCCTATTTATGTATCAGCTTGCTGCAAGAAACTACTTTGAGAGGATAAGAAAACTTATATATTCCTGTTAAGCTTTGTAAAGGAGACTTGGGTGTTCAGATATTTCCCTCTCCAACATAAATGTATGAAAATCAGAAAATGTTAGTTAATTAAATAATTAAAATGAATATACTAGCTATAATAAACCTCAGGTCAAATATAGATTATTTTTTATTTGTTATATACTTTATATATGATTTATATTTTACAGAGCCTCTTCAGAAAACATAAAGAAAACATAATGCCAAGATAATTTCAAATGAATTCCTCACTCCTCCCTACCCTCTACCACTTTAGACCCTGTCCTGTTCTTCTCTGATCTGTTACCATTATCCACATAGTCACCGAGTCAGTTTAGACTCTTCATTTTCATTTTGCTTTCTCTTCCAATTAGTCTCTAAGTTCAACAAATTCTGTTTCTTTTTGTCTCTCAGATTTTTCTCTCTTTTTCATTACTAATGTTCTCTCCTGAATTCAGGATTACAGCATTAGCCTTACCTTATACCAAAGCCAAATAAATCTTTTAAAGAGGAAAATATACTCATTTTACTTCCCTGCTTAATTGAAATCCGTTTGAAGCTTCTGAAGGATTAGGGGTATTGTCTTTCTGGATAAAGTTCAGACTTGTAAACCTAGCTTACTCAGCATTGCATGATTTGGTTTCTATCATTCTCTCCCTTTTCATGTCCTGATTCTGTCCCCCTCTCCAGCTTTCTTCCAAACAAGAATTTGAAGTGTTTTGAATGGTACAAGTTGCCTCATTCCTCTGTATCTCTGTTATCAGCTATTCCTTTCACCTTGGTTACCCCTTTCATTCAGCCAATTATTTATTGCAACAAAGCTCAACCCAGGTCTTTTTAAGGAAGTGTGTACTAAACTTGTGATGTTCATTTAGATATCCCTCTTCTATGTTCCCACAGACTCTGACATCTCTCTTTAATAGAATTTACTACCCCATGCACCAAATGTTACTTTACTTGTTCAGTAAATTTTGACTTTTAATTCGTGAAGGTGGCAAATACCACATCTTATATGATGAGCAGTACCTGACACATAACCTGATGTTTGTTAAATAAATAAAAAATGATTTTATTTTTGCTTTTATGACAAATTATCTCTCATGCTTTTTTTTTAAAGTTTATTTATTTTGAGAGAAAGAAAGAGAGAGCATGGGCATATGCACAGAAGCGAGCAGGAGAGAGGCAGAGAGGAATAGAGAGAACGAATCCCAAGCAAGCTTTGTGCAGAGCCTGATGCTGGGCTTGTTTTCTCAACTGTGAGATCATGACCTGAATTGAAATCAAGAGTCAGACACCCTCTCTGACTGAGCTATCCAAGCATCCCTCATAGATATGATTTCTTTCCTGAGTGTTTTGGAGGAATATGAATGCTATTCTGGTATTGTTTTTCTCAGATAATGAGATCTATTTGACAATATAGTTTTCGTAAACCACCTCACAATAACTATGTAAGATCTTGGTCATTCTCAGCAGGAAAGAATAAAAGCATTAATTGCCATGAAATGGTATATTTTTTTTAAAAAGTAAGTTACCAGTTTTTGGCTCAGTAAAAGTAAATTACTTTCAAGAGAAAGTCTTAAAGAGAAGTATGTGTGGATTCTAGGATTATGCAGTATATCCTTCCCTGTGTTCTATTATAATGTGTGAAATCATATTATCATGTGATAGATATGGCATATGTGGTATACACAACAAATGCATTTGGTTAAAGATCACCCAGTGCTTTATACTCTTATTTTTTTTTTTTTGACAAACTGCCAAATTGAACTGCCGCCACTTGAGTGTGGGAGGAAAGCAGTGAAATGGCAAATGGTTCTGGAATTTGGGGAAAAGCCAATGCTTATCCTATGGATAGCAGAGACAGTAACAGTGAGAGCACTGTTCCAAAAAATTTGGAAGGAATTTTAGCTCATTGGTGAAGTTGAAATATCAGGAGAATGAATTCTGATTCCAGTGCCTCTCTGATACTAGAAACACATTTTAGTTTCCTGATTTTTAAAAAGGGTTTTGTCCAGTGGCATAATGAAGAGCAAATAATAAGTTTAAAATATTTGGGAAAGTAAAAAAAATAATGGATGTAGGGGATATTTTTATTTAAATATTTGTTGACTTATTTTCAAAAAGAATTTTGAGACTAATTTAGAAAATGTCTTCTATTAAAGACAGTAATTTATGTATTACAACAGGATTCTGTTTATTCTGTTTAACTGACTTTAGTGGCTTTAGTTAGAGACTTGAAGTGGTAAATAATGTGGACATTTGATTACATAAAGAATTTGCCTATGGAAGATGGGATATGGATAGACTAAGGAAGGATGATGAAAGGAAATGTCATGTGTGAGTAGAACTGTAGAGATCCAGCAAAGGTGGCCCACATAGTGATTATTTTTTGCTCATGATTTTACAGCTTACCCCTATACTTACATCCATACCATGGCAAAGTATTAAACCCAGTATTTTGTTTTAATAGTTTTAGAATATCATGTAACAATTAGCTAGGAATTATCTAAACTTTTTAATAATGTTTGGATTACATGTTTTGCCTATAGCATATATGCTACCTTCGTATAACCTCTGCTCCCTTCAATGTACAGACATTGTTTCTATAGCCTCTACTCCCCTACAATGTATAAACATTGTTTCTAAGTCACACAATTGGCTATATTTAAAGTCTTTTAAATGTTGAGAATAAGATCAATACAGAAAAGTGCATGGGGTGCCTGGGTGGCTCAGTCAGTTAAGCATCCAACTTCGGCTCAGGTCATGATCTCACAGTTCGTGGGTTCGAGCCCCGTGTCGGGCTCTGTGCTGACAGCTAGCTCAGAGCCTGGAGCCTGTTTCAGATTCTGTGTCTCCCTCTCTCTCTGACCCTCCCCTGTTCATGCTGTCTTTCTCTCTCTCAGAAATAAATAAAACATAAAAGAAGAAAAAAGAAAAGTGCATGCGTTATCATGAACAACTCAATACAGTTTCACATTGTACATACACTAATATAATCTGCACCCAGATCAAGAAATAGAAACTTACCAGAATCCTAGAATCTTTGTGTCTCCTACTACTTACTACTTCTTCACCTCAAAGGTAACCATTATCCTGGTTATCACATAGATTAGTGTTTTGCTTCTTTTTGAACTTTACATAAGTGTGATCATATAGTATGTTATCTCTTGAGTTTGCCCTCTTTTTGCTCAATGTTATGTTTGTGAGACCTCATCATATAGTAGTCCATTCATTTCCTTGATGAATAGATTATAATTTATTTATTCATGTTACATAGATGGACAACTGAGTTTTTTCAGTTTTGGGGCTTAATGAACATTGTTGCTGTGTACATATTTGTGCATATTTGGTGCATGATTGTAGATATTCCTGCTCGGTTACACTTAGGATGAAATTGCTGGGTCATAAAGCATATACTCAGCTTTAATAGATTTTACCAAAGTTTTCCAAAGTGGATTTTCTAATTGGCGCTCTTATCAGTAATGTATAAGAATTCCAGTTGCTCTACATTCTTATTAACTTGGAGTTAGTGTCAGTGATTTTTATTGAAGTATATGTAGTGTTTTTTCATTGTAGTTTTAATTTGTATTTCTCTGATGAGTTTTTGTGGGCTCTAGATAATGAGTTTTTATTAGTTGTGGATATGAAAAGCATTGTATCTCTTTTCATTATGTCAGCATTTTTGATATTCAGAAGTAATTTTGATAAATTCCAATAAATTATTCCGTACCTTTATGGATAGAATTTTTTCTGTTCTGTTAAAAAATTTTGTCTACTGCAAGTCAAGAAGATATTCTTATATGTAGTTATCTATAGGCTTTATTGTTTTACCATTTAGGAATGATGTGATCTGGGGTCAAGATTCTTCTTTTTTCTTTTTTTCATATGGGAATTCAATTGATCCAGTATTATATAGATGTATATGGAAGTTTAATTGTTTCAGTATAGTTATTTAAAAAATTACTCTTTCCCAATTGAATTACTTTTGCACCTTTGTTGAAAATCAGTTGAGCATATCTGTGTGAATCTACTTAGGAACTCTGCCCTGTTTCATTGATTTGTATATCTATCCTTACACCAATAACACATTGTCTTGATTACTGTATCTCAGAGTAAATATTAAAATAAAAATTATCTTGATTTTGTAATTCTAGTGGAAATATAAAGAGACATTCAACTTCATTAGTGATCAGAGATATGCAAATGAGGTCCCATTTTATACAATTCAATTGGCAGAAATTAAAAAGTCTGATTAAAAAGACTTTGAAGTAACAGAACCATTTATTGCTTATAAAATTGGTACAACCCACTTTGAAAAACTGTTTGGATATGTCATTTTTGTTAAATGGCAATATATATATGGACTGAAATCAATTATATTTATGGCATTGTTAGCGTATAGAAATGCAGTTGACTTTTTTAGATTGGTACTTGTTCAGGTATTATCTCTGAAATGAAACATTAGTATAGATATTTTTAAAAAGAAGGAAACATTTGACACATGCAAACATACATGGCCTGTTTCCTTGGAATCCCTTATGATAGTAAGACTATGGTACTTTATTTGGTTTATGTAGAAACTAATTTTACAAAAGTAATATGATACAGTATACAGCATTTACCGTTCATACGTGAAATAGCAAAGAACAGGGAATTGCAATGTGTGTGTGTGTGTGTGTAGATATAGAAATAGAAATATATGTATCTGTATGTATATGTATTCTTTCTATTCATAAACATTATTTAGTTTGCTGTTTGGTAAAGAAGGTAACTAGTGACCTGGGTTTAGCAAATGTCTTAAAGGGTTGTCAGTTAAATTTAAGGCTGTAGAGGAAACTTGAAATTTATTTTAAATATAACTTAGTGGTATTGTGAGATCCCTACAGAGGGTAGGCTTCTTAATTATCCTGGCTTTAGCTTTTGCCTTGAGCTAGCAAAAAAAAAAAAAAAATAGATGGAACTATAGATTTGAATTACAATGGAAAAAAAGATATTCTTTTGTGTTTTCATCAATGCTTTCATTAATAAAAAGGAATAGGACAAAAATCATGTGGAGTATTAACTAAACCTGGTTCAGAGTTTGTCCTAATTTCAAATAAAATATGGGCATGGGGCACCTGCGTGGCTCAGTTGGTTGAGTGTTTGACTCTTAATTTCTGTTCAGGTCATGATCCCAGAGGATTGTGGGATTGAGCCCCATGTGCTGAGCATGGAGCCTGCTTAAGATTCTCTCTCTCTCTCTGTCTCTCTTCCTCCTTCTCCCTCTCCCTCCCTTTACCCCTCTCCCCTGCTTTCACTCTTTCTCTCTCTTTCTAAAAAATATGGGCTCACTATGAGAGAGTAGGGTTGTAGAAACAAAGTAAATAATCTATTTCATTAATAGATATTATTAAGAGATATTATTAAGAAGAGGTGGTTACAAAAGAAACCATATTGAGACTCTTTAGACTCTTATGCCCTTTCTCTGTTCATTTGTAAACATTTATTAAGTGCCTTATTTTTACCTATTTTGGGTAAATATTTGGTATCTGTATTTGGTTTTATTTTGGGCTCTAAGAGTCTAGAGATAAATAAGATGTGCCCTAGGTATTAATAGTCTACTGGGTAAATAGAACATGTAAACAGTTGTAATAATGTCTGATAAATGCCATTGTAATGATATGTCTCAGAGGCTGTGGAAGCACATATGAAGGAGCAATAAAAAAGTGCTTCTAAACTTCCATTTTCCTTTATTTTATCATTAAATAGGGAAAGAGGAATCTCTCCCATATGAGTACAGGTGGATATGTATATAATTTATAGGAAGATGTGCTCTTTGTTTAGCTTGTCTTTTCTCATAGAGTTGCATTTCTTTCCATTTTATTTTTAAAAATTTAAATATTTATTGAAACTTATTGAAACTTTTGTATAGGCCAGGCTCTGTTCTAAGGCCAGGCTCTGTTCGAAGTCAACTATAGACAAGGTTTTCCCTTTTAGTGGGAAGACAGGTAGTAAGTAAATGACTTAATTCTTTATTTTTTTATTTTTTTTTATTTTTTACAAATAGTTTATTGTCAAATTAGTTTCCACATAACACCCAGTGCTCATCCCCACAAGTGCCCTCCTCCATGCCCCCCCTCCTCCCCCCCACATCCACCAGTCCTCAGTTTTTGTCAGCATTCAAGAGTCTCTCATGGTTTGCCTCTCCCCCTTTTCCCCACCATTTCCCCCTTCTTCTCCCCCTTGGTCCTCTGTTAAGCTCCTCCTAATCCTCCTATACGTGCACACATATGATAGTTGTCTTTCTCTGCCTGACTTATTTCGCTCAGCATAACACCCTCAAGGTCCATCCATGTTGCTACACATGGCCAGATTTCATTGTTTCTCATTGCCATGTAGTATTCCATGGTATAGATAAACCACATCTTCTTGATCCATTCATCTGTTGATGGACACTTAGGCTCTTTCCATGTTTTAGCTATTGTGGAGAGTGCTGCTATGAACATTGGGGTACATGTGCTCCTATGCCTCAGCATTTCTGTATCCCTTGGGTAAATTCCTAGCAGTGCTATTGCTGGGTCATAGGGGAGTTCTATTGTTAGTTTCCTTAGGAACCTCCACACTGTTTTCCAGAGGGGCTGTACCAGTTTACATTCCCACCAACAGTGTAGGAGGGTGCCCGTTTCTCCACATCCTCGCCAGCATCTAGAGTTCTCTGATTGACTCATTTTAGCCACTCTGACTGGCGTGAGGTGGTATCTCAGTGTGGTTTTGATTTGTATTTCCCTGATGAGGAGCGATGCTGAGCATCGTTTCATGTGTCTGTTGGCCATCTGGATGTCCTCTTTGGAGAAGTGTCTGTTCATATCTTCTGCCCATTTCTTCACTGGGTTGTTTGTTTTTCGGGCGTGTAGTTTGGTGAGTTCCTTGTAGATTCTGGATATCAACCCTTTATCTGATATGTCATTTGCAACTATCTTTTCCCATTCCGTTGGTTGCCTATTAATTTTCTGGGTTGTTTCCTTGGCTGTGCAGAAGCTTTTAATCTTGAGGAGGTCCCAACAGTTTATTTTTGCTCTTGATTCCCTTGCTTTTGGGGATGTGTCAAGTAAGAAGTTGCTGCGGTGGAGGTCAAGGAGGTTGTTTCCTGCTTTCTCCTCTAGGGTGTTGATAGTTTCCTGTCTCACGTTCAGGTCCTTTATCCATTTGAGTTTATTTTTGTGCATGGTGTGAGAAAATGATCTAGTTTCATTCTTCTGCATGTTGCTGTCCAGTTCTCCCAACACCATCTGTTAAAAAGGCTGTCTTTTTTCCATTGGATATTCTTTCCTGCTTTGTCAAAGATCAGTTGGCTGTATACTTTTGGGTCCACTTCTGAGTTCTCAATTCTGTTCCATTGGTCTATGGGTCTGTTTTTGTGCCAATACCATACTGTCTTGATGATGACAGCTTTGTAGTAGAGGCTAAAGTCTGGGATGGTGATCCCTCCCATTTTGGTTTTATTTTTCAGGATTACTTTGGCTATTCGGGGTCTTTTGTGGTTCCATACAAATTTTTGGATAGTTTGTTCTAGTTTTGAGAAGTATGCTGGTGCAATTTTGATTGGAATTGCATTGAATGTGTAGAGTGCCTTAGGTAGCAATGACATCTTAACTATATTTATTCTTCCTATCCATAGTAAATGACTTAATTCTTAAAGGGTATCAGATTCTTTTTCCTTTGAAAACTTAAACATAGTTTTCTCATGCAAACACTCACTGCTTTATCTTAATACATATTCATTTTTAGATTCCTAGTTGAAATATTGTTGACCTTGAACAATGTAGGAGTTAGGGATGCTGACCCTCATGCAGTCAAAAACTCACATATAACTTTTGACTTCCCCAGCACTTAGCTACTAACACCTTTCTGTTGACCAGAAGCCTTACTGATAACATAAACCATTGATTAACACATATTTTATATGTTATGTGTATCATATGCTATATTCTTACAATAAAGTAAACTAGAGAAAGCAAAGTGTTACTAAGAATATTGTAGGGAAGAGAAAATATCTTAAAGTACTGTACTGTATTTACAAAAAAAAATCCACATGTAAGTGGACCAATGCAATTCAAACCTTTGTTGTTCAAAGGTCAGTTGTAAAATAAATAAAAAGTATGGTTTCCTTAAGGTATAAAGGGATAATTAATTTGAGATTTCAAGAGTGTTCAGAGAAAGATTAAAGTTCACCATTTTTGTATACAACATTTTGCCTACACAGGTGTAGCATAGCACTAACCCATATACTTTGGTATGAATTATCTGGAATGTGCAGTTTAGTACCAACAGCCTTGGCAGTTATTACTACCAGAGCCAGCAGTTGGAAACATGTACCATAGTCTTCATGTTGATGTATGTTAAGTGGAAAACGGCTTGCAAATTTGTTGGAATCCTGCCTCTGCTAAAATACTTCCCCAACTATTTTTAATTGTGAGCCTCCACCAAGACTTCTATGAGCCAATTGGAGGGCTAGGAAGATTAATGAGGAGATTTCAGAATCCACTAGGGCCCTCTAACTATAGCTTTCCTTCCCAAATATGGGGCTATGGAATTTTATACTAAAATAAATGCTATGCTATCTAGTCTATTAATGCAGAGCCTCCCAACTTTATATTTGTAAAATTTAGGCCAGCAGCAGCTGACAGCTTTCCTCAGTTTGTATGGTTCATGAGTATTTCTAGCAGGATAGGTAAAATGGCTAGTGACTAGGGAGGGACTGTCCTCTCCCTGGTGAGAAATAAATGTTTTTATTGAAAAATGCACATGTTTGTTATGTGCATAATATATGTATTCACGGTATTTAAACAATTTATCCCTCTTTGTACCTTTTTATAGTTCTTCATTATAATGATTTCCAACATCCTAGGTTTATAGACTTTTCCCAGTGGGAATTAGAGATCAAGACTTACTATCATCCATATTAATCAGAGAAAATGATTACTTCTGGAAACGATTATTCCTGGAAAATGGTATCTTGAAAGTGTAATTAATCTTTCTATCAGTATACTTGGGTGCCTAAACAACAAATGCCATTATAGAATTTCCAATACTGAACCTTTAAAATGTTACCTATTGCCTCCCTGATTATTTAGTCTATTTTTTATTTTTGTATAGGGGAAAAATTGTGTCCTACAGAAAATAGAGATTTAAATTTTTCTGGTGTCATTTTTAGGTCAGCTGTGTTGAAAGATCTTATCTTTTGAAGCTCAACTGTATTGAAAATTTCTTTATAAAAGAAAATAGCAGTGAATTTTTAGTTAATTGTCCCCAAGGAACAGGTCAGCTCCATCTTCTCTGCTCAACAACATTGCAGTTAGGGCTTAGATAAAATGTTTGGTATTTACCACCAATTACTCACAGCCTATATATGGTTTCAAATGCAACAGCTGTTGCCTCATTATTTCCATCTATTGCTATGTTGATGTTGTGTATATTTAACTGTTATTATATCTCAAAAGTGTTCTTAGATAAGCATAAAGTCACAAATACAATAATCTTTCTACCAAATACATTGTGTTTGAGGAGATGCAGTTCATTCTTCATTTGAAAGGGGATGATGAACTCTTGTTCTAACACATTTTAACATGCATGCATGGTGTCTTGTAGCTGGCAGAATGTTTATGGAAACACTTCTATTGAAGACTGATGAGCTAATTAGCTACATTGCTTGTAAACTACTAATTGCTGTAACACACTCAACATGGCATCCCTTAGTGTTCACTTGAAAAATCTGCAGCAGACTTTTCTTATAGTGCATTTGATATTCTCAGCAAACTCTTCAGTGTTGCCCATCTTGAAGTGTTGTGTGGGCATTTGCGAAGTACTTGATGTGTATGTGCAGCTGTCTCATTTTCAGTTACCTGATAAGTTGGACCTATGACATATAGACAAGCTGATTTGAGAAAATAATTGCAATATCTTTTGAAAGTAAGAGGTATTCTGTAAGTCACATGCCATTTACTCTGATGTATAACTCAGAGGTAAGAGTAAAGATTTAACACACATTAACAGATTTATTTTTAAGTGAGGAGCCCTAAAGCTAAAATATGAACTGAGTCTGAAATCAAAGGTGTGATGCATAGATTATCCATTACTTTGTTTTCCTTCATGGCTAAAGAGATGGCAGTACTCTGTAATCATTTAATAAGTATGTGCAAAGGTAACAGAGTAGGTGATCTGAAATATATCATTATAGATGCTTAGTCTGAACATTATTATTTTGTGGCATATTTTAGTGTTAAAGAGGGCATTAAGCTGTTGACAATTTCTCTTCATCAGGAACAGTAACTATTAGAATTTCTGTCCTTGATTCTTCTCATCTCCTTTTTTAGTTTTAAAGAAAGTGGTGTTCTTTTTTAGTCTTTAAAAGTTTTCAATCTTTACTTGGATCTTGGTATAGCTCTTCTCTTCTTTTGAGGGACATTTCTTCTATAATTATCTTTTTCTTTTTCTAGCCTGTTCATTCATATGACTTTTCACTGGTTCTTTGATCACACATACTAGCTTGTCCATGCTTGACAATTGGCAAATGAAAATTCCATTTCCTGATGAACCTAGTGGGTATTATTCTAAGTGAAAAAAAGTCACTGAGAAAGGCAAATGCTATATGATTTCATTCATATGTGAAATCTAAAAAACAAAACAAACAAGTAAACTAACAAACAAAAAGGAGAATCAGATCTATAAATACAGAGAACAAACTGATGATTGCCAGAGGGATGGGGGAGAGGAATGAGCTAAATGGGTGGCAAGAGTGGGAGATACAGACTTCTAGATATAGAATGAATAAGTCATGGGAGGGGTGCCCTGATGGCTCTGTTGGTTAAGTTTCCAACTTCGTCTCAGACCATGACCTCACAGTTCATGTGTTCAAGCCCCGCATTGGGCTCTGTGCTGACAGCTCTGAGCTGGGAGCCTGCTTTGGATTCTGTGTCTCCCTCTCTCTCTGCCCCTCCTCTGCTCATTCTGTCTCTCAAAAATGAATAAACATTAAAAAATAAAAAATAAATCATGGGAATAAAAGGCACATCCTAGAGAATATAGTCAATGATGTTGTAATAACATTGTATGGTGACAGATGTGATAAGCTAGCATAGCATAACGTATGTTGAATCACTATGTTGTACACCTGAGACTAATGTAATGTAATGTGTCAACCATACTCAAAAAACTTCAATTTCCTTTATTACACTCTTTTAAATTTTTTCATTTATTTATTTTTGAGAGAGAGAGAGAGAGAGAGAGAGAGAGAGGGAGATAGAGATTTCCAAGCAGGCTCCCTGCTGTCAGTGCAGAGCCCAATGTGGGCTCAATCCCACCAACCGTGAGATCATGACCTGAGCCAAAATCAAGAGTTGGACACTTAACCGACTGAGCCACCCAGGTGCCCCAGTCCATTCTCTTAAACTGTGAATCCTGTTTCACCTTTTCTGTTCTTCTTTGGTTTATTTGTTGTTTTCCCCTTCATTTCAGGATGTTATACAGTAAATTTTCTTATTCTCTACACCTTCCTTATCTTTCCTCATTCACATTCTCTTGTCTCCTATGATTTTCATTCTTGAGAATGTTTGATGCCCAACATAGAAGTTGAAATGCTACTTCCTTCTTCCCCAGTGAGAAGTGATATACACTGTAGTCAACACTGCTCTAACCATTTAGTAGGTAGTTCCACTTAGCTATTTTAGTATTACCTTACATTTATGTATAAACTGAACTCAACATCTTCTTTCACAAGCCCTTTACAAACTTTTATATCTCTGGTATCATCTGACTTGAACTCTCACCACCTTTGAGACAGTTGTTTATTTTCTTCTTTCTAAAATACTCTGTTTCCTTGAATAATAGAGAAACATGCAGTTCTCATTTTCCCTCTTTATCTCTTTGTCTACTTCCTCTCTAGCTCCTTTTTGGTTCATCTTTTTCTAAATGTGCATATAATGTTGGAAACTCTCAAAGCCTGAGCATTGCATAGAATGCATGGAAAGCAAATGCGAAACCATTTTGTAATGAAAGATTTGTAGTAGACCTTGGAGATCCTTGAATAGCAAGATAAGAATGCTGGAGCATGGAAGGAAATTTTTGAGTCAAGACTGACAGGACTAGGTCCGTGCTTTAGGAAGATTTATCTGGCATTATTATATAGAAGATAGAGAGGTTACATCTTCATGTTGCCTTCTAGTGAAGATAAAAAGACAACTGTAATAATATTAGTGTTTATGTATCTTGACATAATGTATATAAAGCATTGATTATAGTAGTGGGCATAGATGTTAATCCTCACTGTACCTCTGTGAAGTAGCTACTATTGTTATTTTTATTGTGTAGTTGAGGAGAGTTGAATCTAGAAAGAACATATGACTTGCCTGAGGTCACCCAGTTAGTTGTCAGAGTTGGGACTCCTTTCATGACGCTATATTTAATAAGTACTTGTTGACTGTTTGGTAATTGTATATAGCCATTTCCCTTTGTTTCCACTGTCATTTAATATATGTTAGTCTTATCCCACCAACTTTCTTTGGAATTGCTTGAGAATGATGCTCTAGGGCAGCCTCAAGCTGTGCTCTTTGGAAACTAGTGTTCCTGGAGATGCTAAGAGCTCTTCTGTGAGAAAAAGCAGTTAAATAAATTTATAGAACTCTGGATTAAAAATTTTAAATGGGGTTCTTTACCAGAGAATTTCTCAGTTAATGCATTTAAAATGCTAAGTTGTATTACAAATCTCCAAGAGGGGAATTGGTTATAATCTATATTGATAGGTTGATTTCCCTAGAAGTAGCACCTAAGATAAGGATTCTTGTACAGATGATTTACAGAAGGAGTCCTGTGTGAAACCTATGAGGAGTTGAAGGAATCAGAATAGGGTGGGGAAGACACTGAGCAAAACTGAGCTAAAGCTGTACTGAAGTATGGCAAATATTAGCCCAAGGTAGCTACTGACCACTTGAAAATTGGCTGAAGATCTGAACTGTAAATTTTACTTAATTATAGTTTAAAACTTAAAGGAACATATACTTTATCAGTTACTAGAAAACTTTGAAATATAGGTATGTGAATCTGCTCTTTCAACTGTAAATTTGCTGAAATCTAAAGATAGATCAAATATTTGTCATAAAATTTAGTATTTGAATTGAAATTTAAGAGTAAAGTATAGATGGAATACTACATGGCCATGAGAAAGAATGAAATCTGGCCATGTGTAGCAACATGGATGGAACTTGAGGGTGTTATGCTGAGTGAAATAAGTAAGGCAGAGAAGGACTAATACCATATGTTTGCACGTATAGGAGGATTAGGAGGAACTTAACGGAGGACCATCGGGGAGAAGAAGGGGGAAATAGTGGGGCAGAGGGAGAGAGGCAAACCATAAGAGACTCTTGAGTACTGAGAACAAATTGAGGACTGATGGGGAGGGGGGTGATGGGCATGGAGGAGGGCACTTGTGGGGATGAGCACCGGGTGTTATATGGAAACTAACTTGACAATAAACTATTTGTGAAAAAAAAAAGAGAGTAAAGTGTATAATAGATTTCAAAGACAGTATGAAAAACATATAATTAATTTCCCAATAAGTTGTATACTAATAGCATGTTGAAATGATGTATTTTAAATATTTGGTAAAACGATATAATTTAAAAATTCATTTTATCTATTTCTTTTTATATTTTCAATTTAAAACATGTTTATTACTATTAATACTTTAAAGACTGTGCATTCTAAAATATTTTAAATTGTATGTGTGGCTCACATTAATTATCTGTTGGACAGTGCTGATCTGAAATCTATCTCTTCCTGATCTCACAGAGAGCTCTGGAGAATGAATGTCTCCCTTTGAGGCAAGAGAGCCAAGCTTTTGTTTTTCAGCATCAGTTAGTCCCTGGCTAGTGTCCATTCTTACTTCTCTTTACCCCCCTCATGACTCTAGGCACAGTGCAGTTTTGAATATTTGGGAGATTGTTTCATAAACTTGCCCACAAATCTGCTATGTGCTATGCTGGATTTGATTGAAGACCACCATATAGTTAAGAAGTCTTAAAGGATGGAAGTCACTAAACTCCGGTGATTTTCCATTCCCTAGAATATCTCATAACTCTTAAAAAAATAATTTCAGAAACATTTGTTAAAAACTGGAAAGAAGATAAAGCATTGACATGTGAAATGAAGACAGAATGTTAGGTTATGGACTAAAGAAATCAGCTGTTAGATAAGGAACTCTAGTGGTAGGTTTTTTTGGTTTGTTTTTTGTTTTTTGGTTGTTTTTTTTTTTTTTTTTTTTTTGCTTTTTGCTGGCTACTTAATATATTAGCCAAACTAAATACATATTGTACTCTGTATCAAATATTTAGAATCACATTTTAAAAAGGTGTGATTTCTGAATTCAAAGAGCTTAAAGTAATGAGACTTAATTTTAGGAAATTAAATTAGATACTTAGAAGAGATGAATAAGTTCAAGATGTTATAGTACTTTAATATGAAAGTGTTGAAAGCACATAATATGGTGAAATGATGAGAATGAAGAGACAATAATTGTTTCAGGAGAAGTTGAACTTTGACTCAGATCTCTAAAAATTTTAGAGAAAAATATGTATATCCTAGAACATCAAATAATGTGGGAGAGTTGATGATGAAAAACAACAATCTCTCCTGTTCTGCTCCTTGCTACCTTCAGTTCCACACCCCACAGAAAATCTTTATTTCAAGTTCCATACCCTGGAAGAAGTCTTTTTGATTTTCTATATTCTGATCTAACTTTAAGTTTTATGCTTTTAATTCTTTTCTTTTACTTGTCAACTTAAGATATTATCCATTTATGGGGCACCTGGGTGGCTCAGTTGGTTAAGTGTCGGACTTTGACTCAGGTCATGATTTCACAGTTTGTGGGTTTGAGCCCCACGTTGGGCTCTGTGCTGACAGCTCAGAGCCTGGAGCCTGCTTTGGACTCTTTGTCTCCCTCTCTCTCTGCCCCTCCCCTGCTCATGCTCTGTCTCAAAAATAAATAAATAGTAAAAAAATATATTATCCATTTATTTCCTATTATGAAATATGGAAATTTGTTCATCTGTATTACCGATTTACCCTTTCTTCCTTCCAATGATTTTTTTTCCTTTTTTTTCAAATTTTTATTTAAATTCTAGTTAGTTGACATACAGTGTTTTATTTGTTTCAGGATTTGAATTCGGTGATTTATCACTTACATCCAGCACCCAGTGCTAATCATAACAAATGCCCTCCTTAATATCCATCACCTACCCATCTCCCATCAACCCTCAGTTTGTTCTGTCTTAAGAGTTTTATACTTTGTTTCTCTCTCTCTTGTTTTTTCCATGTCCCATTTATTCATCTGTTTTGTTTCTTAATTTCCACATATAAGTGAAATCATATGGTTTTTTTTTCTTTTTTTCTTTTAAAGGTAGTTCATGAGCCTTAAGAAGTATTCTCTCCAGATTATAAAAGGCTAAAACTGTTTAATAGGAACAATCTCGGACAAGCAGAAACAGCTCCGATTTGGAGGATCAGAGCTTTCTCTTTCTCTGAGTGACTTATTTTGCTAAGTATAATTTACTCCAACTCCATCCACATCATTGCAAATGGCAAGATTTCATTCTTTTTGATGGCTGAGTAATGTTCCATTGTATTCCATTGTATGTGTACAATATCATAGGTTTATCCATTCATTGGTTGATGGACATTTGGACTCCCTCCATAGTTTGGCTATTTGTTGATAATGCTGCCATAAACATTGGGATGTATGTACCCCTTTGAAACTGTATTTTGTATCTTTTGGGTAAATACCTAGTGCAATTGCTGGATCATAGAGTAGTTCTATTTTTAACTTTTTGAGGAACCTCCGTACTGTTCTCCAGAGTGGCAGCACCAGTTTGCATTGTTACCAACAGTGCAAGAGGGTTCCCATTTCTCTGCATCCTCACCAACATCTGTTTTTTCTTGTGTTGTTAATTTTAGCCATTCTTTAAAAATTTTTTAATGTTTATTTATTTTTGAGAGAGACAGACAAACAGACAGAGCACGAGCAGGGGAGAGGCAGAGAGAGAGGGAGGCACAGAATGCAAAGCAGGCTCGAAGCTCTGAGCTACCAGCAGAGGCCAAGCTTGGCTTGAACCTATGACCTCACCTGAAGTCATTTGCTTAACTGACTGAGCTACCCAGGTGCCCCAATTTTAGCCATTATGATAGATGTGAGGTGGTCTTTCATTGTGCTTTGATTTGTATTTCCCTAATGATGAGTTATATTGAGCATCTTTTGTGTGTTTGTTAACCATATGGATGTCTTATTTGTAAAAGTGTCTATTCACGTCTTCTGCCTATTTCTTCACTGGATTTATTTGTATTTTGGGTGTTGAGTTTCATAAGTTCTTTATATATTTTGGATACTAACCCTTTCTCTTATATGTCATTTTCAAATATCTTCTTCTATTCAGTAGTCTGCCTTCTAGTTTTGTTGATTGTGTCCTTCACTGTGCAAAGGTTTTTATCTCCAGTCCCAATAGCCCATTTTGCTTTTGTTTCCCTTGCTCCAGCGACGTATCTAGTAAGAAGTTGCTATGGCTAAAGTCAAAGAGGTTGCTGCCTGTAGTGTCCTGTAGGATTTTGAAGATTTTCTGTCTCACATTTAGGTCTTTCATTCATTTTGAATTTGTTTTTGTGTATGGTATAAGAAATTGGTTCAGTTTCATTCTTCTGCATATTGCTGTCCAGTTTTCCCAACACCACTTTCTTTTCCTTTGGATTATCTATTTCCTGCTTTATCTAAGATTAGTTGACCGTATGGTTGTGGGTTCATTTCTGGGTTTCCTATTCTGTTCCATTAATCTATGTGTCTGCTTTTATGTTGGTACCATACTGTTTTGATGACTACAGCTTTATATTATAGCTTGAAATCTGGAATCATGATGCTTCTAGTTTTTTTTTTTTTACCCTTCTTTTTCAGGATTGCTTTGGAAATTCAGGTGGGGTCTTTTGTGGTTCCATACAAAATTTAGGATTGTTTTTTCTAGCTCTGTGAAAAATGCTGGTGGTCCTTTCTCTAATTTAATTTTTTTTAATGTTTTTTTTTTCTAAGAGAGAGAGAGAGAGACAGCGTAAGCAGGGGAGGGTCAGAGAGAGAGGGAGTCACAGACTGAAACAGGCTCCAGGCTCTGAGCTGGCAGTCAGCACAGAGCCCGATGCGGGGCTCGAACCCACGAACCGCGAGATCATGACCTAAGCGAAAGTCGGACGCTTAACCGACTAAGCCACCCAGGCGCCCCTCTAATTTAATTTTTAAAATTTTATTTATTATTTTTTAAAATTTATATCCAAGGTAGTTAGCATATAGTGCAACAATGTCTTTAGGTCTCAAATGAGTCTCTGGTAGGCATTGTATAGTTTTTTTTTTTTTTAATCCATCTGGTAATCTGTCTTTTGATTGGAGCATTTAGTCCATTTACATTCAGATTGATTATTGAAAGATATGAGTTTAGTGCAATTGTGTTACCTCTAGTGTTGGTGTTTCTGATGATTTGTCTGTTCCTTTCTAGTCTTTGTTGTTTTTGGTCTTTTTTCCTCCACTTAAAGAGTTCCCCTTAAAATTTGCCAGTTTTTGTCTTGGAAACTCTTTATCTCTCCTTTTATTCTGAATGACAGCCTTGCTGGAAAAAGCATTCTTGGCTGCATATTTTTTCCATTCCGCACATTGAATATATCCTGTCATTCTCTTGGGCCTGGCAAGTTTCTGTGGACGCATCTGCTGAGAACTTGATATGTCTTTCCTTATAGTTTAAGTAAGGACGTTCCCCCGCTGCTTTGGTTGTCTGTGTATTTTGTGAATGTGACTATGTTATGCCTTGATGAGTGCCAGCTTTTGTTGAATTTAATGGGAGTTCTCTGCTTCTCAGATTTTAATGTCTGTGTCCTTCCCCATATTAGGGAAGGTTTCAGCTATAATTTGTTCAGGTAAACCTTCTGTCCTTTTTTTTTTTTTAATCTCTCTTCCTCTTCTGGGACTCTTATCATAACTCCTATGATATACATGTTATTCCATTTTAATATGTCACTGAGTTCCCTAAGTCCACCTTAGTGATTCATTACCTTTGTTTCCTCTTTTTTTATTTCAGTGCCACTATTTTTCATAGTTTTATATTTTATATCACTAACTCATTCATCTGTTTTGTTCACCCTTGCTGTCATGGCATCTGTTTGGGTTTGCATCTTGGTTATGGCATTTTTAATTTCAGCCTGACTAGATTTTAGTTCTTTTATCTCTGTCTCAGAGATAAAATTTAAAAATTTTCAAAAAAGTAAAGGAAGGTAGATCCTAGGTATATTTTGTTCTGCTTGATAAGAGAAGCTTGATAGACAAAAGTAAAAAAAAAAATTAAAAAATAATGAAAAAATAAAGTGCTCTTTCTGTATCTAAAAAAAAACCAAAACCAGAAACAAAACAAACAAAAAACCCCAAAGTAAGCTAGATCCTCTTTCTCTTAAGAGCTAAAGCTTTGCAGCACTCTATAATCAGTAGACTTAATGGGTAGAAGGGAATTGGGCTGGTCTTGTGTGGAAGGGACTTGTTCTGATTCTCAGGCCAACTTACTCTAGTGGACATGTGCTTGGAGCACTCAGGGAGGCAGGATTTGGTGTAGTGGCTCCATTCTTCACTTGGTGGTGCTGCTTAGCTCACTGAGGTCAATTAGTGCTGGTGGTCTAGGGATAAAAATGGCTTCACCTTGCTCTCTAGTCGTCCAGAGCAGGAAATTCCTTTTCTTTCAGATGTTTAGTCACACCTCCTGTGTTTTGGCTTCCGTCAGATCCCTGCCTTCACCCTGTGTCTGAACTGTCCACCTATCAGGCAGCATCCCCTTCCTGTGTTTTATTTCAGGCATGGCAGTGTTTCAACACTCCACTCTCCAGAGATCCCCATGGCTGTGACCTGCACTGATTCTGCATGTCGCCTTGCAGTGGTCAGTGCTAGCTCATCCTAGAAAGTAGTCTGGCCACTGCACAGTGGCTTGGAGTTTATGGTAAACTGCAACACACAGCTGGTCCCAGGGTTTACTGCCATCAGCCTGTGTCTATGTTACTATACTGGTGAATAGGGCAGCTCAGTGGCACCTACAGGGTCTTGCCTATAGAGAGGCTGTATCACCACTACCAAATGCAACCCAAGTAGGGAAACCGCTTCTCCCTGTGGGACCCCTGGGACCCTCCGACTGCACCTCTCCATTCTAAGGTTCTACCCTGCTTCCTCCCTGGAGCACAAGCAGGAGCTGATCTCCAAAACTTCAGACTCTGTGCTCCACTATTTATGAGAAACTGGTGGTATTGAAACTCTCTCCTTTTTTCCCTGCCAGTGGTTTTGGGAAACAGTTTTTCTCTGCAGTCCCTTGTGCATGTTTTCATTCTTTTTCACTCTTTCTCTCTCTGTAGCTGCTCTTTCCATGACCAGAGCTCCCTCCCCAGCGTAGCACCCACAGCTCTTTTTTTCCCATAAATCAACTCTCTGATGTTTCTACTTTCCAGGGGTCTTTTTTTGTTTGTTTGTTTGTTTTTTTTTCTGTTTGTAGAGGTGCAGCTTTGTTCTCTAGGACTTACAATCAATTTCTTGGGTGTTCAGAATGATTTGATATTTATCTAGTTGTTCCGGGGAGGAGAGAAGCTTAGAGTCTCCCTACTCCTTCTCCATCTTAACTGCTTTCCTTCCAATGTTTTATAGTTTAATATTATTTTTAGTTTTACTGTTATTTCCTTGTTTCATAGTCCATCACCTTTAGTCAATATCCTGACTCTTTCTTGTGTTTGGTAAGAGTAATAGCACTCATTCTGTTCTCTGTCTTTAATTCTACATTTTACCTTTCACTGTTTACCTTTGTCATTTCTAATCTTACTCTTAGACAATCAAGGCTGTTAACATTTTAATTTTGATATTCAACCATAATGACGTAATCTGCATTAGTTATTAGTTGACAATAAAATTTGAAAACCAATGCAGAACATTAATGTTACTGTGATGCTATATGTTTTATTTACATGATAGAATAGTATGCTAAAATTGTATCTCCTTTCCCAATGGTCTCATGTCATAATCCATTGGCCAATCAAAAGGGAATAATTCCATGATCAAGGTCAAATGGATTTTCTTTTCCATTGCTTAAAAGTATGCTACCATTTGGTCTAGTTCCTCTTTGTTGTTTCATATATAAAAAAAGTATATGTATTTTATTTTCTTTAGAGATTCTGAATCTCTTTTTCAATTCTAGTAGTTGTTTCATGGAGTCTTCGCTTTTGTTTTTGCCACAGAAACATTTCTTCTCAAACTCTGTGTCTTCCTTTCAGTGATGTAACTTGATTATCGTCTCCAGACATCTCTGGGTTAGGCACACCATATCCTTTAAAATATTTTTTTCTTTAATATTTTATTTATTTCTGAGAGAGAGACGGCATGAGCAGGGGAGGGTCAGAGAGAGAGGGAGACACAGAATCCAAAACAGGCTCCAAGCTCTGAGCTAGCTGTCAGCACAGAGCCTGACACGGGGCTCGAACCCACGAACTGTGAGATCATGACATGAGCCAAAGTCGGACGCTTAACTGACTGAGCCATCCACGTGTCCCACACAATATCTTTTATCCCAATATTTCTCTACCTGGCATTTCCCCTCTTTCCTGCCATAAAACAGCTGTGTAGCAATCTCTTTCTCTGTGTGTCAAAATAAGGTGGGATTTACTCTATAGTCCAATAACAAATCAGATGCTGCAGTTTTCTCCAGATGATTTCCTTGATTTCTTTGGACAAAAAAAAGGCCTCTTTTTTATGACTTGGGGGTAACTGTTGAGCTGCCTGCTGCTTTGCCAACAGTAATAGAGAAAGGGGAAAGGGGCACAGCATTTCATACACATGAATATAATTAATCACCCTGATTTCAGACCACTGCTAACTTCTGCCCTGTATTATCTCTAAGCCAGAGCCTCTTTGGTTTCCAATGGGCAGGGTGACTCTGATATCTTCTTCAGACTCCTCATGGCATATTGTAGACCATAGCTTTCTCCTCTTTTTTCATCAGTTAATACCCTTTCATCAGCTTTCTATCTTATAGAAGGCTTTCACATGCTGTTGGCTCTCCTTAGCAATTTTGTTTAGGTTTTTTCTTTCTTTTTTTGTACTTTTCTATTTCTATTTCTATTTCTGTCTCAGTGAGGTTTGGGAAAAGATCTGGTTAAATGAGTGCCCATTGTGCCATCTTGAAAGAACTGATGATGCTCAATGTGCTGTGTGTGTCAGTAGAGGGAATGGTCTGAGCAAAGTTAAATTAATAGGGTTAACAGGAGTATGAACATATTATAGTTTACCTGGAACAGATAACAAATTAAGTGGAAATAAACAATTTAGGACTTGCTGATTCAGAGCTGAACCTGCCTTGAAACAGAAAATATGGAGCTTGATATCTTAGGGATCAGAAAACAACTGTACATTCTTAAGCAATTGAGTGTTGTTATGAATATAGTCTAGAAGCTAAGTTTATTTATAAAAAGTATGAAACCTCTGGAGACCATTTTCTGGTCAGGTTTCTATAAAAAAACAGTTCTTTACTTTTATGTTTTTGGTTCAGTTTCAAGCATTTAACTTAAAAGTTATCTGATTTAAATAAATTGATGAATAATTTAAAGTACCTGGGAATTTATTTAACTGCTTTAAATAGTCACATATAACTAATAATGAGAGGAGATAATATTGTGTAGTAGTTAAGGTCTTTCTCTGCCTCCTCTACTATAATTGTATTAAATCTGAAGTTTTTAGTTCATGAATGACACATGGTAAGCTCTCAATAATTAGTAATTTTTATAATAGGGTTGCCTTATATAGTTTCATGCTTTTCAAAACACCTTGACATATGACATGTTCTTTATAACAATCTCTATAAGGAATTGGGGATAGATATTACTATTCTAATTTTATATATGATAGAATTGAGGTGGGGAAGAAAACATGCCAAATATCACACAATTCTTTTAGTGTTTTAAACAATATAATAGTTTTAATATATACTGGGTATTATTAATTCATCTGACCTATTCTAGCTCTTCCCTAGTGTGCCTTTAAGTGCTGAAGAGGTTGGAAAAAATAAAAATTACATTTCCCAGGCTCTCTTGCAGCTGGGAATGTGGTCCAGGCTTTGCCAAAAAGATGCATAGCAGTGAAACTTGGAGGGAAACAGCATCATGAGAGTTGCCCCACAAGGAGAAAGAGGTTCTTTTTACAGTCTAGTGGAAGATGCATATTTTTTGTGTGGCAATACTGGCAGAGGTTCTTAAGCCTGGTTTCTAATATCATAAATATTGAAAGACAAATGGTGACAGTTGCAGGGTTTTCACTAAAATAGAATGGTGGTGGTTTTGAAAGTTTTTCTTGGCTAATGTTCTTGTCTGAGTAGCATTCTGGAAATTCTATAAATAAACTAATAACCCAGAACAAATTCCTTTCTATTAAAATTAGCTAGAGTGGGTTCTGTTATTTGTAACTATTACCCCTGTCAGATACATATGCCAAGACCAGGTTTGTCTCTCATGAGCATATTCATATTAACCAAGACATGAAGCTTATAATATAAAATTAGGACTGATTCCTAACTTAAAATACAGTTATTATGTAGAACAATGAAAATAAATAAAGAAAAATAAAATGAAGGAAAATTAAGTTATTATTTAGAGCAAAATACACCCATACAACCAGTATGCTTTCTCATTATAGACAGACTGGTACTAGGAATATAAATAATAACCAGAAGATTGTTAAGGGAGTATGGAAATAGAACAAAGGAAGCTAGATAAAGGGGATACTTAAGTGGTATAAAGTTAAAATCATCAAGTTAATCTATAATTTCTATAAAATAATCTTACCAATGGGGTTATAGTATTTAAAATTTATCATATAAAGCTCTTACTGTTTTGGAAAGTGTTTGGGTAGATATCACCAACTTTTGTGATTTTTCTTTCTCTTGTGGTTGATGCAACCCCGTTTTAATCAACAGTGCCCTTCCTTAGACATACGATTGTTTTTTTCTTTTAAACATCATGAAAATTTTAAAAAAATGTTTAAATATAAAATTTAATCTTTATTTATTTTTGAGAGAGAAGGGGGCAGTGGAAAGGGACAGAGAGAGAAGGAGACACAGAATCCAAAGCAGGCTCCAGGCTCTGAGCTGTAACCACAGAGCCCAATGCAGGGCTTGAACTCATGGACCTCAAGATCATGATCTGAGCCAAAGTTGGATGCTCAACTGGCTGAGTCATCCAGGCACACCCCAAAAATTTAAGTTTTTTCTTTTCAAATTTTCATTTAAATTCCAATTAGTTAACATACAGTGTAGTATTGGTTTCAGGAGTAGAATTCAGTGATTGATCACTTACATACAACACCCAGTGCTCATTATAACTAGTGCCCTCCTTAGTACCCATCACTCATCTAGCCCATCCTCCCCCTCCCCCACCTTCCTCTATCAACCCTCCATTTATTCTCTATCATTAAGAATCTTCAATGGGTGGTTTCCCTAAATTTTATTAAGTTTTTAATTTTAATTCTAGTATAGTTAACATGCAGTGTTATATTAGTTTCAGGTGTACAGTATAGTGATTCAGCAATTCTGTACATTACTCAGTGCTCATCATGATAAGTGTACTCTTTAAACCCCATCTAGACATATTATTTTTGATTAATTTTTTGTTAAGGTTAGACACTGTGTGCAGCCCGAGATCCATTTTTTCTTAAGATTATGGATCATTTGACCCTAACAATGTAGTTCATCATTATCATGTTCTTGGATGTGAAGAGAAAATTCCTTTCTCTTTTGGGTTTATGTCTTCTCCAATCCATTGTGTATGTGATAACTACAGAGTTTAACTCCCAGGGGGTAGTTTTCTTTCCCATAGTTTCAAATGTCATTCCTCAATACTGCTGATAAGTAGAAAGTAGATCACTTAACATCCAGAATTCTAGTATTTCTCCCAAACCAATGTGAGCACTTTGGGCTGGAGATTTTTTGAGTTAATTCATGGTAGTATTTTTAGAGGATTGTAAAATGTTCAGACTTAACTGTCCATTCAACGCATTCCTCTAGAATCAGAACTTATTAACTCATTTCTAACAAGAGTTTGTTTCTATCTTTCTTCCCTCTCTCTCCCTCCCTTCATGCCTTCTTGAAGTACAGTTGACAACACAATGTTACATGAGTCTCAGGTATATAACAGTAATTTGGCATCTCTATGTCTTATGCTATATTCACCTCAAGTATAGCTACCATCTGTCACTATATAATGTTATTACAATACCATTGACTCTATTTCTTGTGCCTTACTTCTTAACTTTTTTTTTTTTATACAAATAGTTTATTGTCAAATTAGTTTCCACATAACACCCAGTGCTCATCCCCACAAGTGCCCTCCTCCATGCCCCCCCCTCCTCCCCCCCACATCCACCAGTCCTCAGTTTTTGTCAGCATTCAAGAGTCTCTCATGGTTTGCCTCTCCCCCTTTCCCCCACCATTTCCGCCCTTCTTCTCCCCCTTGGTCCTCTGTTAAGTTCCTCCTAATCCTCCTATACGTGCACACATATGATATTTGTCCTTCTCTGCCTGACTTATTTCGCTCAGCATAACACCCTCAAGGTCCATCCATGTTGCTACACATGGCCAGATTTCATTGTTTCTCATTGCCATGTAGTATTCCATGGTATAGATAAACCACATCTTCTTGATCCATTCATCTGTTGATGGACACTTAGGCTCTTTCATGTTTTAGCTATTGTGGAGAGTGCTGCTATGAACATTGGGGTACATGTGCTCCTATGCATCAGCATTTCTGTATCCCTTGGGTAAATTCCTAGCAGTGCTATTGCTGGGTCATAGGGGAGTTCTATTGTTAGTTTCCTGAGGAACCTCCACACTGTTTTCCAGAGGGCTGTACCAGTTTACATTCCCACCAACAGTGTAGGAGGGTGCCCGTTTCTCCACATCCTCGCCAGCATCTAGAGTTCTCTGATTGGCTCATTTTAGCCACTCTGACTGGCGTGAGGTGGTATCTCAGTGTGGTTTTGATTTGTATTTCCCTGATGAGGAGGGATGCTGAGCATCGTTTCATGTGTCTGTTGGCCATCTGGATGTCCTCTTTGGAGAAGTGTCTGTTCATATCTTCTGCCCATTTCTTCACTGGGTTGTTTGTTTTTCGGGCGTGTAGTTTGGTGAGTTCCTTGTAGATTCTGGATATCAACCCTTTATCTGATATGTCATTTGCAACTATCTTTTCCCATTCCGTTGGTTGCCTATTAATTTTCTGGGTTGTTTCCTTGGCTGTGCAGAAGCTTTTAATCTTGAGGAGGTCCCAACAGTTTATTTTTGCTCTTAATTCCCTTGCTTTTGGGGATGTGTCAAGTAAGAAGTTGCTGCGGTGGAGGTCAAGGAGGTTGTTTCCTGCTTTCTCTTCTAGGGTTTTGATGGTTTCCTGTCTCACGTTCAGGTCCTCTATCCATTTTGAGTTTATTTTTTGTATGGTGTGAGAAAATGATATACTTTCATTCTTCTGCACATTGCTGTCCAATTCTCCCAACACCATCTGTTAAAAAGGCTGTCTTTTTTCCATCGGATATTCTTTCCTGCTTTGTCAAAGATTAGTTGGCTGTATACTTTTGGGTCCACTTCTGAGTTCTCAATTCTGTTCCATTGGTCTATGGGTCTGTTTTTGTGCCAATGCCATACTGTCTTGATGATGACAGCTTTGTAGTAGAGGCTAAAGTCTGGAATGGTGATCCCTCCCATTTTGGTTTTATTTTTCAGGATTACTTTGGCTATTCGGGGTCTTTTGTGGTTCCATACAAATTTTTGGATAGTTTGTTCTAGTTTTGAGAAGTATGCTGGTGCAATTTTGATTGGAATTGCATTGAATGTGTAGAGTGCCTTAGGTAGCAATGACATCTTAACTATATTTATTCTTCCTATCCATGAGCATGGAATGTTTTTCCACTTCTTTGTGTCTTCTTCAATTTCCTTCATAAGTTTTCTATAGTTTTCATCATACAGATCTCTTGTATCCTTGGTTAGGTTTATTCTGAGGTATTTTATGGTTTTTTTGTGCAATTGTGAATGGGATCAGTTTCTTGATTTCTCTTTCTGTTGCTTCATTGTTGGTGTATAAAAATGCAACCGATTTCTGTACGTTGATTTTGTACCCTGCAACTTGGCTGAATTCTTGGATCAGTTCTAGTAGGCTTCTGGTGGAGTCTGTCGGGTTTTCTATGTAGAGTATCATGTCATCTGCGAAGAGTGAAAGTTTGACTTCCTCTTTGCCAATTCTGATGCCTTTGATTTCCTTTGGTGTCTGATGGCTGATGCTAGGACTTCCAGCACTATGTTAAACAGCAGTGGTGAGAGTGGGCATCCCTGTCGTGTTCCTGATCTCAGGGGGAAAGCTCTGAGTTTTTCCCCGTTGAGGATGATGTTAGCTGAAGGCTTCTCATAGATGGCTTTGATGATGTTTAAGTAGGTTCCTTCTATCCCAACTTTCTCGAGAGTCTTTATTAAGAAGGGATGCTGTATTTTGTCAAATGCTTTTTCTGCATCTATTGACAGGATCATATGGTTTTTATCTTTTCTTTTATTGATATGATGTATCACATTGATTGATTTGCGAATGTTGAACCAGCCCTGTAACCCAGGAATGAATCCCACTTGATCTTGGTGGATGATTCTTTTTATATGCTGCTGGATTCGATTTGCAAGGATCTTGTTGAGAATTTTTGCATCCGTATTCATCAAGGATATTGGCCTGTAGTTCTCTTTTTTTGCTGGATCTCTGTCTGGCTTGGGAATCAGAGTGATGCTGGCTTCATAAAATGAGTCCGGGAGTTTTCCTTCGCTTTCTATTTTTTGGAATAGCTTGAGAAGAATTGGGATTAATTCTGTTTTAAATGTCTGGTAGAATTCCCCAGGGAAGCCATCAGGTCCAGGGCTCTTATTTGTTGGGAGATTTTTGATCACTGATTCAATTTCTTCACTTGTTATGGGTCTGTTCAGGTTTTCTATTTCTTCCCGTGTGAATTTTGGTAGTGAGTGTGTGTTTAGGAATTTGTCCATTTCTTCTAAGTTGTCCAATTTATTGGCATATAATTTTTCATAGTATTCCCTGATAATTGCTTGTATTTCTGAGGGGTTGGTTGTAATAAGTCCATTTTCATTCATAATTTTGTCTATTTGGGTGCTCTCTCTTTTCTTTTGGATTAGTCTGGCTAGAGGTTTGTCAATTTTGTTTACTTTTTCAAAAAACCAACTCTTGGTTTCATTGATCTGTTCAATTGTTTCTTTGGTCTCGATGTTGTTTATTTCTGCTCTAATTTTTACTATTTCTCTTCTTCTACTGGGTTTAGGGCGTTCTTGTTGCTCTGCCTCTAGTTCCTTTAGGTGAGCTGTTAGATTTTGGACTTGCGCTTTTTCTAATCTCTTGAAATAGGCCTGGAGAGCAATGTACTTTCCTCTTAGGACTGCCTTTGCCGCATCCCATAGATTTTGAATTGTTGTGTTTTCATTTTCATTTGTTTCCATATATTTTTTAATTTCATCTCTAATTGCCTGATTGGCCCATTCATTCTTTAGAAGGGTGCTCTTTAACCTCCATGTTTTTGGAAGTTTTCCAGACTTCTTCCTGTAATTGATTTCAAGTTTCAAAGCATTGTGATCTGACAGTGTGCATGGTATGATCTCTATTCTTTTATATTTCTTGAGGGCTGCTTTATGTCCCAGTATGTGATCTATCTTGGAGAATGTGCCATGCGCACTTGAGAAGAAAGTAAATTCCCTGGCCTCAGGATGTAAAGTTCTAAATATATCCGTCAGGTCCATCTGGTCCAATGTATCTTTCAAGTCCATTATTTCTTTACTGATTTTCTGTCTGGTTGACCTATCCATTGCTGTAAGCGGAGTATTAAAGTCCCCTGCTATTAGCACATTCTTATCTATAAGCTTGTTTCTGTTAGTGATTAATTGTTTTAGATATTTAGGTGCTCCCATATTCGGTGCGTAGACATTTATGATTGTTAGTTCTTCCTGATGGATGGACCCTGTAATTATTATGTAGTGCCCTTCTTCATCTCTTGTGATTGTCTTTAATTTAAAGTCCAGTTTGTCTGATATAAGTATCGCTACTCCGGCTTTCTTTTGATTTCCTGTAGCATGATATATATTTCTCCATCCCCTTACTTTTAATCTGAAGGTATCTTCCCGTCTAAAATGAGTTTCTTGTAGACAGCATATAGATGGATTTTGTTTTTTAATCCATTCTGCTACCCTATATCTTTTGATTGGAGCATTCAGCCCATTTACATTCAGTGTTATTATTGAAATATGTGGGTTTAGAGTCTTTGTATCTTTGTAGGGTTCATGTTTGTGGTGGTGTCTCTGGAATCTTTGTTCCTTGCAACCTTTCCTTCAAAGCATCCCCCTCAGGATTTCTTGTAGGGCTGGCTTCGTGGTGACAAATTCTTTCAATTTCTGTTTGTTTGGAAAGGTTTTTATCTCTCCTTCTATTTTGAATGACAGGCTTGCTGGATAGAGGATTCTTGGCTGCATATTTTTACTGTTCATCACATTGAAGATCTCTTGCCATTCCTTTCTGGCCTGCCACGTTTCAGTAGATAGGTCTGTCACCACTCTGATGGGTTTCCCTTTGTATGTGAGGGCCCTTTTCTCCCTAGCTGCTTTCAAAATTCTCTCTTTGTCCTTGTATTTTGCCATTTTTACGATGATATGTCGTGCAGACGATCGATTCAAGTTACGTCTGAGAGGAGTCCTCTGAGCCTCTTGTATTTCCACATTGACTTCCTTCCCCAGGTCGGGGAAGTTCTCTGCTATAATTTGTTCCAGGACTCCTTCAGCACCTTTCCCTCTCTCTTCCTCTTCTGGGATTCCTATGATACGGATATTGTTGCGTTTGACTGTGTCGCTGAGCTCTCGAATTCTTCTTTCCTGTTCCTGGATCAGTTTGTCTCTTTTTTTGTCAGCTTCTTGTTTTTCTATAATGGTGTCTTCTAAATCACTTATTCTCCTTTCTGCCTCTTCAATCCGTGCATTGGAGGCCTCTAATTTATTATGTATCTCATTTATCGCATTTTTTAATTCTTCATGCCTATTTTTATTTTCCATTCTGTCTGTAGCCATAGTTTCTTTGATGTCGCCTATGTTTTTTTCAAGCCCTGCTATTAATTTCACCATTATTATTCTAAAATCTTGTTCACTTATGCTGCTGATATCTGTTTTGAGCAGTTCATTAGCTGTCATTTCTTCTTGGAGTTTCTTTGGAGGAGAGCTCTTTCGTTTCGTCATTTTAGTTAGCTTTCCGGCTCTTGTTGGTTTTAAAGACCTGTTATGCTCTCTGTTTCTATGAGCACTGCTATATCCAAGAAACTCTTTGACTTTCCAGGGCCTATCCTTTCAGAGATTGTTTTTTGAATGGTATCCCTCGGTCCCTCTTGTTGGGACCTTAGTTATTTTATTTTCCTATTCGTAGTGATATTTGGGACTCTTCACCTTGTGTACTCTAGCTTGTTTCTTGAGGTAGCCCTCTCAGGCAGGGATGGGCGTGGCGTGATCCAATGCCTCAGGCGGGGGTTCTGCCTTGGCGATTGTGGGAAGGAGAGTGACGGTGCTCCAGTCCCTTCTTGAACCCCGCGCTGCAGCTCGCTTTTTTTTTTTTTTTGGCGTGTCAACTCCCCGTTCCGGGGACGCAGCCGAAGTTGGTTGCACTCTTCAACCCAGGCCAGTTCCAATCTCCAAATCCCAGCCCGCGCCCGCTGAAGTTGCCTTAGACACAGCTTCCCAGACAACCCCCTCGGGCTATTCCAGGCTCCCTGCTGAGCTCTGGGGGCGGAGTCAGGATCGCTGCTTTCTTCTCTGGTCGGCTCTGGTGCGCATGCGCGGGGGCTTGCCTGCAGCGTCCGCGTAGCCTGAGCCCGCTGGAGTGAGGAAAACCGGGTCTCTCTATGGCTCGTCACCCGAAACACGAACTCACAGGCAAATTTCCCAGTTTTTAGCTTTTTGCCTTCCCTCTCGTTCCAGCCAGCCAGGAGCGCAGACGCCTGGTGTCTGCGCGTCTCCTTCAGGGGTCCCAGCTGCCCTGGAGCTACAATGGCGGCAAGCGCGCCGCCGCTGGAGTGAGGAAAACCGGGTCTCTCTATGGCTCGTCACCCGAAACACGAGCTCACAGGCAAATTTCCAGTTTTTAGCTTTTTGCCTTCCCTCTCGAGTTCCAGCCTGCCAGGAGCGCGGATGCCCGGTGTCTGCGCGTCTCTTTCAGGGATCCCAGCCGCCCTGGAGCTACAATGGCGTCAGGCGCACCCGCTCCGCTTTAAAACCCCACCTCCAGGAGCGGCACAAAGAAGCAGTTTGTGTGCTCAGCCTCCCCCAGGACCAGTTGTCGCGAGGGGACCTGGTGTGCAGATATTTGGCAAGTACGGTCTTTCTATGCACCGAGCGGAGATTTTTCTGTCTCGGACTCTCTCCTTTTCCCCTCTCACTCCCCGTAGAGGGTAGAGGGGGATCGCCTCCCACCCTGGAGGCTCCGATCCCGGCTGATTTTACCTTCCCCGGTTCGCACTCACGTTAGAAGGCTTTCTCAGTGGATTCTGCGTCCTTTTTTCTCCCAGTCTCTCAGGTTTTGTATGGTTTCCAATGGCTTCAGATCTTTTCTGTGTGATGTATGGGCGCGAGTGCAAGTACGGAGCTCCTTACTTCTCCGCCATCTTGCCTCCCTCCTTACCTTCTTAACTTTTATCTCCATGACTTACTCATTTCATATCTGGAAGCCATATCTCCTACTTCCCTTCACTCATTTTGTCCATGCCCCTTCCTTTCCTCTGGTAACTGTCATTTTTTTCTTTGTGTTTATGGGTTTGTTTCTACTTTTGTTTGCTTGTTTGTTTTGTTTTTAAATTCCACATATAAGTAAAATAATATGGTATTTGTCTTTCTCAGTCTGACTTATATCACTTAGCATACCCTCTAGGCCCATCTGTTTGTGGCAAATGGCAAGATCTCATTCTTTTTTTATGGTTGAGTAATATTCCATTGTGTATAATATACCACATTTTTTTTTATCCATTCACTTTGGGCACTTGAGTTGCTTCCATATCTTGACTATTGTAAATAACACCGCTCTAAACATAGAGGTGCATATACCTTTTTGTTTTCTAAAAATAACATTTACTTATTTTTTAAATCTTCCTTAATGCCCCTTAGCCATTTAGTCCATCCCCCCCACAACCCCTTCCAGCAACGCTCAGTTTGTTCTCTGTATTGAAGAGTCTCTTATGTTTTGTTCCCCTCCTTGTTTTCATATTATTTTTGTTTCCATTCCCTTACGTTCATCTGTTTTGTGTCATACACCCCCCACCCCCTCCACGTCTTTATCCATTCATCTCTTGATGGACATTTGTGTTCTTTCCATACTTTAGCTATTGTTGATAGTGCCGCTATAAACATTGCAGTGCATGTGCCCCTTCGAAACAGCACACTTGTATTCCATGGTATACAATATAACCTAGTAGTGCAATTGCTGGGTCATAGGGCAGTTCTATTTTTAATTTCATATATCATTTTGAATTAGCATTTTTGTTTCTTTGTATAAGTACTCAGTGGTGGAATTAATGGATCATATGGTAATTCTATGAGGAATCTCCATACTGTTTTCCACAGTGGCTGTACCAATTTACATTCCTACCAATAGTGCATGAAGGTTCCTTTCTCTCCAGATCCCTGCCAACACTTGTTTTTTTTCTTGCCTTTTTGATACTAGCCAATCTCAGAGGTGTTAGGTGATGTCACATTGTGGTTTTGATTTGCATTTCTCTGATGCCAATGAAAGAAGCATTCATAGGGGGCGCCTAGGTGGCTTAGTCGGTTAAGCGACCGACTTTCGCTTAGGTCATGATCTCGCGGTTCGTGGGTTCGAGCCCCGCGTCGGGCCCTGTGCTGACTGCCAGCTCAGAGCCTGGAGCCTGTTTCAGTCTGTGACTCCCTCTCTTTGACCCTCTCCTGCTCAGGCTGTCTCTCTCTCTCCCCTAGAAATAAATAAAACATTCAAAAAAAAAAAAAAAAAAGAAAGAAGCATTCATAAGGCTAGGTTGACTTCAGAATGTTGGTGACACTATACTAATGAGTATGTATAAACTTAGGTAAAATGAATTCAGTTTCTTACATAATACAATTTTATAAAATATAAATCTAAGGGATTTAGTGAGCAACTAGTTTATGTAAGTGTCTGAGGTGTCATTATAGAGAGAAGAGTTATTGAAGTTAGTGAAGAGCATGTTCTTTACAATAAAACTGTTTCTCTCTCTCTCTCTCTCTCTCTCTCACACACACACACACGCCCCATGTTAAAATCATACTTATATTGTAATCATGATTATATGACAAAACCAAGAGGCACACAAGTGAAGTAAATCAGTGAAGACTTAGTATGACAAAGTAAGAGAAGTTTCTAGCAGTGAAATGGAATGAGTGCTAAAGAAAATGGAATTAAAAAAAGGACCAGAGGACTAAAATTTTAATGAAATTTAAAAATAGTATTGCATGAAAATTGCAACCTTTATTGTTAATCGGCTGACAGATTTGGTCAGTCTTGTCTAACAACAACTAGAAAAAACTGTTAGAAACTATGTGATTGGAAGTGATTTTACTTAAATATGCACGAACTCATAACATTAAATAAATCTTTGAATTGCCAGATGGTATTTGTGAAAGTTTATCCTTAGCCCTTTCTCTGTGCTAACACATTATATGAGATGATATTTACCTCTTGCTTTTCTTTGCTTTTTTCTTTGCTAGAGGTTTTCAATGAGATTTGCTATTTTATATTCCTCACCAACTATTTGCAATTTATGGTGATAATTCAAAGGAAGGTATTAACAATTTTTCCTCTTACTTGCTTCAGCCTTTCCCCCTACATTTCAGAAGTTTTCATTGCCCCTCCCCACCGCTAATATTTTTAATCTCTTCTTTATTCTTATGGCATTTACTTAAATATCAGTTTCAACCATTCTTGGAGAGAAGCATTTAGAATTGAGAATCACTTATGGGTAGTCCACTGGCTGCGGACAGTTGAATACCTAAAATCGTGTGGCCGATAGCAAGGGTTTCATGATGAACTGAGACAGGAATGTTTGCTGAAGCTCCACAGTTAAGAAATTGTTCTGTGTGGTGGAAGAGAGTGGTTCAGTTTCATTCTTTTGCATGTTGCTGTCCAGTTTCCCAACACCATTTGTTAAAGAGACTGTCTTTTTCTTATTAGGTATTCTTTCCTACTTTGTTGAAGATTAATTGAGGATATAGTTGTGGGTTCATTTCTTGTTTTTTTTTATTTTGTTCTGTTTATCTATGTGTCTGTTTTTGTGCCAGTACCATACTGTTTTGATCACTACAGCTTGGTAATATAATTTGAAATCTGGAATTGTGATGCCTCTAGCTTTGCTTATCTTTTTCAAGATTGGTTTGGGTATTTGGGGTCTTTTGTGGTTCCATACAAATTTTAGAATTGTTTGTTCTAGTTCTATAAAAATACTGGTGGTCTTTTGATAGGATTGCACTAAACACTTAGATTGGTTTGGGTAGTACAGAAATTTTAGCAATATCTCTTCTTCCAATCCATGAGGATAGAATGTCTTTCCATTTCTTGTGTCATCTTCAATTTCTTTCATCAATGTTTTGTAGTTTTCAGACACTACTTTCTTACACCATACACAAAAATAAATTCAAAATGGATTGAAGACCTAAATGTGATATATGAAACCATAAAAATACTAGAAGAGGACACAGACAGTAACGTCTTTGGCATTTGCTATAGTAACCTCTTATCAGATATGTCTCCTGAGGCAAAGAAACAAATGCAAAAATAAAATATTGGGACTTCATCAAAATAAAAACCTGCACACAGAAGGAATCAATCAACCTATGGCAACCTATGAAATGGGAGAAGGTATCTGCAAATGACATATCTGAGAAAGGGTTAATATCCAAAATATAGAAGAAACTTATACAACTCAACATCCAAAAACCAAAGAATCCAACTAAAACAAGGGCAGAAGTCATGAACAAACATTCTCCTAAGAACACATACAGATGGCCAATACACACATGAAAAGATATTCATCATTACTTATCATTAAGGAAATGCAAATCAAAACTGCAATGAAATATAACCTGTCAGTTATGACAGGTTATATTTCAATGAAATATTACACTGTTGTTGGGAATGCACATTGCTGCAGCTACTCTGGAAAACCGTGTGGAGGTTCCTCAAAAAGTTAAAAATAGAACTTCACTAAAATGCAGCAATTGCACTACTAGTTACTCAACAAAAGAATACAAAATACTGTTTCAAAGGGATACATGCATCCCGAGATTTATAGCAGCATTATCGACAATAGACAAATTATGGAAATGGTTCAAGTGTCCCATCAATTGATTAATGAATAAAGAAGAGGTGGTATGTACATACAATGGAATATTACCTACCCAAAGAAAAGAATGAAATCTTGTCACTTGTGATGACATGGATGGAGCTAGAGAGAAATACAAATACTGTATGATTTCACTCTTATATGGAATGTAAGAAGTAAAACAAAGGAGCATAGGGAAAATACAGAGACAAATCAAGAAACAGACTGTTGGTTACCAGAGGGGTCACCACCCTTCTAGAGATAGTGGGGAAGCGTGGGGGCATGGCTGAAATAGATGATAGGGATTAAGGAGTGCACCTGTTGTGATGAGTCCTGGGTGTTTATATAAGTATTAGATCACTAAATTGTACACCTGAAACTAATATTACACTGTATGTTACTAACTGAGATTTAAATAAAAACTTAGAAAAAAAAAGAAATAGTTCTGGAAATGTCATGGGAATAGCTTTAATTTTGACATGCTAAATCCCCATATAAAAAGATCTAAAATATTAATGTGACAGTGAAAATAGTTCTGCCTTCAAGACCTTTGCATTTACCTAATGCTTTTCTCTGGGGACTAAAGACTTTCACTTGTTTTTCTTACTGTGTTTCTATAATTTTTGTTTTTGCATAGTAAGGAGAATGATACTGAAAAATTATGTCACTTGCTCAGGGTTTCAGAGAAGTGAGCAAGTTAGGAAGGTGGCTGTTCATCCTGCAGTACCATTCCTTATGCTTTGGAGTGAGAAAAAAATTAATAACTCCTTTTGGTAATACACTGGAAGCATTATTTGGAGCTGGCTAAACTTTTTTCAGGGAATCATTTAATGGAAGCATATGGAAAATTCCTGAGATGCTAAAACTATTAGATATATAAATATTGTAGCCAAAAGAATGCTGGGTCAAATGTTATACTTTTAAGGGATAAATCAGACTTTATGTTGTCTGGGGTTTTCAGGCTAGGTCCATACATTTAGCTTCAGATATGAAAGCCAACTAATGATTTTATGAGAATGGCTTTTTAAAGACACATTCTTGTGCATCAAAATAGAGAAATTTGTTCTATAAATTTTTTTCTGGAGTACTTGAATTTTTTTGAGCATATTAGTTCATTATCTCAGATGAGGTATTAGTAAACAATAGGGTCATATAGTCAGTATTTAAAGCTTTGTGGACCTGTACTATATGTTATAACTACTCAACTCTGTTGCTGAAGTGGGAAAGCAACCATAGATATACATGGGCAATAAACAAAAAAGCATGGCTATGTTCTAATAACTTTCACTTCTGTACACTGAAATTTGAATTCTATGTAATTTTCACATGTCATAAAATATAATTAAAAATGTTTCCTCAACGATTTATTGAAAAATTTTTAAATTTTACTTTCAATATAGTTAACATACAATGTTTTATTAGTTTCAGGCATACAATATAAAGATTCAACAGTCCTATACATTGCTCAGTGCTTATCATGATATGTGTACTCTTAATCCCCTTCACTTATTTCACCCATCCCCCATACCCATCTCCCCTTTGGTAACCATCAATTTGCTCTCTGTGGTTAAGAATTTGTTTTTTGGTCTTTTTTTTCTTTGTTTTGTTTCCTAATTCCACCTATGAGTGAAATCATATGGTATTTGTCTTTCTCTGACTGACTTATATTGCTCAGCATTATACTTTCTAGATCTATCCATGTTGTTCCAAAATTTCATTCTTTTTATGGCCAAGTAATATTTCATTGTATATATACCACATCATCTCTATCCATTCATCTCTTGATGGACACTGGGCTGTTGTAATAATGCTACAGTATACATATGGTTGGGCATATCTTTTTGAATTACTGTTTTGGAATTACTGGGTCATAGGGTTGTTCTATTTTTAATTTTTTGTTGAACCTCATGCTGTTTTCTGGGGTGGCTGCACCAGTTTGTTTACCACCAACAGTGTATGAGAGTTCCCACATCCTTGTGAATCTTGTTGTTTCTTGAGTTTTTTATTTTAGCCATTCTGACAGGTATGAGATGATATCTCATTGTGGTTTTGATTTACATTTCCCTGATGATGAGTGATGTTGAGCATCTTTTCACGTGTCTGTTGGCCATCTGTATGTCTTCTTTGGAGAAATGTCTATTCAGGTCTATTTTTTAATTGAATATTTGTGTTTTTTTCATGTGTGTTGAATTGTGTAACTTTCTTATATATTTTGGATACCTTATTGGCTATATCATTTGCAAATATCTTCTTCCATTCTATAGGTTGTCCTTTAGTTGTGTTGGTTGTTTCCTTTGCTGTGCAGAAGCTTTTTATTTTGATGTAGTCCTAATAGTTTATTTTTGCTTTTCTTTTCCTTTCCTCAGGAGACATATCTAGAAAAATGTTGCTACAGCCAATGTGAGAGAAATTACTGCCTCTGCTCTCTTCTAGAATTTTTATGGTTTCGGGTTTCACATTTAGTTATGTAATCCATTTTGATTTTATTTTGTGTATGATGTAAGAAACTGCTACAGTTTCATTCTTTCATTTGTAGCTGTCCAGTTTTCTAAGCACCACTTATTAAAGAGACTATCTTTTCTGCATTGTATATTCTTGTCTCTTTTGTTGAATATTAATTGACCATATAATTGTGGGTTTATTTCTGGGCTCCCTCTTCTGATCTATTGATTGATGTGTCTGTTTTTGTGCCAGTACTATACAGTTTTAACTATTACTCCTTTGTAGTACCTCTTGAAATCTGGGATTATGATACCTCCAGTTTTGTTCCTTTTTTCTCAAGATTACTTTGGCTATTCAGGGTCTTTTGTGGTTCCATACAAATTTTAGGATTATTTGTTATTGTTCTGTAAAAAATGCTACTGGTGTTTTGATAGGGATTGTATTAAATCTGTAGATTACTTTGAGTAGTATGGACATTTTAACAATATTTATTCTTCCAATTCATGAGCATTTACCCAACCATTTAAAAATGTAAAAGCCACTAGAGACTATAATGCTAAACCGAGTCAGTGAAAGACAAATATCATAAGATCTCAATCATATGTGGAATTTAAGAAACAAAACAAATGAGAAAATGAGGGAAAAAAGAGAGGGACAAATCAAGAAAGACTCATAACTATAGAGAACAAACTGATGATTACTGGAGGGGGGGAGTAGGGCGACGGGTTAAATATGTGATGGTGATTAATGAATACACTTGTGATAAGCCCTGGGTGATGTATAGAATTGCTGAATCACTATATTGTACACCTGAAGCTAATAAAACACTGTATGTAAAAAAATGTAAAAGCCATTTTTAGCTTGTGGGTCGTCTATATAAACAGTGCAGGCTAGATTTAGCCTGTTTCCCATAGTTTACTGACTTTGTCTTAGATAAAAGAACTGAGAATTCAAAGACTTCTAAAAGTGTTTTACCTGTAACTTGTTAAGAATCTTAAGTTTCTCAGGGCACCTGGGTGGTTCAGTTGGTTATATGGCCGACTTTGGCTCAGGTGATGATCTCATGGTTCGTGGGTTTGAGACCCATGTCGGGCTCTGGGCAGACAGCTCAGAGCCAGGAGCCTGCTTCAGACTCTATGTGTGTGTCTCGCTCTGCCCCTTCCCTGCTTGTGCTCTCTCTCTCAAAAATAAACATTAAAAAAAAAAAAAGAATCTTAAGTTTCTCAGACTAAATTTATCATTGGTGGGATAGATAAAATGAAAAGATAGCTAAAAGCACTCTCCACAATAGCTAAAACATGGAAAGAGCCTAAGTGTCCATCAACAGATGAATGGATCAAGAAGATGTGGTTTATCTATACCATGGAATACTACATGGCAATGAGAAACAATGAAATCTGGCCATGTGTAGCAACATGGATGGACCTTGAGGGCATTATGCTGAGCGAAATAAGTCAGGCAGAGAAGGACAAATATCATATGTGTGCACGTATAGGAGGATTAGGAGGAACTTAACAGAGGACCAAGGGGGAGAAGGAGGGCGGAAATGGTGGGGGAAAGGGAGAGAGGCAAACCATGAGAGACTCTTGAATGCTGACAAAAACTGAGGACTGGTGGATGTGGGGAGAGGAGGGGTGGGCATGGAGGAGGGCACTTGTGGGGATGAGCACTGGGTGTTATGTGGAAACTAATTTGACAATAAACTATTTGTAAAAAAAAAAAAAGATAGCTAAAACTGTTGTTAATTTTTATGCCAAAGAGAACTAATATTTATAACACAAATTCTGTGTTTTAGCTACTTAGTGAGCTTTATGGACTTTCCAGGGATTTCTGAGGAAGATGCATTCTGCTCTGGGGTTTGCTGTGACGTTTTTGTAAATGAGTTTTCAGCATTCCTTTTACCCATTCTTTTAATGATTTTGATATTCCCCTCGTGGATAGAAGTTAGTTGCAGTGTAAATACTGCTGTTCTACTACCTTATTATAATAATTATTCACCATATATAATAGCTATTATAGTGACAATTCCAGTACACATACACATACATTCATTCTCTTTTCCTTTATCTCCTATATAAGTAGTTTTTAATCTGTTGTTTTTTGACTAAAAAAGATATACCTGTCTTTAATCAATCAAAAATTAACCTTGATTAAGGGCCTTACAAAAGGCCATATACATTTTAATTAAGCTTTAATAATTTAGGTCATATATTTAAAAAAATTTTTTAAATGTTTTTTAAATTTGTTTTTGAGAGAAACAGAGCGTGAGCAGGGGAGGGGCAGAGAGAGAGTGAGACACAGAATCTGAAGCAGGCTGTAAGTTGTCAGCACAGATCCCAATGCAGGGCTCGAACTGGTGAACCATGAAATCATGACCTGAGCTGAAGTTGGGCGCTTAAACATCTGAGCCACCCAGGCGCCCTTAGGTCATATTTTTGATATCAAATATTTTTATGTACTTAGTGGTCATTTAGATTTCTTCTTTGGAGAAATGTCTATTTAGATTCTTTTCCCATTAAAAAATGGGTTGTCTTTTTATTATTTAATTGTAAGAATTTAAAAAATAGATTGTGGATATAAGGCTCTTATTGGATATATAATTTACAAATATTTTCTTCCAGTCTGTGGGTTGCCTTTTCATTTTTTTGATGTTGTCTTTTGAAGTAAAAAAGTTTAAAACTGATTAAAAACTGCCTTATCGAGGTATCATTGAGACACAAAAAAACTGATATTTAATGTATACAACTGATGTAATTGTTAATAAGCATACAACCATGAGCCCATTCTCATTCAATGCTGTAAACTTACCCATCGCTTTCAAAAGTTCCCTCATTATTTTCCCTTTTCTGGTAATAGCACTTAACCTAAGATGTATCCTTTTAGTGAATTTCTTAAATTTAAATTTTCGTTAACATACAGTGCGATATTGGTTTTACAGTAGAATTTAATGATTCATCACTTATATACAACACCCAGTGCTCATCACAAGTGCCTCCTGTAATACTCATCACCCATTTAGCCCATCTCCCACCCACCTCTCTCCAGCAACCCTCAGTTTGTTCTCTACTGTTAAGAACCTTTTACAGTTTGTTTCCCTCTCTCCTCTGCCCCACTTCCTATATGCTTAATTGTTTTGTTACTTAAATTTGACATATGAATGAAAATATATTGTATTTGTCTTTCTCTGACTGATTTTACTTGACATAATGCATTCTAACTCTATCCACATCATTGTAAATGGCAAAATTTTATTCTTTTTGATGTCTGAGTAATATTCTATTATACGGATAATAGAATATTATTTATATATTATATATATATATATACATATATATATATATAGACTACTTTCTATTTATCCTTTTATCATTTGGGCTCATTGGCTATTTTTGATAGTGCTGATAGATACATTGGGGTGTATGTACCCCTTCCAATCTGTATTTTTGTATCCTTTGGGTAAATACCTAATAGTGTAATGGCTGGGACATAGGTTAGCTCTATTTTTAGTTTTTTGAGGAACCTCCATACTCTTCTCCAGAGTGGGTGCACCAGTTTGCATTCCCACCAACAGTGTAAGAGTGTTCCTCTTTCTTCACATCCTTGCCAAAACTTGTTTCTTGTGTTGTTAATTTTAGCCATTCTACCAGGGGTGAGGTGGGATCTCATCATGGTTTTGATTTGTATTTCCCTGATGATGAGTGATGTTGAGCATCTTTTCAGGTGTCTGTTAGCCATCTGGATGTCTTCTTTGGAAAGTGTCTATTCATGTCTTCTTCCCATTTCTTCACTGGATTATTTGTTTTTTGGATGTTGAGTTTCATAAGTTCTTTATAGATTTTGGAGACTAAACATTTATCAGATATGTCATTTACAAATATCTTGTCCCATTCCATAGGCTGTCTTTTAGTTTCTTTTATTTTTTCTTCACTGTACAGAAGATTTTTATCTTGGTGAAATCCCAAAAGTTCATGTTTGCTTTTGTTTCCCTTGCCTTCAGTGATATGTCTAGTGAGAAGTTGACCCAGCAGATGTCAAAGAGGTTACTGCCTGTGTTCTCTTCTAGAATTTTAATGGTTTCCTGTCTCACATTATGGTCTTTCATCCCTTTTGAATTTATTTTTATGTATGCTATATGAGAGTGGTCCAGTTTCATTCCTTTGCATGTTGATACCCAATTTTCCCAACATCATTTGTTGAAGAGACTGTCTTTTTTTCATTGGATATTCTTTCCTGCCTTGTTGAAGATTAATTGACCATATAGTAGTGGATCCATTTCTGGGTTTTCTGTTCTATTCCATTGATCTATAGAATGATATGCAAATATTGACCCAGATCTGCAGCCTAGGAATAAATCCCACTTGGTCAGGTAAATAATTCTATTAATGTACTGTTGAATTTGATTTCCTAGTATCTTCTTAAGAATTTTTGTATCCAGGTTCATTAGTGATATTGGCCTGTAATTCTCCTTTTAGTAGAGTCTTTTTCCAGTTTTGGAATCAAGGTAATTCTGGGAAATTTACCTTCCTTTCCCTTCCATTTTTTGGAACAGTTTGAGAAAAATAGATATTAACTGTTTTTTTAAATGTGGTAGAATTCCCCTGGGAAGCCATCTGGCCCTGGACTTATGTTTTTGGAAGATTGTTGATTACTGATTTAATTTATTGGTTGCTTATGGGTCTTGTCATATTTTCTATTTCTTTCTGTTTCAGTTGTAGCAGTTTGTGAATTTCTAGGAATTTGTCCATTTCTTTCAGATTGTCCAGTTTGTTGGGATATAAATTTTCATAGTATTCTCATAATTGTGTTTCTGTGGTGTTGGTTGTGATCTCTCCTCTTTCATTCATGATTTTATCTATTGGGGTTCTTTCTCTTTTCTTTTTGATGAGTCTGTTAGGGGTTTATCAATTTGTTATTTCTTTCAAAGAACCAGCTTTTAGTTTCATTGATATTTTCTACTGTTTTGTTGTTGTTGTTGCTGCTGCTGCTGTTGTTGTTGTTTGGTTTGTTTCTGTATCATTTGTTTCTGCTCTAATCTTCATTATCTCCCTTCTGCTGGCTTTAGGTTTTATTTGCTGTTCCTTTTCTAGCTCCTTCAGACGTAAGGTTACATTGTATATTTGGGACCTTTCTTGCTTCTTGAAAGAGGCCTGAATTGCATTGTACTTCCTTCCCCCTTCGGACTGCCTTTGTCTCCTCCCAAAGGGTTTGGACTGTCATATTTTCATTTTCATTGGCTTCCATGTACTTTTTAATTTGTCTTTAATATCCTGGTAAACCCATTTTTTCTTTAGCAGGATGTTCTTTTTTTTTTTTTTAATGTTTTTTTTAAAATTTATTTCTGAGAGAGAGAGAGACAGCATGAGCAGGGGAGGAGCAGATAGAGAGAGACACAGAATCCAAAACAGGCTCCAGGCTCTGAGCTGGCTGTCAGCACAGAGCTCGACATGGGGCTCAAACCCACGAACCATGAGATCATGATCTGAGCCGAAGTCGGACGCTTAACCGACTGAGCCACCCAGGTGCCCCTTTAGCAGGATGTTCTTTAACCTCCATGTACTTGATGGCTTTCCAAATTTTTTTTTTGTGGTTGACTTCAAGTTTCATAGCGTTGTGGTCTGAAAATAATGCATGGTATGATCTCGATCTTTTTGTACATTTTTAAAAAATAGTTTATTGTTAAGTTGGTTTCCATAGAACGTACAGTGCTCATCCCCACAAGGGCCCTCCATGCCCATCACCCCCTTTCCCCTCCCCCCCCACCCCCATCAGCTCTCAGTTTGTTCTCCACATTCAAGAGTCTCTCATGGTTTGCCTACCTCCTTCTTCCCCACTATTTTTCCCCTTCTTCTCCCCCATGGTCCTCCGTTATCGATCTTTTTGTACTTAATGAAGGCTGATTTGTGACCCAGTATGTGATCTCTTCTGGAGAATGTAAGAATGTGTATACTGCTGCTTTAGAATGAAATATACTGAATATACCTGTTAAGTCCCTCTGGTCCATTGTGTCATTCAATGTCATTGTTTTCTTGTTGATTTTCTGCTTAGATGATCTGTCCATTGCTATAAGTGGGGTGTTAAAGTTCCCTACTATTGTATTATTATCAATGAGCTTCTTCATGTTTATTATTATTTGATTTATATATTTGGGTGTTTCAAGTTGGGAGCATAAATATTTACAATTGTTAGATCTTCTTGATGGATAGACCCTTTGATTTTTATGTCATGGCCTCCAGCATCTCTTATTACAGTCTTTGGCTTAAAATCTAGTTTGTCTGATTGAAGTGTGGCTACTCCAGCTTTCTTTTGGTGTCCATTAGCATGATTGCTTGATCTCCTCTTCTCACTTTCAATCTGCCAATGTCTTTAGGTCTCAAATGAGTCTCTTTTAGTCAGAATACAAATTGACCTTTTTTTTTTAATCTATTCTGATTCCTATGTCTTTCGATTTGGAGCATTTAGTCCATTTACATTCAGAGTGATATTTGAAAGATATGAGTTTAGGGTAGTTGTGTTACTTGTAGAGTTGATGTTTCTGGTGATGTTTTCTGTTCCTTTTAGCCTTTGTTGCTTTTGATCATTTTTTCCCCCTCCACTTAAAGAGTACCCCGTAAAATTTCTTGCAGGGCTTGTTTAGTATTCATGAACTCCTTTAGTTTTTGTCTTGGAAACTCTTTATCTTTCCTTTTATTCTGAATGACCACCTTACTGGAGAAGTATTCTTGGCTGCGTATTTTTCCCATTCAGCATGTTGAATATATCCTGCCATTCTCTTGGGCCTGCCAAGTTTCTGTGGACAGATTTGCTGTGAACCTGATTTCTCTTCCCTGGTAGTTTAAGGACTCTCCCCACCCCCCTTGCTGCTTTCATAATTCTTTGGTTGTCTGTGTATTTTGTGAATTTGACTCTGGTATGCACTGGTAATGGTTGGCTTTTGTTGAATTTAATGGGAGTTCTTGATGCATCTTGAAATTTGATGTCTGTATCCTTTCCCAGATTAGGGAAATTTTCACCTATAATTTGTTTGGATAAAGCTTCTGCCCCCTTCTCTCTCCTCATCTTCTGGGACTCCTATGATATGAATGTCATTATGTTTCATTCATGGAGTTCCCTAAGTCAGCCTTCATGAACCATGATTTTTGTTTCCCTCTTCTTTTCAGCTTTATTATTTTCCATAATTCTATCTTCTATATCACTAATTTGTCTTCTGCCTCATCCATCCTCACTCTCATGGCCTCCATTTGGTACTGTATCTCAGTTATAGCATTTTTAATTTTGGCCTGTGTAGATTTTAGTTCTTTTATCTCTGCAGAAAGAGAGTCTCTGGTATCTTCTATGCTTTTTTTTCAATCCTAGCTACTATCCTTATAATCATTGTTTTCAATTCTAGTTCAGACATCTTGCTTATATCTGTATTGATTAAATCCCTGGCCTTGGGTTGTACTTCCTTCTTTTTTGGGGTGAATTTCTCTGTCTCATTTTGCTCAGAAAAAGAAAAGGAAGAAAAAACAACCCACCCCCCAAACCACCTGAAATTGGATTCTGAATATGTTTTGGTCTTTTTGTTAAAAAATTTAGATCCCGAAATAAAAATGAAATGAAATGAAATGAATTTAAAATAAGCACACAAAATAAATAAAAATATTTTAAAAATATAGAAAAATAAGGAAAAAAGATAATATTAAAAAATAAAAAAGGAATTGAAAAAATAAGAAAATAAAGGAAACTAATAAAACATAAAGAATAAGAGTAAACAGGAAGGTTGATCCTACTTCCCCTAGAGTTGAAGCTTTGTAGAACTTTTGGTCCGTAAACTTGGTGCGAGAGAAGGGTTTGTGCTGGTCTTTTGTGGGAAAGGTCAGCTATTTGGTTTCTCAGGCTAACTTGTCTCAGTGGAAATATGCCTCCAGGGCACAGGGGTGCTGGGGGTGGGGGTGGGGGTGAGGGGGTGGAGAGGGCTTCGTATAAGTGGCTTGGACATCCACTATGTGGCTCTGTTTTGTTCCTTAAGGGCTTTCAGTGCTGAAGGGCAGGATGAATAAGACCATCCCTGCTCTCTAGCCAGGGAGCTGAAAGATGATGCCCTGTCTCCTAGGTCTTCAGGGAACCTTCACAGAAGAGCAATCAATCATCCAACTTGTGTTTTTTTAACCCCACCCCCCCCACCCCAACAGGCTCTTGGTACATACTTCAATTGCTGGGAACAGAAGGACTGCAGTATTCTTGAGATAATCTTTTGGTATTGAGAAAGAGGGAGGGATCATTAATATGTTTTGAGAGGGAATAAAAAGAGTTGATTAACCTAGAGAGATGGTTAAAAGAAGGTCTCTTACGACTTTCTATTATACCCCAACTGTGATGTTTGGAGATCTTTCCATCAGTTTTATAGAAATGAGCCCCATCAAACTTTATATTTTATAAACATTCACAGTTTTATAGAATTAGTCCTAGCAAAGCATTCTCCAGCTCATTTTGATTGTTCTCAATGGTGCAGGGCTCAGTGCGAGGTTGCCTAAGCTCTTCTACTTTAGTTAACTCACGATGCTGTCCTCCTGTTGTCTTTACCTGGCCAAAGCTATTCTTTGATAATTAATGCCTTAAAGATAGAAATTCTGTTTTCTCTGAATTGTTTTGTTAGGGGATACTGGGGAAATCCTCAGTCTAGAGCTAATTATTCCCCCACTATGTACTCTACCCAATATCCCATAAATCATGAAGTTTTCCATGGGAACTTCACTATGGAACTATGGTGGGAACAAGCACTATTTCCAGTGCTGTGTGAGTGCCAAGTACTGTTACCTTAAATCTTTTCAGATGGCTTTTTTCTTAGCCTTAGGTAGTTTCTTCCCATGTACGTGTTGATCACTATTTAGGTGAATATTCAAGAGGGAGTTTCTACAAATCTTCGGAGATCTCTCGCTGTATATCTCTCTTCTTTCTCATTCTCTGTTCTGCCTATTTTAGCTACCACAATTTCTTTGGACTCTTAGTTCTGTCTCTTCAGCTCAGAGAGTTTGCCAGGCTATTTCTTGATTTTCCCTTCCTGTCTGTGGCCTGGATAGTCTCTGAAGGCAATAAGCAAGGGCTATCAAAGGATTCATGTTGCTTGTTTCTCATTTCTCAGAGACTGCAGTCCTTTATTGCCCGATGCCCAGTGTCTTTGGAACCATTTTTTCATGTATTTTGTCCATTTTTGGGTGGGAAAGAAGTCTAGTTTTGTTACTCTGCTTTGACTGGAACCAAATTATGTTTGATAAGTCTTTACTGAGAGTTTGGAGATAATGAAAGGGAAATAAACCACAGCCAATATTTTACAATGGCAATCTGAATTGCCGTTACAATTCAGATGCATATGGTTTCATCTGAATCTGTAGGTCTTGCTGATGTCCTTGTAGGTCCTGGTGATATTCTTGTAGCTTTCAAGCTTGAGTCCACACAGCAGTGGCTAGTTTTTTGGCCCTTAATTCTGCCATGATAAGATTTTCTTTTAACATAGAAAACGTTTTGCTCCTTACAGTTAAAATTGTCTCAAACATTGTAAATAAGGTCTTTGCTTTTTTTTTTTTAACATCTATGTAAGTTTAGGACCTAGTTGAAGTCATCTTCCTCCCCCCCCCTTCCCCTAATCAATCTGCTCTGAAGTTAAATTCAAGCTCCTACCTTTTAGGAGTTTCCATATTCAAATAGCTGTTTCTCAATTAAAAACAAATAAAACCAACCCCCTAGTGCCCACTCTCAGCCTCAGAGCTCCATTATACTGGAGTATGTTATTATATATTGAATTAATTAATATGCATTAGTGAATGTTACATGGTATCAAATATTAAAACACAGAAGGGTGGCCAGAGGCATACACTAGAAATCTTAATTGAATAATAAATATAATGTTAATTATAAAAGTAGGAGGAAATTTGATCTTTAGTATTTGCTCCTTTTTATTTTGGTTTTTCTCCTTTCTCCTCTGAATGTTTTACTTATACAATGTTTTTTTTAATTTTAAAGTTTATGGTCAATACAATTACTTTTACAACCACTTCTAGAAAGTGGAGTTGTACTTTTGAATGTGGCAAAGGAACTTACTATTTAAAAGAATCTACAAGTATCCTATAAAGTGAAAATATTTAGTAATGTGTCTATTTAGCCAATATTTTTTCTTTTACTTCTGGAGTATATATGATCATATAAATTTTTTACATATCAGATTTTTGTGCATTCAGAAGTTTTCACATATTACACTTAATATATGTACAAAATATATCTATACATATCGTTGTATTGTATATCCTTCAGTACATCATTCAAGCAGGCATTTCATAACTGATTTTTTTGAAGATTAAACAGAGTATATTTGATAGGAAAGGAATAAAATAAATCTAGTATAGGGGCGCCTCGGTGGCTTAGTCGGTTAAGCGTCCGACTTTCGCTTAGGTCATGATCTCACGGTTCGTGGGTTCGAGCCCCGCGTCGGGCTCTGTGCTGACTGCCAGCTCAGAGCCTGGAGCCTGTTTCAGTCTGTGACTCCCTCTCTCTCTGGCCCTCCCCTGCTCACGCTGTCTCTCTCTCTCTCCTAGAAATAAAAATAAATAAATAAATAAATAAATCTAGTATAAAACTTTCTGAAACTAGTTCTTGTAGCATTTTCAAGAGCTTTATAAGTTGCTCTGTAATATGGAATGGGATTTCTTGAAGGAAAGATATAGTTTATTTGTATGTATTTTAAAAGTGAAAATTTTAAAATACACATTAAATTTCTGAGTTAAGGCATTAAAAGAAAGATTCGGAATGATATTACAAAATAATAGACTTCTCATGTGTAGACTTTATAACACATGGATGCAAATATTGTAGACAGAAAGGAGTTTGCTGTACTTTTTTTCTGTTCGGAAAACAGCCATTTTTTTACTGACATAAGACAGGCCATGAACTGGCTAAATGATATAAACCAGCTATCTTTGATAATAAATAGTTGGAACATGTTGCTCTTATCTTGAACATTTCTCTATGTGTCCTTTCACACCTCAGGCAGAGGTAGGTACTTCTCTGTGCCTTTTACTACTTTGCATAGGTCTCTGCTTGAGCCCTGCTTAGATTGTATCATAATATTTGTTGGCTCTCATTTGTGAAATTACTAGGCTTCAAAACTGCATTATATTAGTCTCTATATCTTGGATGCCTAGGATGGAGCTGTATTATATAGGGAACAACATATGTTTACTAAAGGAAAATTGAATAATGTTCATTCACAAACTCATTCACAACACACATTCAATATTGGATATATGCAGTAGAGTAAGCACTGTTCTAACCTGGGAATACTGTGGTGACCAGGACCAATGCAGCTCTTATTCTCACTAGTCGCCTTATTTTATTCTTTTTCAAGCTTTTATTAAATTCCAGTTAAAATACAATATAATATTAGTTTCAAGCATAGAATGTAGTGATTTATCACTTACATACAATATCCAGTGTTCATCACAAGTGCCCTCCTTAATACCTATCACCTGTTTAACCCATTCTTCTACCTACGTCCCTTCTCCTATAGCCCCCAGTTTGTTCTGTATAGTTACGAGTCTGTTTTCTGGTTTGCCTCTCTTTTCCCCCCTCCATGTTCATCTGTTTTGTTTCTTAAATTCCATATATGAGTGAAATCATATTATACTTGTCTTCTCTGATTGACTTATTTTGCTTAGCATAATACTTTCTAGCTCTATACAATTGTTGCAAATGGCAAGATTTCATTCTTTTTTATGGCTGAATAATATATCACATATATAATATATGTGTATATATTATATATGCACACACATACATATATATCCCATCTTTATCCATTCATCAGTTGATGGACATTTAGGCTCTTCCCAAAATTTGGTTATGGTTGGTTATGTTGCTATAAACATCAGGTTTCATGTATTCCTTTGAATTAATATTTTCGTATCCTTTGGGTAAAACTTAGTAGTGCAATTGCTGGATCATAGGGTAGTTCTATTTTTAACTTATGAGGAACATCCACACTGTTTTCTAGAATGGCTACATCAGTTTGTTTTCCCACCAACAGTGTAAGAGGGTTCTCCCTTTCTCTACATCCTCACCAACACCTGTTATTTCTTATGTTGTTAATTTTAGCCATTCTGACTCTCACTAGTGTTTTGACTTAGAATTAAAGACACGCTTTGATATAAGTCATTACAGTACAGTACATGATGATGGATAGTTATCATAGGAAGCATAGAATCTTACTGTGAAATCTTCCTTATCGTGAGACCACTCTTGGTAAGGGGGGATTGGAGGCTTCACCAAGAAAGTGATGCTTAAATTGGGACCGGAAGTATGAGCTGAAGCAGAAAAGCATTGAGAATGTTGCAGGGGAGGGAGGGTGGTAATTTCAGTAATAGGAAGTTTACTTATTGCTTCTTTGTTCAGGTATTTAAGGAATGCCTTTTTTCCCCCCAACACTGCTCCTTGGTCTTCTCTTCATAGTACCTTAATGGAGACAGAGACTGTAATTGTTCTTTAACGTTTAAATGATATTTTCCTGAATATGGCTTTTCAACCAGTTGTTCAATATCCCAACTTTTTTTTTATTTAAAAAAAATTATTTTAACGTTTATTTATTTTTGAGACAGAGAGAGACAGAGCACGAGTTGGGGAGAGTCAGAGAGAGAGGGAGACACAGAATCTGAAACGGGCTCCAGGCTCTGAGCTGTCAGCACAGACCCCCATGCGGGGCTCGAAACCACCAACTGTGAGATCATGACCTAAGCGAAGATGGACACCCAACCGACTGAGCCACGCAGGCACCCCTTTAAAGTAGTATTTTATTTTTTATTTTTATTTTTATTTTTTTACAAATAGTTTATTGTCAAATTAGTTTCCACATAACACCCAGTGCTCACCCCCACAAGTGTCCTCCTCCATGCCCATCCCCCCTACCCCCCTATCCATCAGTCCTCAGTTTTTGTCAGCATTCAAGAGTCTCTCATGGTTTGCCTCTCTCCCTTTCCCCCACCATTTCCCCCTTCTTCTCCCCCTTGTTCCTCAGTTAAGTTCCTCCTAATCCTCCTATACGTGCAACATATGATATTTGTCCTTCTCTGCCTGACTTATTTCGCTCAGCATAACACCCTCAAGGTCCATCCATGTTGCTACACATGGCCAGATTTCATTGTTTCTCATTGCCATGTAGTATTCCATGGTATAGATAAACCACATCTTCTTGATCCATTCATCTGTTGATGGACACTTAGGCTCTTTCCATGGTTTTAGCTATTGTGGAGAGTGCTGCTATGAACATTGGGGTATATGTGCTCCTATGCATCAGCATTTCTGTATCCCTTGGGTAAATTCCTAGCAGTGCTATTGCTGGGTCATAGGGGAGTTCTATTGTTAGTTTCCTTAGGAACCTCCACACTGTTTTCCAGAGGGGCTGCACCAGTTTACATCACCACCAACAGTGTAGGAGGGTGCCCATTTCTCCACATCCAGCCAGCATCTAGAGTTCTCTGATTTGCTCATTTTAGCCACCCGGACTGGCGTGAGGTGGTATCTCAGTGTGGTTTTGATTTGTATTTCCCTGATGAGGAGGGATGCTGAGCATCGTTTCATGTGTCTGTTGGCCATCTGGATGTCCTCTTGGGAGAAGTGTCTGTTCATATCTTCTGCCCATTTCTTCACTGAACATCCCAACATTTTTAGTCAACAACACATAATTCTTTTTTGATGTATATTTAGTTTTAGTAAAGTCAATTACTGTATTCTGTAAAGGCTATCTTAACTTTCCAATTCAGGATCATGACAAGAAAAAAATAATCTTTTATGTGGGAATTCATCTACTCTATAAATTTCCAAGGTCACTTTAATTTTTAGTCTTCTCACAGAAATTCTAACTTGCAGAGAAACACATAAAAATCACCATTTCCTGGTCTTAAAAATTTACCAACTCTACTAGAAATTTCCTGAGAAAATAACAGCTAATATTTGTTGAGTGCTTTCCATGTTCAGATACTGCACTAAATATATATTTTGAATTATATCTCATTTAACCATCTCAGAAACACTGTGAAATAAGTAATATTTTAATACGTTCCATTACATGAGGACACTGAAAGTGTTTAAGCATACAAGGTCTCAGAGCTGAGAGGCAGATAAGAATTTGATCTCAGAGGTGTCTGACTTAATAGTCTGATTCCTAGCTTGGCATTGCTAAGAGAGCTAACATGTTTATACTAACATGTTGAGATAGTCTCAGACCTTCTTCATAGGTTCTGTTCATTATAAGGAACACTGTTCTTTGTTATATTTAATTTAAAAAATCCATTTCATTTTCATTATGCTGACATTCATGAATATATAAAAACTAAAATATTCTGGAGTAGAGTAGATAAGACATGCCCTTTAATATGTTATTGGTGAGATGGCTGTGTTTTGGAGAATTTTTTGACAGTATGTATCAAACCTTAAAATTCATTTGCCTCTTGACTCAGCAATTCCACTTTTAAGAGTTTATTATCCAGCCAAGTTTGCTCATGTATGCAAAACTATGTGTCATTCTTTGCATTACTGTTTGAAATAGGAAAATGCTGAAAATTATTTATGTGTTTAATAGAAGTCTAGTAAAATAAGTTATAGTATATCAATAAAATGGAATTTTATTCAAGTATTAAAAAGAATGACAAAAGCTAATCAACATTTTAGTAAGCTCAAAGCACTGTTCTTATTTAATTTTTATAAAAATTGTAGGTATTATTATTATTAGCTCATTTGCAGGGGAAAAATTAAGGCATAAAGAAGTTGTCTGAGGTAGTAGGACAGATGCTGAAGCAGAACAGCTTCAGAGCCCACATGGTAAGTTACTGTGCATACTTTAATATTTCCTGGTCAATTATATCCCAGCATGAAAAGAAAATAAATTGATAAGTGAAAAAAACAATTGTAGAAAGTTTTTATAGTATGAAAATATTTGTGAAAAGGATTTATATCTTCTGTATGTCCCATTTAACTTATAAAATGTCTCTATTATGACAAAATCTTTCCTTATATATACATATATATGAATATATTCATAAATACATACATATATTTAAACATATATATATAAATAAGTATATATGCATATGCACACACATAAAACATACATTCATGGAAAATTTTCTGGGTGGATATACAAGAACTCCATGAGTATTTTCAGGTGATTCACATGGAGACTTTATGAAAATTGTCTTCACTTTATACTCTTCAGTATGGCGAATTACTTAAAAGTAATGAGCATGTAGTGGTTTCATAATAAAAGCAAGTTTAAATTGAGTAACTTAAAACATAGTGGATGTGGTATACAATTATGTTAGTGGAGAGCAGTAAAAAGGAAACTTTTCATTTGATAGCTTTCTGAACTGTGAACTTTTAAAAATGAATGAGTACACACTGCTTTTATCATAAAATATATTTTCAGTGAAAATGGTAGACATATTTCTCTAAAAATTATGTACTATGAAATATAATTTGTGGCTAAATTTAGGAGATAGATTATTATATTGACAGTTTAGGATAAATTAGCCTATGTTAAATTTTTATCAGAGAAGGCTAGCTCTTTTCTAACATTGAATTGGAAAGTAATTTAATGAAGATTTACCTTATTTTTATAAACAAGATTGTTTCCAATTGAAGTCTTAGTAATGAAACCTTTCACAGCAAATGAGTTTCAGAAGTTGACAGCAGTTTTACTAGATGTTGCTAGTCAATGGAACACAATTCTCTTGCAGGAAAATGGTATTGTGCTTCTTAAACTCCAGAACATTTATCAAAGAGAAATGACAATTTTAAACTCCATTGTTTATTAAGAGACAGTGTTCTAGTGTCAACTGACACTATTTTAATATTATGTTCAGTCATAGAATGTACTTGAAATTAGGATGATAAATACTTAAACAGGTATAGCTGAAACTTAAAGAATATTATTTTGGGTGTGTTTTTCAGGTGAAGCTCTGAAAGTATCGGCTGAGAGATTTGCAGATGACCCCTGTTATCTCCCAAAAAGGGAGACTGTGGTTCAAGCTGCCCGTGCCTTGTTGGCTGCAGTTACCAGACTCCTTATCCTCGCAGACATGATTGATGTCATGTGTCTCTTACAGCACGTGTCAGCTGTAAGTAAACGATGGCTAGTTTACCTTGGCGTTGTTCTCATTTCTAATTACTTTTCCTGAACTCGGGATCAATCCTAGTGCATCCCAGCCTCACCTTAAATTCTTATAGTCACCCAGCAGACGCTGACCAGATTGAATTGTGCAAGTCATGTATACCTCAAGAGAAAGAAGCCAGAAGTTAGTTTTTTTTGTTGTTGTTTCTTTTGAAACATTTTTAAAATTTAAAAAATTTTAGAGTTTTAATTTAAATCCCAGTTAATTAACATGTAGTATAATATTAACTTCAGGTGTATAATTTAGTGATTCAACACTTACATACAATACCTGGTGCTTTTCACAAGTGCACTCCATAATCACCATCACCTATTTTACCCATCTGCCCCACCCCACCCCGATCCACTTCCCCTCTGGTAACCATCAGTTTGTTTTCTATAGTTAAGAGTCTGTTTCTTGGTTTGCCTCTCATTTTCCCCTTATGACCATTTGTTTTATTTCTTGAAACCATATGGTATTTGTCTTTCACTGACTTATTTCGCTTAGCATAAATACTCTGTAACTCCATCCACATCCCGCAAATGCCAAAATTTCATTCTTGTTTTTGGTTGAATAATATTCCATATATATACACATATATATATACCACATATTTATCCATTCTTCAGTAAGTGGACATTTGGGCCCTTTCCATAAGTAGGCTATTGTTGATAGTGCTATAAACATTGGGGCACATGTATCCCTTTAAATTAATATTTTTGTAAACTTTGGGTAAATACCTAGTATTGCAATTGCTGGATTACAGGGTAGTCCTATTTTTAATTTTTTGGGGAACCTCCATGCTCTTTTCCAGGGTGGCTGTACCAGTTTTCATTCCCGCCAACAGTGTAAGAAGGTTCCCCTTTCTCCTCATCCTTGCTAACACCTGTTGTTTCTTGTGTTGTTGATTTTGGCCATTCTGAGAGGTATGAGATATCTTATAGTAGTTTTGATTTACATCATCATCATCATCATCATCATCACTGATGATCAGTGATGTTGAGGATTTTTCCATGTGTATGACAGCCATCTAGATGTCTTCCTTGGAAAAATGTCTATTCATGTCTTCTGCCTATTTCTTAACTGGATTATTTGATTTTGGGTATTGAGTTTTAGAAGTTCTTTATATATTTTTGATACTAATGCTTTCTCAGATATGTCATTTGTAAATATCTTCCCATTCCATAGGTTGCCTTTTAGATTTGTTGATTGTTTTCTTCAATGTGCAGAAGCTTTTTATCTTGATGAAGTCCCAATAGTTTATTTTTGCTTTTGTTTTCCTTGCCTCAGGAGGCATATGTAGTAAGAAGTTGCTAAGGCCAATGTCGAAGGGATTATTGCTTGTGTTCTTCTCTGGGATTTTGATGGTTTTTGTCTCACGTTTAGGTTTTTCATTCATTTTGAATTTATTTTTGTGTATGGTAAAAGAAAATGGTACAGTTTCATTCCTTTGAGTGTTGCTGTCAACACTGTTTGTTAAAGAGACATTCTTTTACCCATTGGATACTCTTTCCTACTTTGTGGAAGATTAATTGACCACATAGTTGTGCATTCATTTCTAGGTTTTATATATATATATATATATATATATATATATATATATATATATATATATATAGTGAGAACAGTAGTTACAACCATTATTTATATTTTTTAAATGTTTATTTTTGAGAGAGAGAGACTGACTTGGGGAGGGACAGAGAGAAAGAGGGAGACAGGATCCGAAACTGGCTCTGTGCTGACAAGCAGAGATCCTGATGCAGGGCTCAAACTCAGGAACCGTGGAATCATGTCCTGAGCTAAAGTCAGAGGCTTAATTGACTGAGCCATTCAGGCAACCCTCTGGGTTTCCTGTTCTCTTCCATTGATATATGTGTCTGTTTTTGTGCCAGTACCATACTGTCTTAATTACTACAGCTTTGTAATATAACTTGAAGTCCTGAATCATGATGCCTCCAGCTTTGCTTTTCTTTTTCAAGGTTGCTTTGGCTATTTTGTGGTTCCGTACAAATTTTAGGATTGTTTATCTTAAAGCCAGTGGTAGATTGAAAAACAGAGTATGGCTTACTGATAAGGAAATGGCTAGGATTATATAGATAGTATAAATAATATACAAATGTAAGTAGAAAGAAAAACTTTAAAACTTAAGACACTAGGAAGTTTATCCTAGTTTGTGAATGAGCTGTACTTGATCCAGCATAAACTGAGCATGTTTACAGATAGTCTGTGATATCTGTAATAATCCATTATGAAAATGTTTAAATTGATTTAATACGAGTAAAAAATATAATCTTATTAGGATACTACAAAGGCAGCAAGGTATCTTGCTTGTTTTAATTTGCTGGACAAATCCATTTAGAAAAGCTTTAGTAGAAAGAGAATTTTATTAAAGCCCTTTTTACTTTCTTTAGTTTGACCAAAGTCACCATTGTCTAGGTGAAAAGGTTGCAAACATTCCTTTGGAGCCTCTGATCTATCTCCTGCATTAAATTGGACTTTCACTCTTCTGTCTATAAACACACCTTCATATTCATAAATGTGCCTGGTGACTGTAATATCACTACTCCAGTAAGCAAACGATGGCCTCCTCTGACTGATCTTTTTGTAAAATCATTTTCTCTAATTGCTAACTTAAACCTTTGTTTTTATCTTACTCCCTAATGCTCCCTAAAGTAAAGCAACTTTTCCTTTATACTTTTATATTCCTTTCCTTTTGATAGTTTTATTCCTGTAAAAAAGCAATTCAGCACTTTTTGTTGTTTTTAGGAAAGGGAATAGTTCTCATCATCAGACGCTGTCAACTATAGGATTTGTAGGTGAGATAATTAAGCATTGTTTCTTGGTTATTGGTTTGTTGACTACCATAAACAATACCATAAATAAATCCCTAAAAATTTCCGAGGGTCATTTTTTTATATGTGAATACAAATATTAATAAATACTGTAACCAAGAAGTAGGTATTAAAGAGTAAGTGCCAGGTAGTTTCTAGTTCCAATGATACAATATTTCCTGTATTTTTTTTATAATATGTGATTTAATTTATATAACATTTGTGAAATAACATAAGGATAGAGATGGATAGTGATTAGTAACTGGCAAGTGATAGGGGACAGAGGCTGCATGGTTATAAAAGGGTAACATGAAGAACTGTGAATAGTATGGTTATGTAGATTTTTTCAATGTTTGTTTATTTTTGAGAGAGTGTGAGTCGGGGAGGGGCAGAAAGAGAGGGTAACAGAGGATCTGAAGTGTGCTCTGTGCTGAGAGCAGCAAGCCTGATGTGAGGCTCGAACTCCCAAACCGTGAGATCATGACCGGAGCCAATGTCCAGCACCACCCAGGCACTCGAGTATGGTCATGGTCATGTATCTTGATAGCAGTTATAGTTATGCAAGTCTACATGTGATCCAAATGCATAGACCCACACACACAGAGGATGTATATATATATAACTGGTGCAATCTGAAAAACCTCTGTGGTTTGTGCTAATGTTAGTTTTCTGGTTTGAAATTGTACTATATTCCTGAACAATGTTAACACTGGGAGAGCCTGGGAGAATGATTCAGTGGACCTCCCTGTACATTTATTTGCAACCTTCTATGATTTGACAAGATTTCAAAAGAAGTTGAAAAAGATAGGAAGAAAGAATAAAACTAAGGGTTTCTTGAGAATGTACTTCAATTATGAAAACTAATGTAAAGGAAAAAATAAAGACGGCTTATTAAAAACTTTTTAAAAGTAACATGAAGGCATTGCAGAGGGTTGCTGCTCAGGTGGCTCAGTCGGGTAAGCATCTAACTCTTGATCTCAGCTCAAGGTTATGAGTTCAATATCGATGTTGGGCTGTGCCCTGTGTGTGAAGCCTACTTTACTTTTTATTCTAAACTTGGGTTTCATAATCTGAAATCCAGACAGGTGTCACAAGTTCACAAATACTTAAATTACATGAAAAATTTTGTGTAAATGCAGTTATAAATATAATTCAAATTATTTTTCTTTTTCCTGGGGAAGGGTTCCTAAAATTCATCAAGTTAGCAGAGGGCATTCTTCTAATGTACAACTATAGAGGATGACACTCAGTTTGTTTGGTTCCCATAGGGATGTGTCTCCAGAGAAGGGCTCCATAATGAGAAGAAATTTCTGGGGATGTAATCAAAATTGACAGAAATAATAGGTAAATTCCATTAATAAGTGGTCACGTGGTTATTTCTCTCCTTTTTCTTTATATTGGTAGGTGTCGTTTTGGAGGGCTGGGAGTCTATCAGGGTGTCAACATAGTCACATGAGGGACATCTTCTGAGTCCTGCAGTTCCTCATTGTATCCTCCACAGAGAAAGGACTACTTACTATATTTATACTCTAGATTTGTTGAGATAGAGCAGAAGGTCTTTTTCAGGTAAAACTTGCTACCTTCATAATTGACTAAGAAGTGTGTATATATAAAGATCACAAACACATTTATTTTCAATTTTAATTGAGCATGGTGCTAGGTAATTCACACACATGATGTCATTCAAATGAAGCAGTAGGTAATTGAAAGTCAGAACAAAATAAAGTGCTATTTTTTGAATAAAAATTATAGCTTATAGTTATTGAGTTTTCATAATGTGTTAAGCACTGTGCTGGATTATCTTTTTTAATTCAGTCTTTAATTACAACTATATAATTATGATTATAATTTTAAAGATGAAGAAAGGGAGGGATATTTATTTAAGAAATTTGCACAAGGCAGTAGGAAAAACAAAACTTTCAGAACAGAGTACTCCAAGAGTTAGAACAGCTTGAGCTGTAAATACCTTTCAGAAGTGTTTGACAAGTTCATGGGCCTATAACAGGTTGTTAAAGGAATTAAGATATGTCAGGAATAAGAAGTGTTCTTTACTCTTTCCCACATATGTTGGCAACTCATCAGAGACTGAATTTAGGCTACGTCATTGAAGACACTTATAATTGTGTATAGTACAACAATGATACCTCATCTGTGAAAAAGGAAGATCTTTTGTGGTAAATTGTGATAGTGTTTCATTATTTCATCCTTATGAAAAATTTATATTTAAACTCAATTCTTTTGACAAAAATGGGCAAACTGGATTTTTTTGGATACCATTAAGATTAGAATTATTTAGCCCAACATTCTCTCCCTCAAAGTATTCTGCAGAGCCCATCTCATAAATGTCCAACAGGAAATAGACATTTTTCCAAAGAAGACATATAGATGTCCGACAGACATATGAAAAGATGCTCAACATCACTAATCATTAGGGAAATGCAAATCAAAACAACAATGAAATACCACCTCATCTCTCAGAATGGCTAAAATTAACAACACAGGACACGCACTTTGGTGGCTCAGTCAGTTTAACATCCAACTTTTAATTTCACCTCAGGTCATGATCTCAAGGGAGAGCAAGCCCTGCATTGGGCTTTGGGCTGAGCATAGAGCCTGCCTGGGATTGTCTCTATCCCTCTCCCTCTGTCCCTCCCTCCCTCCCTCTCTGTCTATCAAAAAAATAAATAAACAAAAAAATTGACACAGGAAACAACAAATGTTGGCAAGGATGTGGAGAGAGGGGAACCCTCTTGCACTGTTGATGGGAATGCAAAATGGTGCAGCCACTCTGGAAAACAGTATGGATATTCCTCAAAAAGTTAAAAATAGAACTACCCTACAATCCAGCAGTTGTATTACTGTTTACCCAAAGGATACAAAAATACTGATCTTAAGGGGCATATGCACCCCAAAGTTTACAGCAGCATTATCAATAATAGCCATATTATAGAAAGATGAATAGATAAAGAAAATGTGGTGTATAAATACAATGGAATATTACTTGCCCAAATAAAAGAATGAAATCTTGCCATTTGCAACAATGTGGATGAAACTAGAGTGCTTTTTATCATGCTAAATGAAATAAGTCAGTCAGAGAAAGACAAATGCCATGATTTCGCTCATATGTGCAATTTAAGAAACAAAACAGATGAACATAGGGGAAGGGGAAAAAAGAGAGAAAAGCACACCATGAGAGACTCCACCTATAGAGAACAAACTGAGGTTTGCTGGAGAGGAGGTGGGCAGGAGAAGGACTAAATGGGTGATGGGTATTAAGGAGGGCACTTGTGATGGTGAGCACTGGGTGTTATATGTAAGTGATGAATCACTAAATTCTACTCCTGAAACCAATATTACACTATATGTTAACTAGAATTTAAACAAAAATTTGAAAAACAAAACAAAATAAACAAATGACCCCCCCATATAACTCATAATAAAAGTAGGAAGAACGATTTAAAAAGCACAACATGAAAAAAATACATTTTATGGTCAGTGCTGTATATAGAAATTCTCTTTGTATGTTTTTGATGCACATAATCATATTAAAGTTGGTGAGCAAATAAAGGTGTTTAATTTTGCTTACCCCAGAGTTTCCCAAATTTTTTAACCTTAGGAATCTTTTATAATATGTTAATCCTATAACTTTCTCAGACCATACTTTGGGAAATAGTGGCTTATAATATCTGTAATAATATTTATGGATTATTAAATTTTTATTTGGATTAAAAATTATAGAGGAGAAACTTTTGTGCCCTTATAGTCTAATCTTATTGAAGTAGATTAGACTCTCTCCAAACAAACAATATGAAATACACAACTGTCTGACATTAATAACAATCTCATAAATTCTATGGGATGATGAACCTGATTTTGGACAATTCTAATTGTTGGAGACATTTTTCTCAAACTAAATCTGCCTCCCTACCATTTCCACGCACTGCTTCTAGTTCTGCTTTCTTAAGCAGCATAGAACCAAGATAGTACGAAAAGGCGTTTTTCAAATAACTGATGATTATTCTTAGCACTTATTTATGTCTTCTCTTACGTAGGCTAAAATTGTCTTGACCCTTGAACATTCTTTATATAATAGTTTCAGACTATTCTGAATACTTTAGAATTTCCATATCTTGTATGATTTTCAGTTCCTGCTGAAATTTTCAGTTTTGATATTGAGGTATTTGAACATGGTAGGCATATTTGTTTTATGGTTAAAATTTGAAAATTATTTAGAGTCTGGACTTTTGCTCATAGTGTCTTGTTTTCTCATCTGAATGGCTATCTTTATGTACTAAACATTACCTTTTCTGTAATTCATCTCAAGAAATTTCTCACTGTTTTATTAGCTTTTTGATGTTTTTAAGATAAAGTATTTTATATTTCATCAATATTCTTAGTTTTCTTCAGCAGAAGGATTAGGCTGAATTACTAATTTGCCAATACAAGAAACAGAAGTCCCTAAAATCATCTCTGTAAGTCCTTTTCTATGCATATTATAGATTATAAGTAATTCCCATAAAATACTGACACAAACACATTTTTATAGAAACAAATCTCTGATATGAACATTCTATAATATACTCAGTTGCCTCTCTGACTTAATGTCTAACATTATCATATCTTATTATGATAGCCTTCATATTGGTTTATGAGCAATTAAACTCCATGTCTCTGACCTCAACTACTCTTAATTTGAGCATTCTTCCTCTGATACTAATTTTATCTTTTTATATGTAAAGGTAGATGTTAAATTTATATTCATTGAGTTTTATCCTTTTAATTCTGGGTTTTGTTAGACTCCATTCAGATCTTTTTGATTTTTGATTTTGTCTTTACATCCTAACCTGGTATCATTTTCAGATGCTTAAAAGCCAGATTATTTATGAAAAACTGTTTAGTCACATGGAAAACAGTGATATATCTTCCTTTCAGATAACATCAATCAAACATTAGGACATTTTGAGTAAAGTTGTTGAAATGAGCTTCAAACTCACTTTATTAGGCTTCTGTACAAACAGTGTTTCTTCATTTTATCCTCAAGCACTTTCTCAAAGGCCTTGCTGAAATCAAGATGTATTATCTGTGGCACTATAGATTTATCAGTCTACTAACCCCAGTTATAAAGGAAATATTGTTAGCTTGGTTAACTTCTTTTTATAAGTTTGTAAGAGTTCCAAGTAACTATTTTTTTTTTTTTTTACAAATAGTTTATTGTCAAATTAGTTTCCACATAACACCCAGTGCTCATCCCCACAAGTGCCCTCCTCCATGCCCCACCCCCCTCGCCCCCCATCCATCAGTCCTCAGTTTTTGTCAGCATTCAAGAGTCTCTCATGGTTTGCCTCTCTCCCTTTCCCCCACCATTTCCGCCCTTCTTCTCCCCATTGTTCCTCAGTTAAGTTCCTCCTAATCCTCCTATACGTGCAAACATATGATATTTGTCCTTCTCTGCCTGACTTATTTCGCTCAGCATAACACCCTCAAGGTCCATCCATGTTGCTACACATGGCCAGATTTCATTGTTTCTCATTGCCATGTAGTATTCCATGGTATAGATAAACCACACCTTCTTGATCCATTCATCCGTTGATGGACACTTAGGCTCTTTCCATGTTTTAGCTATTGTGGAGAGTGCTGCTATGAACATTGGGGTAGATGTGCTCCTATGCATCAGAATTTCTGTATCCCTTGGGTAAATTCCTAGCAGTGCTATTGCTGGGTCCTAGGGGAGTTCTATTGTTAGTTTCCTGAGGAACCTCCACACTGTTTTCCAGAGGGGCTGTACCAGTTTACATTCCCACCAACAGTGTAGGAGGGTGCCCGTTTCTCCACATCCTCACCAGCATCTAGAGTTCTCTGATTTGCTCATTTTAGCCACTCTGACTGGCGTGAGGTGGTATCTCAGTGTGGTTTTGATTTGTATTTCCCTGATGAGGAGGGATGCTGAGCATCGTTTCATGTGTCTGTTGGCCATCTGGATGTCCTCTTTGGAGAAGTGTCTGTTCATATCTTCTGCCCATTTCTTCACTGGGTTGTTTGTTTTTCGGGCGTGGAGTTTGGTGAGTTCCTTATAGATTCTGGATATTAACCCTTTATCTGATATGTCATTTGCAACTATCTTTTCCCATTCCGTTGGTTGCCTATTAGTTTTCTGGGTTGTTTCCTTGGCTGTGCAGAAGCTTTTAATCTTGATGAGGTCCCAACAGTTTATTTTTGCTCTTGATTCCCTTGCTTTTGGGGATGTGTCAAGTAAGAAGTTGCTGCGGTGGAGGTCAAGGAGGTTGTTTCCTGCTTTCTCCTCTAGGGTGTTGATAGTTTCCTGTCTCACGTTCAGGTCCTCTATCCATTTTGAGTTTATTTTTTGTATGGTGTGAGAAAATGATATACTTTCATTCTTCTGCACATTGCTGTCCAATTCTCCCAACACCATCTGTTAAAAAGGCTGTCTTTTTTCCATCGGATATTCTTTCCTGCTTTGTCAAAGATGAGTTGGCTGTATACTTTTGGGTCCACTTCTGAGTTCTCAATTCTGTTCCATTGGTCTCTGTGTCTGTTTTTGTGCCAATACCATACTGTCTTGATGATTATAGCTTTGTAGTAGAGGCTAAAGTCTGGGATGGTGATACCTCCCGTTTTGGTTTTATTTTTCAATATTACTTTGGCTATTCGGGGTCTTTTATGATTCCATACAAATTTTCGGATAGTTTGTTCTAGTTTTGAGAAGTATGCTGGTGCAATTTTGATTGGAATTTCACTGAATGTGTAGATAGCTTTGGGTAGTAATGACATCTTAACTATATTTATTCTTCCTATCCACAAGCATGGAATGTTTTTCCATTTCTTTGTGTCTTCTTCAATTTCCTTCATAAATTTTCTATAGTTTTCATCATACAGATCTCTTGTATCCTTGGTTAGGTTTATTCCGAGGTATTTTATGGTTTTTTGTGCAATTGTGAATGGGATCAGTTTCTTGATTTCTCTTTCTGTTGCTTCATTGTTGGTGTATAAAAATGCAACCGATTTCTGTACGTTGATTTTGTACCCTGCAACTTGGCTGAATTCTTGGATCAGTTCTAGTAGGCTTCTGGTGGAGTCTCTCGGGTTTTCGATGTAGAGTATCATGTCATCTGCGAAGAGTGAAAGTTTGACTTCCTCTTTGCCAATTCTGATGCCTTTGATTTCCTTTTGGTGTCTGATGGCTGATGCTAGGACTTCCAGCACTATGTTAAACAACAGTGGTGAGAGTGGACATCCCTGTTGTGTTCCTGATCTCAGGGGGAAAGCTCTGAGTTTTTCCCCGTTGAGGATGATGTTAGCTGAAGGCTTCTCATAGATGGCTTTGATGATGTTTAAGTAGGTTCCTTCTATCCCGACTTTCTCGAGAGTCTTTATTAAGAAGGGATGCTGTATTTTGTCAAATGCTTTTTCTGCATCTATTGACAGGATCATATGGTTTTTATCTTTTCTTTTATTGATATGCTGTCTCACATTGATTGATTTGCGAATGTTGAACCAGCCCTGTAACCCAGGAATGAATCCCACTTGATCTTGGTGGATGATTCTTTTTATGTGCTGCTGGATTCAATTTGCAAGGATCTTGTTGAGGATTTTTGCATCCGTATTCATCAAGGATATTGGCCTGTAGTTCTCTTTTTTTTGCTGGATCTCTTTGACCTTCATTTTTTAATTACTGACAAATCACTTATGATTGTAAACCACTTGTCTGATGGGCTCTCGTTGCACTTAAGATCTATATATAATTGGCTTGAACCCTAATTCTATGTCCTATCAACTGTAATGTTCTCCCCAAGAATTCTGCAAATTCTCTGGGGCTCATATTCTCAAGATCATCTCTGGTCCCAAGTTTTTGCTTCCACAAACTAGTTTATAAATGGTCTTTCTATCCCTATTTTATAGTTTGTTAATCTGTAATCGACTTTTCCCCCTATTTATGACCCCCCCACACACATCCCAATACTCCCAGACAAATCATGTGTATGTATGTTTATGTATATTTATGTATATTGTAAACCTTATAGAAATTTGGGAAGGTAGAAAGGAGAAGTTTCTTTAGTTTAACACTATATTCTAAGTGGCTCCAGTTTGAATATTAGAAATCTTGAAAATTCTTTAGCAACTTCATCTCCTTGTCCTTCCATCTCCTTTTCCCCTACCTACTCTCCTTTGTTCTTTCTCATACCTTCAAATTCCTGTTTATCTGAATGCAGTAAGTTTTTATCTGCTAACTTGTGCCCTCATATATCGCTGCCTATCTTAAATTAATCCTTAAGGTATTTTCCTCCACATAGACCTTCTTTCCCTAAGAAGAATTCTTTAGTCAGCTGTCTCTCTCTCACATACATACATACAATATACTATAAAATAATGGTTCACTGAGTAATTCTCAGTAGGCAAAGAAGGGCTAACCAACACAGAGTTGATATATAATTAAGTACATCAAAGATTCTTGATTTGGCAGTTTTAAAATCATTAGGTTCTTAAGGAATTTTTATAGATATTTTTTACAAGGAGAGCATCAACTTTAAAGGTATAGATTTCTTCTTCTGGACACACTCTTCTTTCAAAAGCAGTGGGTCACATTTTTATTTCTTGTTTTTGTTTGGAATATAATGGAAAAAGGCCTGTCTCTTCTCTCTTCTAATTGTATCTTACTATTTTGGGCAATCTTTTGCTCATTTTAGGCTTCCTCCAACATTCCTATACAATTCTCTGCTACATTTTTAATTTATTCTTTATTTCTCTACTATCATAATGTCTTCTTTCATGGCCTTACTCTTTTCCTTCCAAAGAAGTTCTCCACTCTCATAATGTCTTCTTTCATGGCCTTACTCTTTTCTTCCTTATTGTGATTTTTTTCTATATTATAGAATTTTTCATCTCTGTTGTGGTATGTTTCCTTTTAGATGTCAGGTCAAGGAGATATTACTTGATTTAAAAAATGTTTATTTATTTTAGAGAGAGATAGAGTACCAAAAAGGGAAGGACAGAGAGAAAGGGAAACAGAGAATCAAATCAAAGCACACTCCATACTGTAGCATAGCGCCTGATGCAGGGCTCAAACTCAAACCATGTGATCATGACAGGAGCTGTGATCAAGAGTCAGATGCTAAACCAACTGAGCAACCCAGACATCCCTAGATATTACTCAATTTTTGACAATAGTCTGTATCTATACATTTCCTGACTTCCTTATGTTTTCTTATTTTTACTGAATTATCCTCTTTCCACTGAGACTGCCCCCAGAGATACAATTATGACCAAGCATTTATGAGGACATAGACTGAGACCACCAACTAGTGAAAACATGGTTCACTGAGTAATTCTCAGTAGGAAAAGAAGGGCTAACCAACACAGAGTTGATATATAATTAAGTACACAAAGATCCTTGATTTGGCAGTTTTAAAATCATCAGGTTCTTATGAATTTTTTTCTCCAAGAAATAGATCCAAAACCAAGGTAAAAAAGGGTAGAGAAAAGAATGACAGTCTTTTAATATTAAATAAATTATAGAAACTTGGAGAGGCAATTTGGCTTTATTGCTACCATTGCTTATATGTTTTCCATGGGATTTAAAAAAAGTTCTTTTTTGGTACTGGTCAAGTTTTTTGAACTTCACTATTTATACTTCTCAAGATGCCATATCTTATTTTATTGGCATCTGGGTTTTACAAAGGTCAATTTTATTTGAGACAAAATTGGCAAGGGTGTCTCTTGCTTTCCTTAGGGGTTAGGACAATGTGGAGTAAAAAAAAATCCACATTGCTTCTGGTAGAAAAGAGACCCTGTTTCCATCCTGGCTCTGTTCTTGATTAGCTGGGTGAATTTAGGAAAGTTAAAAATCTTTTTTTTTTTCTTCTTATGAGTTATATGGATAATAAAACTTACTCTGAATACTCTGAAAGGACTTTGTAAATGTTAAATGATATATAAATTACCTGGCAAGAACTGGTTGTTCCCTGTTTCATTTTCTTTCATTTTCCTGTCTTTTTTTCCCCACCATAGTACCTTTCTCCCACATTTTTGACTCTTGCAGACTCTTGCAGTACAATGTTGTCCTTATTCCTAAAAAATGAAGGGAAATAAATTTGATTCCTAAATTGAACTAAGTTTTCCAACTTTTTATACTTATTAAACCAGAATTTTATTTATTTTTATTCCTAATTTTATATTTTTTTGAAGTTTGTTTATTTTGAGAGGGAGAGAGTGTGTGAGTATGCATGAACAGGGGAGGGGCGAGAGAGGGAGAGAGAGAATCCCAAGCAACTTTGTGCTTTCAGCGTGGAGCCTGATTGGGGGCTCGAACCCATGAACTGTCAGATCATATCCTGAGCCAAAATCAATAGTTGGACACTTAACCACCTGAGCCACCCTGGTACCCCAGTAGCTGATATTTTTTAAGGCACCTTCCATTATTAAAAGGCAGGCATACTAGCAAAGAGACTTTCTAAAATTTCTTTTTATTACCAATACTAGCAGTTTATAAAGGAAGAAATTATTGTATTATTAAGAGCTATTATAAGCCAAGTATATTCTGCAGAGTATCCTAGGAAAATTATATACAGAGATATAAAAGTTTAAAGAAAAATCAAGTCACAATACTGGTATTGAGGGCCGAATAGGAAGAGCTAGAAAATGGGAGACAAATAAGATACAAATCACTGGATTTGTGCTTAATATACTGAAAACTTTAGGGACAAAGGCAATTTAAAATTGCCATGTAAAATTTTAACTTTAGAAAAAGGACCAGCATCATTCCAGGTAGCTCCAATTTGATTAATTAATTCATTCAGCAAATGGTTGTGTTTTATGCAGTACTGTGTGCCAATCACTGTTGTGTGATAGGGATTCAAGTTTAGAAAAAATAATACCATGGCTATTTTCTCCTGGAATTTACAGACTAAGACATAAATTAATATAAGTTACTATGATAGACGTTGGTGGGACTATTGTGGAGGCATGATGGCAGTTGTATCAAGGGAAAGTATTTTGAGTGAATTATACATGACCAAGTTAAGTAGACAAAGGTGGTGATGGAGGCAGAGAGCATTTTAACTGCAAGAACAGTACATGCTCAAAGACCTGTAATACTTCTGAGGGTTGAGATGAAGGATCACTATATTTATACTTCAAACTGTTGTAACATGTGTGACAACTATACTAAAAAAAATTAAAAGACAAGCCAGAGTTTGGAAGACTATGTAGGTGAACCACTTATAATGAATGGCCAATCCTCAAAATTTATTACAAATTCTCAAAACTCAATAAAATAACAAACAAAATGTTTAAAAATGAAATAAAGTTGAAGGTGGAGAGGTAGGCATAGACCTACTCGTGAAAGGCCTAAGTGCTAAGATAAAACATTTAAACTGTAGTCTGAAAGCTAAGAGGGAACCATTAAATATTTTAAGCATGGATATGACATAAGCAGATTTGCATTATAGGACCATTAGTCTAGCAGCAGTGGGCAAGGGAGCCAGAGTGGAGGCAGCGAGGTTAGTGATTACGCTTATACTGTCATTTGTTTGTGACATGATGGGGTAGGGTAGAGAATGAATGAGATAAATGAAGGAGGAACAGTGTACAATTTGGAAACTGATTGGAACCTGTTTAGATAGAAAGGGAAGCATCAAGTAGCCTTTCAGGAATCTGGTTGGGTGTTGAGGACCTTGGTTTTCAGTTTTAGGTAGAGGAGAAGTAGTTTATGGGTTTTTAGGCTTACTGGATTGAGGCACATATGAGAGATAATAGATACTAAAAGATATGTTTATAGCTCATGAGAGCAAATAAGACAAGAGATAGATTTGGAAAGCTTCAAGAAATAAGTATTGGGGAGGAGTTAAGATGGGAGTAGTGGTGAGACCCTGGGCTTGCCCCATCCCTCAAACACAGCTAGATCAACATCAGATTATTTTGAATACCTAAGATTAAAAGAACCATCCGCATAATTTGAGGGTGAGAATGTGGCAGATATGAAGTGTGGAGATGTGAATTGGGGGAGAGAAAAGCCATGGTGCCACAGGGAGTAGGAAGCACTTTTTGTGGAGAGGAGAGAGAGGGAGAAGGAGTAGAGAGAACAACGTATTGGTTTTGTGCCAGAAGAGCACCCCCAAAAATCATTGACTGGGAAATTTGGAGGAACTGACTATCACAAGTTTTTGCAGAATGGAGCTCAAATTCTGAGGTTTTGGAAGTCTGTGCCATTCTCTGGAGTTGATCTGAGCGGGTGACATGGTCCAGGTGAGAAGAGGGTGGAGGCCTGGGAGCAGACAGCAGACAATCTGGTGTGGGGATCCCCTGGATCGCACTGGGAGAGAGAAGTCACCCTTTCGGGATTACATTTGGAAGAGGGTAAACTGCTTCTTCAAGGACAAAAGACTGGGCTGACACCTTTGAGCAGCCATTCAACAGCAGGGGACAGAGTCTCATGCAGAGGGCAGATAACCTGGTTGCAGGTTTTCCTTGTGCTTCACCATAAACTCCAGGCCCCAGTGCAGTCAAGTGACTGTTTTTCTAGGACAGAATGGCTCCAGCAGCAGCACTGTGAGACTGTACTGTGGAAGAACAGAGCAGGTCCCCACCTTGCTAGGTCCTTTAAAATTTGGAGTTTTGAATCCCTGCCGCAAGCCAGAGATAGGAGACAGGAGAGCTGTGGCTCTAGGCATGTTGATGGCTCAGACACAGACGTATAGAGGGCAGGGATCTGATGGAAGCCTGGGAAATAAGAGGGGGAGATTGTTCATTTGTCTGTGGCAGTGGGTGTGAACTCTCCTCTCTGGGGGGTGAGGGAGTGTGGTGACATCTTTCCCCCCAGCCCACCAGCACAGTTGGACTTCCGTGAGCAACACAGCACCTCCAGTAGAGGCTGGAGCCACTTACATTAAACCCCACCCCTTGCACCATGCAGGGCCATCTTTACTAGGGCAAGTCTGACTGTGAGCCAGTACAGGGCGGCCTCTCCCCTAGAGGACCACCATAGGCACCTAGCATCCACCAAGACTCTTATTATAGAGTGCTCCAGTGTATCAGTTTCAGTTCTGGTGGAAATACCAGACTTTTTTTCTATTTCTTTGGAATCAGGCTTATAGTGTTTGTTTGTTTGTTTGGTCTGTTTTTTGTTTTGTTCCTTTTCCTTTTCTCTTTTTTTGGATCAAGGTCTTTTTGTATACATTTTTTTCTTTCATAGTTTAGTCAGGTTGTTTTCCATATAACACCCAGTGCTCATCACAACATGTGCCCTCCACCATGCCCATCACCTCCCTTCCCCTCTCTCCCACCCCCATCAGCCCTCAGTTCGTTCTTAATATTCAAGAGTCTCTCGTGGTTTGCCTCCCTCCCTTTCCCCAACTATTTTTCCCTCTTCTCTTCCCCCATGGTCCTCTGTTAAGTTTCTCCTGTTCTACTTATAAGTGAAAACATATGGTATCTGTCTTTCTCTGCCTGACTTATTTCCCTCAGCATAACACCCTCAAGTTCCATCCACATTGCTACAAATGGCCAGATTTCATTCTTTCTCATTGCCATGTAGTATTCCATGGTATAGATAAACCACATCTTCCTGATCCATTCATCTGTTGATGGACATTTAGGCTCTTTCCATGATTTGGCTATTGTTGAAAGTGCTGCTGTGAACATTGGGGTACATGTGCCCCTATGCATCAGCACTCCTGTATCCCTTGGGTAAATTCTGAGCAGTGCTATTGCTGGGCCCTAGGGGAGTTCTATTAATTTTTTGAGGAACCTCCACACTGTTTTCCAGAGGAGCTGCACCAGTTTACATTCTCACCAATGGTGTAGGAGGGTGCCCATTTCTCCACATCCTCGCCAGCATCTAGAGTCCTCTGATTTGCTCATTTTAGCCACTTGGACTGGCGTGAGGTGGTATCTCAGTGTGGTTTTGATCTGCATTTCCCTGATGATGAGGTATGTGGAGCATGATTTCATGTATCTGTTGGCCATCTGGATGTCCTCTTTGAAAAAGTGTCTGTTCATGTCCTCTGCCCATTTCTTCACTGGATTATTTATTTTTTGGGTGCGGAGTTTGGTGAGTTCCTTACAGATTTTGGATACTAGCCCTTTATCTGATATGTCATTTGCATCTATCTTTTCTCATTCCATCGGTTGCCTATTGGTTTTATTGTTTCCTTTGCCATGCAGAAGCTTTTTGTCTTGATGAGGTCCCAATAGTTCATTTTTGCTCTTGATTCTCTTGCTTTTGGGGATGTGTCAAGTAAGAAGCTGCTGCGGTGGACGTCAAGGTGGTTGTTTCCTGCTTTCTCCTCTAGGGTGTTGATAGTTTCCTGTCTCAGGCCCTTTAACCATTTTGAGTTTATTTTTGTGTATGGTGTAAGAAAGTGTTCTAGTTTCACTCTTTTGCATATTGCTGTCCAGTTCTCCCAGCACAATCTGTTAAAGAGGCTGTCTTTTTTTCTGTTGGATACTCTTTCCTGCTTTGTCAAAGATGAATTGGGCCTACATTTATGGGTCCAATTCTGGGTTCTCTATTCTATTCCATTGGTCTATGTGTCTGTTTTTGTGCCAATACCATACTGTCTTGATGATTATAGCTTTGTAGTAGAGGCTAAAGTCCAGGTTGGTGATGCCTCTTGTTTGGGTTTTCTTCTTCAATATTACTTTGGCTAGTCATGGTCTTTTGTGGTTCTATACAAATTTTAGGATAGTTTGTTCTAGTTTTGAGTAGAATGCTGGTGCAATTTTGATAGGGATTGCATTGAATGTGTAGATTGCTTTGGATAGTAATGACATTTTAACAATATTTATTCTTACGATCCAGGAGCATGGACTGTTTTTCCATTTCTTTGTATCATCTTCAATTTCCTTCATAAGTTTTCTATAGTTTACATCATACAGATCTCTTATATCTTAGGTTAGGTTTATTCCTAGGTATTTTATGGGTTTTGTGTGTGTGTGTGTGTGTGTGTGTGTGTGTGTGCAATTGTGAATGGGATCAGTTTCTTGATTTCTCTTTCTGTTGCTTCATTATTAGTGTATAAAAATGCAACAGATTTCTGTACATTGATTTTGTACCCTGCAACTTTGCTAAATTCATGGGTCAGTTCTGGTAGGCTTCTGGTGGAGTCTGTTGGGTTTTCTATGTAGAGTTTCATGTAGTCTGCATAAAAGTGAAAGTTTGATTTCTTCTTTGCCAATTCTGATGCCTTTTATTTCCTTTTTCGTCTGATTGTTGATGCTAGGACTTCCAGCACTATGTTAAACAACAGTGGTGAGAGTGTCATGTTCCTGATTTCAGGGGGAAAGCTCTCAGTTTTTCCCCATTGAGGAGAATATTAGCTGTGGGCTTTTCATAAATGGGTTTTATGATGTTTAAGTTCCTTCTATCCTGACTCTCTCCAGGGTCTTTATTAAGAAAGGATGCTGTATTTTGTCAAATGCTTTTTCGGCATCTATTTACAGGATCATATGGTTTTTATCTTTTCTTTTGTTACTGTGATGTATCACATTGATTGATTTGTGGATATTGAACCAGCCCTGTAACCCAGGAATGAATCCCACTTGATCATGGTGGATAATTCTTTTTATGTGTTGTTGAATTTGATTTGCAAGGATCTTGTTGAGGATTTTTGCATCCATATGCATCTGTGGTTCTGTTTATTTGCTGGGTCTCTGTCTGGTTTGGGAATTAAGGTGATACTGGCTTCATAGAACGAGTCTGGAAGTTTTCCTTCGATTTCTATTTTTTGGAATAGCTTGAGAAGAATTGGTATTAACTCTGATTTAAATGTCTGGTAGAATTCCCCAGGGAAGCCATCTGGCCCAGGGCTCTTATTTGTTGGGAGATTTTTGATAACTGATTCAATTTCTTCACTAGTTATGGCAGATTTTCTATTTCTTTCCATTTGAATTTTGGTAGTGTGTGTGTATTTAGGAATTTGTCCATTTCTTCTAGGTTGTCCAGTTTGTTGACCTATAGTTTTCATAGTATTACCTGATAATTCCTCATATTTCTGAGGGATTGGTTGTAATAAATCCATTTTCATTCATGATTTTGTCTATTTGGGTGCTCTCTCTTTTCTTTTTGAGAAGACTGGCTAGAGGTTTGTCTATTTTGTTTATTTTTCCAAAAAACTGTTTCGTTGATCTGTTTAACTGTTGTTTGGATTCTATATTGTTTATTTCTGCCCTGATTTTTATTATTTGTTTTCTCCTACTGGGTTTGGGGTGCTCTTGCGGCTCTGCTTCTAGTTCCTTTAGGTACGCTGTTAGATTTTGTATCTGTGCTTTTTCTAGTTTTTTGAAATAGGCCTGGAGTGCAATGTACTTTCCTCATAGGACTGCCTTTACCATATGCCAAAGAGTTTAGATTGTTGTATTTTAATTTTCATTTGTTTCCATGTATTTTTAAATTTCATCTCTAATTGCCTGATTGGCCCATTCATTCTTTAGTAGGGCATTCTTTAACCTCCATGTTTTTGGAGATTTTCGAGACTTCTTCCTGTGGTTGATTTCAAGTTTCACAAGACTGTGATCTGAAAATGTGCATGGTATGATCTCAATTCTTTTATATTTATTGAGGGCTGCTTTATGTCCCAGTATGTGATCTATGTTGGAGAATGTGCCATGCGCACTTGAGAAGAAAATGAATTCCATGGCCTCAGGATGTACAGTTCTAAATATATCTGTCAGATCCATCTGGTCCAATGTGTCATTCAAGTCCATTGTTTATTTTGTGATTTTCTGTCTAGTTGATCTATACATTGCTATAAGTGGAGTACTAAAATCCCCTGCTATTAGCACATTCTTATCCATAAGATTGTTTCTGTTTGTGATTAATTGTTTTATGTATTTGTGTGCTTTCAAATTTGGTGCATAGACGTTTATAATTGCTAGCTCTTCCTGATGGATAAACCCTGTAACTATTATATAATGCCTTTTTTCATCCCTTGTTACTGCCTTTACTTTAAAGTACAGTTTAAAGTAAAGTTTGTCTCATATAAGTATGGCTACTCTGGCTTTCTTTTGACTTCCAGTAGCATGATAGATATTTCTCCATCTCCTTACTTTCAATCTGAAGGTGTCCTTAGGTCTAAATTGAGTCTCTTGTGGACAGCAAATAGATGGATTTTGTTTTTTATCCATTCTGCTACCCTATGTCTTTTGATTGGAGCATTTAGTCCATTTATATTCAGTGTCATTATTGAAAAATATGGGTTTAGGGGCGCCCGAGTGGCTCAGTCGGTTAAGCATCCGACTTTGGCTCAGATCATGATCTCATGGTTCATGGGTTCAAGCCTCGCGTCAGGCTCTGTCTGACAGCTAGCTCAGAGTCTGGAGCCTGTTTCAGATTCTGTATCTCCCTCTCTCTCTGACCCTCCCCTGCTCACCCTGTCTCTCTCTCTCTTTCTCTCAGAAATAAATAAAACATTAATTTTTTTTAAAAAGAAAAATATGGGTTTATAGTCATTGTGTTCTCTGTGGATTCATGTTTGTAGTGGTGTCTCTGGTACTTTGTATTCCTTGCAACATTTCCCTCATAGAATCCCCGTTAGAATTTCTTGTAGGGTTGGTTTAGTGGTGATGAATTCCTTCATTTTTTTGTTTGTTTGGGAAATCATTTATCTCTCCTTCTATTCTGAATGACAGACTTCTGGATAAGGGATTCTTGGCAGCATATTTTTCCTGTTCATCACATTGAAGATTTCCTGCCATTCCTTTCTGGCATGCCAAGTTTCAGTAGATAGGTCTGCAACTACTTTGTTTGTTAGGACCCTTTTATCCCTAGTTGCTTTTAGAATTCTCTCTTTGTTCTTATATTTTCCAGTTTCACCATGATATGTCGTGCAGAAGATCGATTCAAGTTACGTTTGAGGGGAGTTCTCTGTGCCTCTTGGATTTAAATGTCTGTTTCCTTCCCCACATTGGGGAAGTTTTCAGCTATATTGGTTCAAATACCCCTTCAATGCCTTTCTCTCTTTCTATTCTGGAATTCCTATGATATGGATATTGTTACATTTGATTGTATCACTAAGTTCTTGAATTCTCCTTATGTGCTCCTGGATTAGTTTATCTCTCTCTTTCTCAGCTTCCTCTTTTTCTATAATTGTGTCTTCTAATTCACCTATTCTCCTCTCTGCCTCTTCAATCTGTGCCTTGAAGAAGCATTTCATTTTGCATCTCATTTATAGCATTTTTAAATTCATCACAATGATTTTTAAGGTCCATAGTCTTTGTAGCAATAGCTTCTCTGATGTCTTCCATGCCTTTTTCAAGTCCAGTGAATAATTTTATGACTATTGTTCTAATTCTTGTTCAGTTATGTTGCTTATATCTGTTTTGAGCAATTCTTTAGCTGTCACTTCATTGTGGAATTTCTTTAGAGGAAAGTTCTGTTTCATCATTTTGGCTAGCTTTCTGGCTCCTGTCAGTTTTAAACACTTGTTATGTATCTGTAAGTACTGTTGTATTAAAGAAGCCTCATTGACTGTCTAGGGCTTGTCCATTCAGGAAGGGTTCTTTGAATGGTGTCTCTTGGTCTCTCTTGTTGAGACTTAGGTTATTTTATTTCCCTATTTGTGATACTTGGGACTCTCCACCATGTGTACTTTGGCTCGTTTCTTGATGTAGCCCTGAAAAGGAAAACAGACAGAAAAACACACAGCGAACAAAAGCACAAAAATGCACAGACAAATCCAACAAACAAGCAAAGCAAAAGGGAAAAAGAAAAGAAAGAAAGAAAGAAAAATACCAAAAGACAAAGGACAGTCTAAAAGCATAAAACCAGAATTCCCAGGTACAGGTAAAGAGCAGGGTGTATGCAGTGCTGATGGACGAGCATATACAAACAGAGATATGATGGGGGAGGGGAGGGAGAAAGTGAAATTGGACATTGACCAGGCAGACAGACTAAGAAGCTTAATTCAGAGAGAGAAAGAGGAGAATACGGTAGGAGGTGAGGAGAAAGAAATGAAGATAATGTTATCCAAAGAAACTATATAGTCTGATTATTCCACAGAGAGAAAGAAATGAATGTAACGATGGAGGTGTAGAATATGCATCTAGAGAATGGATTAAATGTGACTGTTTAAGCAAACCAATGACCAGAGTGCCAGTCCAGTGGAGGGGTGGAATAAGAATGAGATAAGGGAAATATATGTGAATAGCAAGAATTGATCTAGAGTTAATCACAGCAACACATAAATATTGTTTTTGTCCCAGGCTCCAGTAAAAGAAAAAGCAGCTCTCCAGCATGGATGGGCATGGTTTGGAGTAGGCAGATCTTGCCTCCATTGTGGGTCCTGGGAGCTGCTCCCTGAGGCCTCGCCTTGGTGGTTGTGGGGAGAAAAAATGGTGGTGCCCCCAGTCCCTTCT